>CM034155.1:567818065-568418065 GCA_019776745.2 Taxus chinensis | reverse complement strand
TGAAACATCCGCCAATTCTCAATGCGCTGGCTAAGAATTCTCCCCGTAACAGGATATCGCAACTTAGGTGTTTGTTTGAGACATAGTTTTAGGTTTTGGACCGTGGCCATGAGGTGAAGGGGGCTGGGAGCTGCTTGATGGAAGGGATGGGAACTGGGGTGGGAGCACATGATGGAAGGAATGGGGGGTTCAGCGTGGGGGTATTTGGTGCGTGGTAATGCAAAGGAGGAGAGCTGGGAAGAAGGGGGATGGGAAACTTAAGACAACACATCATTTGTGCAACAGAAAATTGACCATTTGATGCAAGGGACCGCACGGGTAGTTTCCCTGGAACTCCAGAATGGAGCAATTCGAGAGAGCATAGAAGGTAAATGGGGAAACAACTTGTGATATTCCTGTGGAAAAGGTTGAGGAACACTAGAAGTTTTTGTGGGACACTGTGAACATATCTCCCTCCAAAGAGATGTAACGAACCTCATCGGAACACGTGCTCTTTTCTCAAATGGCGAGGTAAATGGAGCTTAACCTTTCAAACCCGCAGTAACGAAGATCAACTCCTCATTGCCATCAAAAACACTTCTTTTCCTCAGCTGCTTTAAGCTATTCTCTTGTTGAAAAATTGGAATCCATCCATCCCAAGGCCTATAGCTTCATCGATGATATCCTCATTAACGAGATTTTTTGCCCACCATATTCACTTGAGATCCTTCCACTCTGTCACAAATCCCAATATATATGCTTCTGGCGTTGTGCCCCTGGCATCCTATCAATAAGTTTTTTGATTCCTCCCTGCTTAGAAAATTTCATCATGTTGTCCTTATTAGTTTCATATACATCATTTTCTACTTCTCCCAAAACCCTTCACATAGCATGCACTTGTAATGACCAAAACCAGTTTCCTATGATATCACTAAAATAGCTTATATAACAAAATAAAGTGATATGTGTAGTGGAGTTTGAATCCCTTATTAGTGGCCTAACCCCATGTTTGATTCTAATCAAATGCTACACTTTTATTTTGGTCAACCGCAACTCAAATTCCTAACCATATGCTTCCAGAAAAATTTAGGGAGTGATCAGCCCCCAGTCCTTTAGCACTCAATCAAAATCAAAATTTCCAAGAAAAATAATTTGGGAGCTTCTCCTTGCAAATAAACCATTGTATTCCTTCCTGCTTTTTCCCTTTTCCCTTACCATTTTACACAATGTAATTCAATTTTTAAAGTCACTAATATAATTTCTAAACCTGAGTTATAGTTCAAATCTCTTATGGACATTACTACATTTTATGTTTATGTTTTGCATCCTGGAGCATCCAACACTCAGTGCAAATTATAAATGTAGAGAAAGACAAGTGTGTTACAAACTTGTATATTTTTTATTTACATGTATAGTTCCATTTCATAATTTAAAAAGTGGGGGGAAAATGTAACCCTAATTTTGGAAATATATAGTGGAAATGAAAACGTTTGGTGCCTTCCACATAGCTAACTTGTGCACGCATTCCCATGTTTATGTGCACTTATCATTATCTCTCGTTTTTGATTGTCTATCTATCCAGAATTCTCATTCACTTACAAAAACATAATTTAGTCCATAACTTAAAAACCATATTCATAGGTTCCCCCCCATACTTCCCAGCTTATGAATCTCACGGACACGCCATCCTCTCGCCCCCCCCCATCTTGCATAGTCCCGTGAACTACATATCCACCAGGTTTGTATAGAATGGGACCAACCATTGGTATGGTTGGTACCTAGGCCATACGATCCAATAGCCCACACCAAATGACCATTTTCTAGTTTGATATATTTCTTGGTTGGTAATCATCTTTTAGTTCACCGTAAGTGGACCTATACATGTGAAAGCCCTAATTATAAGAATCTAATGAACTTAATTAAACACATGATACTTTTCATAGAAATCATTGCAAAAAACTTCCTAATCACTACAATGTTTCCTAGATTCCTCCAAGTAGAAACATCAACCCTTGGAGAGACCCTCCACAAGTATGAAGCTATCCAAACACTATTCAGAGTACAACTTATCTAAATCTGCAACCTCATTGTCTAAATAGAAACACTTATTGGCTTAAGGAAGTGCAACACATACCTGAATCAAAGTGTATAGGAAAAATATCTAAAGAAATTTCTAGGATAAAAGGAGACCTCATTATGAATGATTAAAACACATAGTAGAGATTTTTGTCTATTTAACTATGGATAAATTACTAATTCCAGTGGACAAATAACGTCCAACAATTTAACACATCAAAAACCGATGAAAATTAAGAGACCAATTATTTTTAACTCCATTTATAATTTGAATTTGTACCGAGAAAATTTAACTCACAAACTTTCTCATTATGTATCATAAGGAAAACAAATTGTGCCACAACTCATGAGAACAGAGCATTGACAACATTTGCAAAGAATACAAAGGACTAAGACTTCACACAAAAATATAAAGTCCACTACTTTCAAATGACTACACATCAAAATCAATAGCTTCATTACCAAATAATGATATCACACCCGTGACATCCATACAAATTCCAAAGATTGCTCATTATTCTATGACATATGACATGTGAAATTTAACCATAATATACTAATGAGAGATTAAAATTGCAAAGAATGGGAGTCCTTCAGACAATGTGGTTGATTCATGACCCAAAAGGACTTGAATGAAAGGTTTATTCATCAATGTTTACACCTAAATTTAAATAAGTTTTTATCTACTTAATTTGGATTGAAGCTTGAAATTAATGCATAATCAACTTCTTATATATAAAATGCTCTAAGATTTTGACGGTCAGTGCATGCAAATTCAAAAAATAGATGACATTACATTTAGAGCAGATGCTAAAAATCAAATATACATACAAGGATGAGATGAATTAACTTTATTTTATGTTTCAAAAACTATTCTAGATATGGAATTAGGTGAACAAGTTGTGACAGGGAAGAATATAGTTTGTCTCTAAAATAAAGCCCTAAAAATTCATTGAATGTTAGCGTTAGACTTAAAAAAATAGCATGCAGAAATTTTATTTTGTTAATTCTAGTGTCTAAACTTTTATTTTGTTCTAGGTTATTTCATCATGTTGTCTTTTTTTATTATTGGTAAATAGTTTTGAAGGGACTATACCCTGATTACAACGATGGCCTAAAAGCCAGATAATATACTAAGAAGTTCCACAAAACAGAAGGATCAGAATCCAGAATAGGCATTGAATCCACAGGTAACCAAAAATGAGTTACAACATAACAACAAAACAAAGTGAACGCTGCAACAAAGTAGCCAAAAAAAAACAGCAAAACAACAAAAAACACGATGGAAGTCAACATCTGTAACGAAGAACATCTCTACTTCTTGGCAGCTCTGTTGATTTTGGATTTGACAGTTTGCAAAGAGGTAAATAAAGACAACGCCATCATGTGAGTGGGATCCTTAGCATCCAAATTTTTAATGGTTTGACTTCTTTCTTTATCCGTACCCCACAGATTTTTCGGGATCTCACTAAGAACAGAGACACTATGAACATGTTGTTCAAGGAAGTCACAAATTGCATTAAAAATTGCCATGTTATGATCATGGCGATCCTTAGCTTTCCCCAGACAGTTGTCCAGGGAGTTTAACTTTTTATAGATATCCTCAATTTGTGTATTGTCAAGATCAAAATCCTCTTCCCTCTTCCTTTTTACTTTTTGCTTAGTCAAGTTCTGAACTTCTTCTTTCAGCCTGAACATATCTTTTTCTAAGGCTTCCAGCCTTTAGGTAGTACTCTCTGTGTGTGAAGCCTCTTGATGACCTACTCTACTAATATGAAGGAGGTTTTGAACATCCTCCAATTCCTCAATGCTGCGAAGAATTCTCCCCGTAACAGGGATATCCAACTTAGGTGTTTTTTGAGACCTAGTTTTAGGTTTGGCCGTGGCAGAGGTGAAGGGGGTGGGAGCTGTGATGGAAGGGATGGGACTGGGGGTGGGAGGCATGATGGAAGGAATGGGGTGTGAGATGGGGGTATTGGTGGTGGGATGCAAAGGAGGAGAGCTGGGGGAAGAAGGGAGGATGGGAAACTTTAAGACACAAATCTTGTGCAACAAGAAAATTAGACCTTGATGCAAGGGGACCGCACGGGTATGTTTCTGGAACTCCAGAATGGAGCATTCGAGAGAGCATAGAAGGTAATGGGGGAAACAAACTGTGATATTCCTGTGGAAAAGGTTGAGGAACACTAGATGTTTTGTGGACACTGTGACATATCTCCCCTCCAAAGAGATGTAACGAACCATCATGCGGGTGATTTCATCAAATGGCGAGGGTATGGAGCTTACCTTCAAACCCGCAGTAACGAAGATCAACTCCTCATTGCCATCAAAAAACTTCTTTTCCTCAGCTGCTTTATCGATTCTCTTGTTGAAAAAATGGAATCCATCCATCCCAAGGCCTATAGCTTCAGCGATGAGATCCTCATTAACAGAGATTTTTTGCCCACCATATTCAACTTTATGATCCTTCCACTCTGTCACAAATCGAATATATATGTTCTGGTTGTGCCCCTGGATCCTATCAATAAAGTTTTTGATTCCTCCCTGCTTAAGAAAATTTCATCATGTTGTCTTTATTAGTTTCATATACATTCATTTCTCCCAAAACCTTCATGCATGCACTTGTAATGACCAAAACCATAGTTTCCTATGATATCACTAAAATAGGCATTATATAACAAAATAAAGTGATGTGTAGTGGAGTTTGAATGCCCTTAGTGGCCAACCCCATTTTTGATTCTAATCAAATGCTACACTTTTAGTTTTGGGTCAACCGAAACTCAATTCCTAACCATATGCTTCAGAAAAATTTAGGGAGTGATCACCCCCAATCCTTTAGAAACTCAATTCAAATCAAAATGTCCAAGAAAAATAAATTTGGGAGCTTCTCCCTTGAAAAATAAAACAAGTGTATTCCTTCCATGCTTTTTCCTTTTCACTTTACCATGTTACAAATGTGAATTCAATTTTTAAAGTCACTAATATATATTTCTAAACCTGAGTTATAGTTCAAATTCTCTTATGGACATTAACTACATTTTATGTTGTAGGTTTCATCATGGAGCATACCAACACTCAAGTGCAAATTATAAATGTAGAGAAAAGACAAAGTGTGTATACAAACTTTGGTATATTTTCATTTACATGTGTAGTTCTCATTTCATACTTAAAGTGGGGGAAAATGTAGACCCTAATTTTGGAAATATATCATTTGGAAATGAAAACTTTGGCCTTACACATTAAGCATAACTTGTGCACACATTCCAAGTCTATGTGACTTATCATTATCTCTCTTTTGTGATTGTCTATCTATCCAGAATTCTCATTCACTTACAAAATACATTAATTTAGTCCATAACAGTAAAATATTCATAGGTATCTCACCCAAAATCTTGCATAGTCCCTTGAACTACATATCCAGGGTTGTATAGATGGGACCAAACCATTGTATGGTTTGGTACTAGGCCATACGATCCAATATCCACCACCAAATGACCACTTTTCTAGTTTGATATATTTTCTTGGGTTGGTTAACATCTTTTAGGTTAACCTTAATGTGACATATAACATGTGAAAGCCTATATAAGAAATTCTAATGCACTTATTAACACACATGATACTTTCAATAGAAATCATTGCAAAAAACATTCCTAAATCACTACAATGTTTCCTAGATTCCTCCAAAGTAGAAACATAACCTTGGAGAGACCCATACACAAGTATGAAGCTATCCAAACAAAGTTCAAGAGTACAACTTATATATATGTCACAACTTATGTTATCCTTTATTAAATGAATGATCAAAAAAATCAATAAATATAACATAAGATGAAATATATGTCACCCTAAGTAAAAACCCCAGATTGATGTTCAATTAACACAACAAGAATTTTACACATTTAGTACCAAATGAATAACCTATTCAAAAATTCCTTATCAAATTTTCAAAAGCACATTTGGATGATAATAATGATTAGGTCTAAAATAATATTAATGTATATTAAAATTAGTTTTTGACAGAAAAATGAAAAAGCCTAGCTACTATTAGTGTTTTATCTCATTGAAGAAAAAACACTACCATATATTAGTGTTAATGTTAAGATAATACACATTCAATGTTAAATTATAAGAAGAAAATTTGACCACCAAAATATAACACCAAATTTGTATCATCTTACAAATAAAAAATATTAAATTGGTGTTAAATTATAGGATGATACTAAATTAGTGTTATATTACAAAAAAATAGATATGAACACCAAAGTTTTTGGTTTCCTAGTGTTGAATTTATAAGATGATACCAAATTGGTGTTATATTACCAAAAATAGATATGAACACCAAAATTTTTGGTGTCCTGATGTTAAATATGTGACATTATTGTAGTGATTCAATTATACATTTGAAGAGGATCCATGAGGGAAGCTTTAGTAAAATACACGATCTTTGTAATAGGTTCAAAAATACCATTAGAATACCATATGAATTTCCGATTAAAACTTGCCAATATATGAAAAATTCTTATCTCAATTATTTTCCTATACATAAATGAATTCAATATATGATCAATCCATCTTCAAACCTTAGTGTGAAATTCTGAAACTTAGAAACACTAATTATTCTTTCACAAAACTACACTTCTTAATCTTTTAACAACTTCTCATCCTATAATTGTCCCAATTTTTTCCGCCAATGTGCCAAATGATCCTCTTTTTTCTTACTAAATATAATAATTTCATTAAGATGTACTTTGAAAAACTTACCCGAATAATATTTAAGCACCCCACCCATCAATCTCATGATTGTAACCACTGTGTTGTTAAACCCAAATGACGTAAATAGCCAGTCTTACAATCCCTATAGTGTTTTAATGTAGTTTTCCATTTATCTCATTCTCTAATTGAAATACGAGGATATCCAATCTTCAAGTCTATTTTCATTAAATATTGTGATCCCCTAAGGCAATCCATCATGCCATCCTTCCATAGGAACATGAATTTATACTTCACTTCAATCTTGGTTATCACTCTATTGTTAGAGCACATCCTTTGTTCACCTTTTTTATTTGGAATTAGAAACATTGGTACCATGCATATGTTTAAAAATTATTTGATGAACACTTTTTCCAATAAATATTGAGATTAATTTTTCATTTCTACTTTCTCTTTCATGTCAACCTGCATGCTATTTTGATTGGAAAATTTGATCTTGGAATCAAGTTTATGTAGTGAATTATAATCCTTTATAGTGGTAATCCATGGTAAGTGTTTTGAAATAATCTCTAGAAAAATTTCTCAACAATTTTTATACTACACAAACAAATGATTATTTTTCTTTTATCACCGCTTTCACTACTTGTGCAAGGTTAACTACTAGAGCGTAACAAATGCTTTCCTTATATGCTTCTCAAGAATGTTTTTCACAAAATGACCAAGTTTTATGAAGTTTTTTCCACTTCCTTACCATTCACCTTAAGAGGATTTACAATATGTGTTTCTCCATCCTTTACCAATGTGTAGGTTTTTGCACAAACAACATGATCTATGCCTTTCTACCATACTACTAAGTTATACTTAGGAAAATATGATATACATCCCTGTAAATTATATTAAATTACCTCATCTCTATATTCACAAATATGAAATTCACTAGACATTTTTGGGTAAGTGCACAAAGATGGGGGGCTAAAAGGGGGTAAAAAAGGGACACCTTTTTCCTGAAATCAACAAAACCTGAACTTCATCGAATAATTTGGCATGCCTATGCTCAAAATTTGGCAAAGTGATAAGAATAAGCACCGTAGAGCTCAGAATCTAGTTTCTAAAATAATATTTTTTTTTGAAAATGGTTGAGATTAAGAGGCTCAAATGTTGTGCGCACCTGTAAAAAAGATACGAACCTATTGTGTGTGCGCCCCCCCATTTTTTGAGTTGTATAATTTTTTTTTCAAATCCATTTGGTAAAAGTTTATCTAAGACCATGTACGAGGTCACACTAAATTTTCATAATTTTTGGATCAATAGATAATTTTTTATTAATTTTCAAAGTGCACATATCCTAAAAATGAAATATTTGTGTGTGCACCCCCATAACTTTGAGAATTTTTTTTTTTTTAGTTTTTTTTAGTGCATGTAGAATGGAGTTTAGAAAAAACCACATTTTTTTTAATTTGGATGAAAATATCATAAATTGTGCACCAAAACATATGCATAGGTTTTTACAAGAAAACAAGGCACTAGTAAAATAAATTATGGATGAAAGCCTTAAACTAATCAGATTTTAGAAAGAATTATATTCTCGTCAAGGAAAAAATGAGCTTGACATTGTAGTATAATTTATTTTTGAATATTATGTTTTAATGCATGAGATATTGGGGTGCACATGTGAAATTTTGATGCTTTTATGTCAAACACGGTTTTAATCACACAATACACAGTCCAAACCTCTGGTTTAGAAATCCAAGCCTTTGGAATGGGTATTCCAAACCCCAAAAAGATGAAATGTGAGCACATTATAACGCACTCACATTATAGCGCGCTTGTGTTCCTATTTTGAATGCGAAATATGTCCATTTGGGAGGGATAATGTGGAAAAACACATAGAAAACCATAATGCGAACGATTATAACACGAGCAGGTTTCGGATTGGTAAACCTGAGTCGTAACATGACCTAGATTTTCCCTTTTCACGTTATAACGTGACCGAGCCATAACGCGAGCGCGTTATGGCCAAAATGGCCAAAAAATGGATTTGTGTCCACTTTTTGGCCCCCCATCTTTGTACATACGCCCTTCTCATTCAAAAAATATGATGTCCCATTTAGAAACCCAAAAAAAACTTTTAGGAATTAGGATATGTCATCCTATTGAGACCCAATTTATTAAACATATCTTTCATAACCAAGTTTTAATTACTAAAAATATCTACAATTAACTTGCATACTTTCCACCTGACTTACATTAGGTTCTAAACAATTTTTTCCACTCAATGAAACCATTCTCTTCCTTAGACGGCTTACAAAAATATTTTCATGACAATAGTTCTACAATATCTAACTCATTAATGTGATATAATGATGCAACATTTTCTCCTATAGCCAATTCTACATGTGCACTAACATCATTCCTTCTACCACCATTATTATGAGAATGTATAAATTCAAATAATTTATTCCCAAATTCTCTATACTTATAACTAGTGCATGTGAATCCTCATATAAGGCCTTGATCATATGATTCTTACCTTGATTAGAATTTCCATTACCCATATGTGCATCATCACTGATATGTGAAGTACTTCATTTACCTTCGTGCATAGAATTACTTCTACTACTTCCTTATCTACAACCATGTGTGGACTTTACTTTCCGTCATGCTTCTCTTTTTTGCTTATGTGATATATTCTCCTCTATATTCAATGTAGATTGTTAGGATTCCTCAATAGAATGTGATATGATCACCCTAAACCATCTTGAATTTCCAAGTGCAATCCATTCACATAATATGATATCTTATCAATGTCATATTCAACAAGACCAACTATAATGGTTATCTTTTAGAGCTCGTATGTGTAATCACTTACACTCATATTACTTTTCTCTAAGTTTTAAATTTTCTTGTACATAATCATGTGATAATTTGTCATAATGAAGTTCTGTTTCAACATTGTGATGAACCTATTAAAGATCTTAATATTCTATTTGCATTTGCACAATATCTAACTTTGCACATGTTCCTACCAAAAATATGCGTGATCTTTAAAGTTCCCGACAAAAATCTTGAATTGCCTTAGATATTCCATATTCTCATTTTCATAATATTTTTCTAGCTCAACAATACAGTTAGTGAGGTCTTCAAGATTCATCCTTACAAAATAATTGGGTGGATCTAACTTTGGTTTACTAGTCATCCTTGTGACAAATTTGAGAAAATTTTCATGTTATTTGACTTCTTATACCTCTACAACCCAGTTCTTAGTTGTTTCTTCAACATCCTTAGTATCAATTTAATCATTTATTACCATAACACCTTAGTGTTGGGATGTTTCTATAGCATTCAAATGGGTTTTTTAATATTTCATCAGACTTTCCATATCTACAAGTTTGTGTACTCCTCTTCTATGTGGTGCTTTAACCATTCGTAGTTCCATATTGCATTTTTGTCTCCTCTATTTTCCATAACTTAATAATCAATTATATCCTCAGCAGATACCAATTTATGTACTATTTCTAAACAAAACACCTTCCTAATTCCATCTCCTTTACACCTTATAACAAAATCATTTACTTGAATATGTCTGCAATTGCTTTCTATCCATACTCGTAAATGTAGAAAATAGTCTTGAATACCAAATGATGCACTCATTTTCATAAGGATTACAACTTGCTCCAAATACAATGAGGAATCAAACTTATAATTTGACATAAATCGATGTGGTTAATTCATAATGGATTGAACCATGTTCTGATACCAATTGATGTAGTCACGATGAGAAGTCTTAAAGTTAAGAGATACCTTATACCACACAAACCCCAAAATATGCAACAAAAAAATGCATTTAAATACAACTACAAATAAAACATTACAAATCTTGGATACAACCTTTACACATGGAGACAATTTGACTAACTTTCCCACATGTTATTGATCATCAAAAATTAAATAACAAAGACTGATTGTCAATAATTTAGTCACAACAATGTGAGAAAGATTCAACAACTATAATAATAAAATCACTCTTAGTCGATCAAATTACTTGACTACTATTCCATATTTACTATATTTGGAATCTATTTGTTCATAATTGAATACTCTTTGACCTCTTCCAAAGAGAACTTATTGTTAAAGTGAGATATCAAAATCATATGTGTTTACCTCTCCTCCTAGTAGATTCATCCATCACCCTATATATCCCAAATCTTATAATCGAATTCTCTAATATGAGAATTCCTCCTTTTCATAACTATGTAAGCATGCTTATATAGATGCAAGACCCACCTGCTTACAACATTTCTGCAAGGATACAAGTGACCCAAATGATATTTACTAAAGCCACCCTAATTAAATGCCTGTCACAATACACTCTATAAGAAAACTCCCAAAATGGTTCCTTAATGTGTTACAATATATAATATAAAATCGATGCTACACAAGTCAACCAAACAACTACAACTAAGATTAGGTGAAATTTTTTAATCTCTTTCCTCCATATTTTGAACAATGTTGTTTTCAAAACTCTAAAGATCACACACACATTTCACCATTGTGCACAAGACTATGCATTAAAAATCCACATGAAGATGTTGCAATGCATATTGACCCTTTATTTCATGTTCACGATTTTTATGCTAATAGAGTATATTTCTATATTGTGTTATTAAATAAGTTTTCTCATGCCAAATTCTGAGATTTTTTTATAGAAATTGTAAGATATTGTAAACATGTTTTAAGGTCCTTTAGACATGCTACGAATCAAAAAAATTATGAAAGAAGAAGATTCATACTCTAATTATTTTTGGTTGATCCAGATTCTTTGTGAGCACACATTCCCTTGCATCATAGCCACTTACCTCAAATATTTAATAGTAACCAAAATTTTATCTTCACTTCACTGACGAGTTCATCCAACCCTTGTGGCAAAAAAACACTATAGTTACATTGTAGCCCAAGGGTTTCCCTCATTTGGTTTAAAGTGTTCTCCCATTAGCTTTTCTAGACCACCATATCCCTTACAAGCATCATATTTGTTAGATTTACTTTTTGGAGTCAGAGATTGAGGACCATTTTGTTTTGAGACGGTCTACCTATTACAAGATACTTGGGGATGATTATTTTTCCTTTTTAGAGATTATCTTGAATCTTGGATATTCATGGTTAATTATGGCCAAAGATGTTTACCCCTCTTCCTCTGGGAAATGTTTGAACTTTGCTAGTGAATTTGTTCGACATAAGTATGTAAGGAGACATGCACTGGGTAGATTATATCCTACTTCCAGCAATCTAATATCATCCATATGAAGCTACCTCGTGGCCATATTCAATTTTTTTATGGTAAACCAATGAGACATCGCAGACATAATGATTCACATGGCCTTATACCATCACATACTTCACCACCTTGAGCATCAAAAGTGTTTCACCACAACAACAAGGTTTGTCTCATTGCACAACTAGGCTCTCTTATTTTATATATTCTACTACATTGGACTCTTGCTTTCGATTGACTCATTTTAGTTTTCTCTATTATAATTTTTGGGATGTGCTAGCATACTCCCCCATCTTATTTACATCGCATCTTTTACAAAAATTCCATAAGCCATTTTTAATTTTTAGAAAACACACACACACACACACACACACACACACATTCGTCAATCTCTCTGAACTACCAATATATATTCATCAATTTTTAGTAGTTCAGAGAGATTGACGAATATATATCTCTCTACCAATATATATTTGTCAATTTTTGGTAGTTCAGAGAGATTGACAAATATATATCTCTTGAACTGCCAATATATATTCGTCAATTTTTGGTAGTTCAGAGAGATTGACGAATATATATATATATATATATATTATATATATATATATTTGTCAATCTCTTTGAACTACCAAAAAGATATATATAGTTCAGAGAGATCGACGAATATTCCATATATATATATAAATTTTACACAAGACAAATGCCACCAATCAATCTCTAGATTGATGCGCAAATACCCCATTCCAGATGCTAAAAATAAACTAAGAATCAAAGTAACGACATAATTGCACTTATATTTTTCTAACACCTTATAAACTAATAATAATATGTATTTATTCTATACATTTAATCATTGTCGTATTTATCTTCCTTTTAAAAAAGTGAGATGACCTTGGAACACATCAATAATATGTTTTCCAATTATGTAATAATAGTCTCCTCAATCGTTTCTAGAATAGTCAATATTAACTCGGTAACTTTTCAACAACTGGCATCTTTATATATATATATATATATATATATATATGTATGTATGTATATATATGTACATATATACATATATGTATATATGTATATATATGATATATGTACATATATGTATATGTATGTACATATATGTATATATATACATATATGTACATATACATATATGTACATATATCATATGTATGTACATATATGTATATATATACATATATATACATATACATATATGTACATATATCATATATATACATACTATACATATATGTATATATGTACATATATATACATACATACATATATATATATATACACACACATATAATTATATCACACACACACATATAGCTATATATTATATATATACACATATATGTATATATAAATATATATATTCCATATGTATATATATATATGTATATATATATATTATTATATATACATATGTATCTGTACCTATGTCTCCCTCTCTATTCTCTCTCTCTCTCTGTCTCTCTCTCTCTCTGTCTAACTCTCTCTCCTCTGTCTCTCTCTCCTCTCTCTCGCGGTCTCTCCCTGTCCCTGTCCGTCCCTGTCTCTCTTTCTCCTCTCCTCAGTCCGTCCCTAGATTATGTTACGTACCATATCTCTGTACGTACATATATATGACATGTACGTACAATATATAGATGTACGTATATATATAGTACGTACATATATATATTTTACGTACCTATATCTATCTATATAGATAATCTATGCTAATATCTATATAATATATCTATAATATCTATATATATATATATATAATCTATATGTACATATGTACGACATGTCCATATATACATATATGTACATATATATATGTACATTATATATACGTACATACATATATATGTATGTACATAAATACATATATCTATGTACATACATACATATATATATATGTACGTACATATATATGTATGTACGTACATATATATGTATGTACGTATATGTATATGTATGTACGTATATGTATGTATATATATATATATCTATCTATACTATATTCTATATATCTAGTATATCTATATATAGATATGTATATGGATATGTATATATATGTATATATATGTAGATCCATATCTCTATATATATACTATCCATATAGATACATACACACACCACACACAACACACATACCTATATATATATATATATATATATATATATACTATATATATATATATATATATACATACATATAGATATATATACATATATTTATATGTATAAAATAGTTAAATCCAAACCATGGTCCGAATCATTATCATTCTATGCTCCTTGTTATGATCATGATTAATAACCTCTTCCTTTTGGCTAATAGATTTAGTGGCATCTTCCAAAGGATTTGCTCAAAGATCTTTTTCCCCGAATAGAATATTCCTTGCAATTTATTTTTAAAACCTTTTCATCTTGGGTATTGGTCAGCAGATAATTAATGGATTGGAACACATCTTTGTTTCATATTGGAACACAATTAATGTTTGAAGATTTGGAATTACAGACGGCCAAAAATCCATATCAGCCTTCACACCTTCACTACGAATTGATCTCAGGTTGGATTGGGCGCAACTAACTCACTCATAATTTATTTGTGATGTATATGTTTATTTAAATTATACATGAAAATTCAAATCTTTTTATAAATCATAAAATAAAATAATATTTAGAATAAATTTTATCTGAAATAAAGTTGTCTTAAAATTGAAAGTGATTTAGAATAAATTTTATCTGAAGTAAAGTTGTCTTCAAATTGAAAGTGAAGTTACATTAAATAATTTGAGTTTCAACATTCTTTTTAGAATCTACACACATATTTTCATAAGTGATCTTGTAAACTTAAATGAAATAAAATATATTTATTTCATTGTAAACAAATATCAAGTGTCTATCCTTTATATGAGTATTGTGAATTTGCATAAAAAGTTTATTCTCCTTTACATTTTGCTTTATACATGTTTACCGGGTGTTGTTAAAAATGTAACAACACATTAAGTTGTTATGGTTCCATTAGTTTTAAGAGAAAAGTAACAATGTAATTTGTTATTAGCTTTTTAGGTAACAATATAATGTATTGCTATTTTTCCATTAAAGCTAACATTAACGAAAAATGAACTTTTATGCCGAAAGCCACATTTTATGCAAACTTGTGTGAGGGATAGGCTTGTAATATTAGACACATACCTAATTTGAATGTAGGCTCAGCAGAAATGCAATGAAAATAGATATATTTTTTTGATGATGTTATTTATTTTAAAATATATAATAAAAAACATACAATTTATCCATAAATGGAATCTAAATATGAAAAAATAAGGTTACGATAAAATAAAGTCTAACTAAAATCTACCTGACAATATTTCTCTCAAATGAAAAACATCAAATGTGTAAGAAAATATTGCTTTAAACATTTACCATTCTTCAAAATGAAATAATCATTTGAGAGCATCTTAAAAAAGAGGAAATCTAATAATATTATGATATTGCTCTTCAAAATAATGCTTTCAATTCTAAAAGTGTTTGTAGAAATGAATATTACCCGCCCATAGTTAAGAGTAGAATGCAAAATTAAATAATTATTAAACTTTCATTTAATGAAAAATTATAATTACGTGAACAATTGAAATTGATAGAATTATAAAATATATTTAAAATATGTTAAGAATCAGTTCAATTAATTTATGTTTTGTTAATTTAATTTAATGTCCAAATAGACATCTCAATGCCCTTTAAGTTCCTATATTACCTCCCACCACCACCTCCAAAATAAAAAAATATAAACTTATACGTTTACCTAAGTTATTAATGCGATGCAGTGTCTTTATATTGCACTGTATTTATGTTATAGTGCATTGAAGTATTTTATGTTATAGTGTATTGAAGTATTTTATGCTCAAAAGTTTGATAAATATGATACATGGCCTTACCAATTGATGTATTAAAATGTCAATTTGAAAATTTAACTATGTTTTTGATGTCTAATAATTAGTGTATAATATTATTTATATATATAAAATTTGAGTATGAGTTCATTAAAATTATTAATCTTAATTCATTATTGATATCTTTCATAACTTAAATAAATTTCATTTCAATAAATTGTATGAATTTATTATTATTATTTTTCATTTTCATTTTAACTTATAAATATTTGAAAGTAATATTTTAAACAATTTATTAATATTGTGTAATAAACAATTGTTAAAATTGTTAGATACTTTAATTGCAATTAGTAAAGCAAAATATAACAGACAATTAAGTGTTGGTGATTATAAATGATACTCAATTGAAAACCATGTAATTTTATGTTAAGGACAAGAAATTATGCAAACATTCAATTTGTGGGTACAAACAAGGTTATTTGATGACATTGGTAGACATATTGTTTATATTGTCTACAATATAGGATCAAAACCCCCCTAATTTAATTTTATATGTGGTTGTTGACCTCAATAAATACTTTTGTCCACTTGGAATATCATCAACTTACACATTTTTCCATTTTTCTTGTTATAGGAAGGAATCATCAGCAAATTCCACTCAAACGGCATGTACACTAGAAATATGTAAAATAATTTTTTTCTCAAGGTATGAGTACTGAAAAATGAAACAATATATATTGCAAATATTGTTGGAGGGGACAATTAAATATATTTTAATTTGTTTTGTAATAAATGAAAAAATTACTAAGACATGAAGATAATAGTAGATGAAGAGCCACGTGGGAATATGTATGATCATTGTTGTGGATAAATATGTAATGAAGCTAAGATGGAAAGCATGGGAAAATTTATATTGTTCTATTGTTCAACTCTTTGGCCTCTCAGTCTTAGGGTTGTATTCTAGATCATCTTTTAATAAATATTACAATTTGAGTTGCCTCTATTTTGTGCGTTTCATATTATTTTGTATATCTCATGTTCTTCATTGGTATATATGTAGTTAAGCGTAGATTCTTACCACCTTAGCAAGTCCTGATGAGAGATGAAAAAGAATTTTGCTAAAAATGGTGTTATGAGCGTGGAACAACAATGGTTTGAGATTTTAGATGCCAGGAACCTATTATTATATTTCCATATGTAACTTCAACATACACTTCTTTTTATAATGGAGTATGGGTGCTACAAAATAGTTTTTGGTACTATCAAACAATCAAATACAGGCCGAGGAAAAAACCACTTAGGCATGGTAATAGTGTAATATGAATTGAATGTGGTGATAGTGGGGTTAGCCTAAGGAAGCACTCAAATAAGGGTCAAGGAAAAATCCCTTGGACATAAGAATATCAAAACATGAAGTGACTATGGTGATAGTGGATCGGGCCGAGAAAGCGATTGGACATGAACCATGGAAAAAACACTTGGACGTAATAATAGTGGTAGGTGGTAGTTATTAGGATTATACATGAAAGTACATTATGATCTATTTTTATATTTCTATGGTATCATATCTGATGTCTCAAGACGAGACACCTATTTAAATCTTGGGAAGTGTTGGAGGGGACAAAATTAATATATTTTAATTTTTCTTGTAATAAATGAAAAATTTACTAAGACATGAAGAGAATAGGAGATGATGAGCCATGTGGGAATATGTGTGGTCACCATTGTGGATAAATGTGCAAGTAAGCCAAGATGGAAAGCATGTAAAATTTGTATTTTTTTAATTGTTTAGCTCTATGGCCTCTCAGTCTTAGGGTTGTATTTTAGATCATCATTTGTTAAAAATTCTCAACTTGAGTTACCTCCAATTGTGCGCATAGTCATAATTTTTTCTCTATTTCTCATGATTTTCATTAATGTATATGCATATAAGTAGATCTTAACCATTTTTAGCAATTCTTAATGAGAGATTCTAGGGACATTTGCTAATAAACATTGATTGATGAAACTTAAAATTCACTACAATCCTAAGAGTGGAATCACTAGTAGACCTACATGTGTTATCTCTATTTTCCTTTGTTAATTACACATGAGTAAGGGATATTAAATGCATAAATAACAAAAAAAGGAAGCCATACTTAGTTCACAACAAATTCCATTATCTTTACAATAGACATATAGTTTTTTTTAGAGTGAATTATTTTTTGTTTTATTTTGTCCAATACATTCATAGTTCAATAAATCCTTCCCTAGTAAAATATAATAGTGGTTACTAATTAATGTATGAAAATGCCAATTTGCAAATTTAATATTTTTTTGATGTAAATAATTACTTCATAATATTAATTGTATAATAATGTATTAATTTTACAAATGTATTTTGTATAAAGTCGTTGAAATATTCATTATTCTCAATTATGTCATTTTATTTTCTTTTTAAGGGTACATAGCATCACCAACCCACGTCGGTCCTAGAGCCATACTAAGGATGTGAACAACTTTAACCATTTTATAATGAACCTTCATTAATGGGGAATCTATTGAGAAGAGTGCTACCTTAACATAGAGTGCTTTTTAAACCTCAAACCTCCCATTAAAAAGGGAATCCAATTACCATTACACCAATTGCTTGATGGATTCTACTTATAAATATGTGAAAGTGTCACTCTCTTATATTTAGTTGTATATGTAGAAACTTAGTTTATGTATGGGACTAGTTATTAACTATATCTACTATATTTACTATATTATTCTAGTTTATTTATGTGTTTATCAATTATCCTTCCAAGTTAAGCTCTTATTGAAACATGTTTCATATTTTTGATCATACTCTAACACAATCTTTGTTATTATTCTTGATGATAGATCAAAGGTCTGATTCGAAACGTTAATTGTTAAAATTTCTCTCATAGTTAACCCAAAAAACTTATTTGCAGACTATGGACTTTGGAAGCATTAAAGATTTGATAATATTTGTTGTCTCCACTTGTTTTCTTCATGTTTTCTCTCTCTTAAATTCATGATTTCTCTCGCGTCCTCTATTTTCTAGGTTTATGGAGTTTTTTCCAAAAACATAGTAATTTATTCATAACCAACATAATATTATAGTTTTGTCCAGTTTTTTGGTGTGGCCCCTTTGACCTTTGTTGCATGTTATTCAAGGTTTTTTGTCCTTAGTTGTCGTCCTTTCCAACACATTGCATTTTTACATGCATGCCGATAGGGTCCTATTTTGAATTTAAGAATTTAATAAATTCAACAATGCACTAGTGCATTTAGGAAAATAAGACAAGGAATCAATTATTAGTTTGAGTGATAGAAAATCACCCTCTTACCAAAATAAGTTATAATCATTTATAGAAGAACACACACCATTGACTTGTTGCATTGATTAAAACATTGAAATTGATAAGGGTTGGGCACTTGCATTATACTGGAATATTTGTTAAATTACTTTATACTTGTTGTGTTGGATGCAAAGATTTTTCTTTCTTTCTAGATAATGACTTTAAATAATGGAGGGATAACACATGACCCTAAAAACATCCCTTGTTCTTTACTATTTGGTAAGGTGTTGTTACCACATTAAGGTAAGAATGAAATAAATGATTTTCCCAAATATCTGTGTAAAATTTTAAAAACTTGGTCAAGGTTTTAGATCTCAGGATCACGAAAATAAGGCCATTAAGTCATATTTAAGTTTTTTTGACAATTCCTAGAACTAGTTATAGAAAGATTTACAATTTTGTAAAATATTACAATTATGGTCAAGTTGATCCTTTCACAATGAATATTTTAGGGCCTTCTTTTCATATCATTTTTTGGACATGCATTGTGATTTTTCCCATGCCTGTCTCCAAAGTTGAAAAAGAACCAAATGTCATTCTAAAAACCCTCTTATAAATTATTTATATTTAAATAGTATTCCTTTAGGAAATTACATCTATTGTATTAAGATATACATATTTATATCTGAATTGCAATGTATGTTGTTAGCTGTAGTGCATTATTAATATAAAAACCACTTTCCACATCTACACTTTATGGTAAACCAAAACCGACATACATCAACCTTACCTTTTGGTGAATCAACATTGTCTTGTATGCTTTGCTTCCTTTTAGGGCTAGAAAATTTATTTCAATGATGTTAGATATGATTATTCTATGACTTGTTTCATATTGTTTTCTCAAAATTTGTTAGCTCTAGGTAACTATTGTGTATTACATTCATAACCTAATTAATATGTAAGAACCAATTAGTAAGGAAAATGTGATAACTAAAAAAAAATCAACATATAGAACTCTGGATTTGGACATTAGATGTGTACAATAACGTTTTCATTCCTTTATAAAGAGAACCATAAAATAATGTGATGATGCGGATTTTGATGCTTCTTATCATGTACAATCAATGTTTGTTTTTTAGAGTTATATCCTCTCATGATGATTGTTGAAATGCAAATGATAAATATTTTGATTATGAGGCCAAAATAGATTACATACATGGATAATTCAAGATTTTGATATACATAATCATGCTTAATATTTTGATAATTATGACTATATTGAAATAAGTTACTTTCTAAGATATATCTACTCATGTTTTAGCTATTTATTCTTCTCAAAATGTTGTGTTCTCGAATAATATATATTTTTATATTGCTTGTCTTCCTTTTCATAAAGTATTTCCTGTAAACTCTCAATATGATTATGCCCCTTCTCAATCTTTATCTACTCAATAAGCTTCCCAAATTCATAAAACTCAACCAAACAGGGGTTCTCTAGTTCTTTACAATGTTTTTAATCCATCTTTGACCTCATTTAAATAGGAATTTTGGATAGGTTCCTAGATCAGTTGATAAAACCTTAACAAAAATTCTCACATGCATATTATTGATGTGTGTGGAACACATGCTCTCAGGAGAACGACAGGATTTTATTTCTTCCTCGTTTTAAAGTAAAAAATATGAGTCAGTGCATGAGCTGCAGGTATGCAGTCTTATAAATTACTAATGAAGGGTGTTTTTTGGAATTTATATAGTCAAGTTCTAGCACCACTCTTTGTACATCATCACCAAATTTGCATATAAGTTATTCCTAAGTCTAATCTAACTAATGGATGTTTCTCAAAAGAAAACCAAAAGGTAGAAAGGGAAAAGAGAAAAGAAAATTCTATAGAGATTAGATTTCATTAGATTGTTATTGTATAAGTTGAACAATATATGCTAAAAATAACCAAACATGCTCAATTTAGCTTATTCTCAGATTAACATGATATTGGTGCAGAGATTCAAAGGATATTATAAACATGGTTGTAATAGACTAGTTGCAAATTGAAAAAATAATCTACATCACTGAATGCACATCTACTATAATTTGTCAAATTAAAAATAATGTTACAGTGTCATTAAAATTGTAGAAGAACAATTTAAATATCACAAATAAAATCATAAAGATGATTATATTATCAATAAAAATTCATAAAGAAACATACAAAAGATATATATGAGAACATGTCACGTAAGACTTGCATGAATTACAAAACCAACTTGTACTAACAATCAAGAATTCACATCCCTTTAAAATAGAGGTATACTTGTCAATTTATACAAAAATTGAGGCCTTGTTTCACCACCATTACCATTCTATAATTACCCAGGACCAAGAAAATATACTAGAAAACTAGCCTCATATATAATCTTCTAACTAATTTCTATTACAACTGAGTACATGGCCATGTGTGCCCCTAGAATATTCCTAATAATTATTCATTGTTCCTATTTTAAAATGGGGCCCTTTTGGGTCAGAAATGGCATTATGGGACCTATTTTTGATGCTTCCAAGGCATCTCTACAAATATTTTAGTCCTCATCAAGCATACAAAGATTAATTATGGGCTTTCTAAAGAGCTTCAGAGCCTTTTCCAATAGGACCTTCTGGGAATCCATAATTGTTCTTCATACTTCTTTGAGGGTCTCTATCTTCTGTATCTTTTCCTTGGCTTGAGATATCAATTCAATGACCTTTGAGGCCTATGATTCATTTTCCTTTGTGATATTTATGTGGAAATATGTCATGAATTGCTTGAGATACCTAGTAAATTCATGCATGAGCACCACCTCTTGGTTTTCTGTAAAGACACTGAGAATGGTTGCCTCTTTAATCATTTGGTTGCCCCTTGAAATAACATCATCTAGATTTGGGGGTAAAATTCAAAACTATTCATCCTAGTCCTCCAATGTAACCTTAGTGTAATTGACACACGTTTGGGAAAGGGAAATGTCCTTTGTTGTGAGCATCATGGAATCTTTACATACCTTTTCTTACACTGTCCTATTTATTAACTTACACATTTATTGGATGACATGTAGTTTATTAACAACAATATGAGAATTTTTAGAGGAATACCCCTTCTTATTTTCCTCAATACTTTCTTTCATTATGTGAAATAGGGATAACAAATCCAATTCTAGTTTGAAAAAGGTCTTTAGGAATAATGGCCTTCCGTTGTGCCTCTAATGTCTGTTTTCTATCATGTATTCCGCAAACCATTTACATTGCCAGTTCTACTGAGGATTGGATGAAAGACACCGGATCTTCATGATATTCAACCTGATGTGACCCTTTTGTCTTTATAGTTTTAGTAAGAGAAAGTAAGTTCTCATAAGTTTCATGCCATATCAGGGCCTGATTTGTAGACATTATTTTCGTTATTACCCTCTTCATGGTACATGTCTTAGGGTTGAAATTAATCTTAATTTGAGGGTCATCTTGGGAAGTTGAGTCATGTTGCTCTCTTTTTTCTACTAAGGAATTTTATATCTAGCCTTGTCTAGGTTCTTGAGGAGGGTATACTGATAGATGTTGTTTGTTTTTATCCTTTTTGTACTTTTTTCACCTTTTTAACTTCTTCTAGCATATTTTATTGAGTGGTTTACTTGGCAGATTCTTCCTCATCTTAAGAGGATACTTCATAGGAAAATAATGAAGGACCCATACTTAGCTCAGAAGTTATTTCTTGAACCTTTTTAATAGTTTCTAGTTTAGTTGGCCTTGGGTAAGGAGTTGGAGAACTATGACATTGGGGTTGTCTTAACAGCTCCACATATGCAAGTGCCACTCTCCTTTGAAATTATCTTCTAATTTTATCTCTTGGTGGTGGAAATACCCCTCTCGTATTCATATTTTGTTGGATGAGCTTGTCATCCTCTTGGGTGACCCAAACCTGGTCATTTACATCCACATTATGGGATTATGTGACATTAAGCTTCTCTTTTAATGATTCCAAATGTTTTTTCACTCTCTTTCTTGGGTCATATCTTATAAAAGGATGATATGGCAAGTTAAAGGAGTGACTGTGGGAAAAACAATCCTTAATATTCAGACATCTTTTAAAATCTTTGAATCCAATGGTCAAAGGCAATGAAGGATGAGTCCTTAGTTTTTTTTCTTACACTTATTGGAAATACCATTGCTAGTTTGTGATTAAATTTCTTGCTCAACTAACTTATCTAATATATAGTAAGGTAGCTGTAATGATGAATTTAATAACCCTTCAATCATGATCACTATGTATATGGGGTAAAAGAAGACATTTCCCATTTTCTTGATGGATTTTAGCACTTCAACATAAATAATTGGCATTTATGTATCCATGATCATCCTCTATAACTTACGGTAAAAGGAAATAGAAATGTCTTTAATGTAAGCCCTGGATCAATGGACATATATGTATGAATATTCCTCATTTACCTCTCAAAATAATTGGGGTTCTTAAGGAGGGAAAATTATAGGGAATACCATGATTCCACATATTGCATATAAAAAGTAAGATGCCTTGAAAAAGGATTTATTTTGTTTAACATAAACATCCCTTTGTGAAACCAAATTGGTTGAGACTATATTTCCTAAGGCATGGATTTTCTCTTCATCAGTGATCATGGATAGAAGATGGATTTAGGAAACATTTAGCTTAGTGATAGAGGGGTTTCTATACAAGCACTTCATTAAGGCCATGCCAATTTTGAACCTAAGTCTGAATATTTGGATGAGTATGTTGTTTAGACCTTCATTAAATCCATATTTTCAATTGGGTCATTTACCTAATTTTGTAAAATAGTCCTTATTTGGTGTGTAGCCATCCATGATTCAATGGTGGTGGATTTATAGATAGTAATAGCCTCATGTAACTTATAATATACCTTAAAAGCATAACCAACAATGGAATCTACCTTATTCTCTTCATTTTGGGAGTGTAACATTGAATCCGTTTTCCTAATATGATTAAGAATAGGAGAGAGTAGATATGGGCATGGGAATACCTCTGGTTTTTCTACAATTTGGTATATCCCAGTATGTTTCAATTCCCTAATTTCAACATCCCTAAAAGCTTGATCGACGAACATCCCTACTTCATTAATGACACCCACTGATGTTCTCTCCCTTTCGATCATTGAAAAGATCGTCAAGTAGTGGGGAAATTTGTTATCCAGTGATGCAAGGTCAAAAAATGTATTTCTCACTATTATTTGGTCTATGTATGAGTAAAGGAAAACATCCATGTTTGAATGCCCTGATTCACTTACCATTGTTCCAGGAATTAGCTCATATAATTGCTATAAAGCTTTAGAAAATTGGGTTATCAACGAATAAACTCTATAAATATGACTTCTATAAATGAACTTTGAAATTTGGTGTGAATGGATTTTATTAATTTATCAATTTTGGATTGAGAAATATTTCAACTCAACTTGGAGTGCTTTGCATTGATGATGCATAATGCATGACTTGATGTTTTTCATCCAGGGAACGTTGATTTTTAAAATTTTATTCTTTTAAATGTGATCTAAACACCTATACATGTATAAATTTAATCATACCCGTCAACTTTAATTAGCCAATTTATTTTTGGGTGCTATGTGTATGCCATTCAATGATTCACGTGTATTACTACCTGATTAGCTTGTTATTCTCCATCTGCTAAAGTGTCTTCGACCTTTTCTTTGACTGTCTTTATCTCACATTTGTGAAGTATGAGTCCTCGAAAATATGAAGTGTGAGGTGTGAGATTTGGATTTTGGTCTCTCACATTTTTGAGTCTTGAGTCTTGAATCATCACATCTATGAAGTGTGACCTTTGAACCCTCACATCTGTGAGGTGTGAGATGAAGCTTCGTTGATTGCAAGGAAAATTCAAACTTAAAGTAAGTGAAACTCTTAAGAAAAAAATCTCACAGATGTGAAGTGTGAGTTATTACTTATGAGAAAAATGAATCAAAATAGTGTGAATATCAAAGGAATCATAAGTGTGAGCACAAAAAATTCAAAGTGTGAGGAATTGAACAAGTGCGGGAACTTAAATTTTTCCAAAGCACGAATAATAGATAAGTTCTAAGTGTGATAAAACTTTGAAGTGCAAGTGCAAGGATTAAAAAATGAGCTAGTGTGAGATCTCACAAATATGAAGTGCGAGTACCAAAAATATTTCAAAATGTGAGTACAAAATAAATTTGAAGTATAAAAACTTAATCTTTTAGTGCGTGTGTACTAAGAAACTCTTAAAATGAGAGTATTGAAAAAAGAATTAGGAAAAATAGGGAATATTTGAAAAGGTAAAAGGTAAAATTCCAAGTATTTCCATCTATTTTAAAGAAAAGTAGGTCCCTATTTTTAAAATGCAAGCATTTTGAAAATGGAGGTTCTTACGAAGTAACATATATGTATACTTATAAAAATGTTAAAGCAATATAAACACAAATATGTTATGGTATAATTACTACCAAACATATTAAATTACATATGTGAGGGAAGACCAATGGCCCTCTTTAGAGGAAAATTATTATAATGAACCTATCTTCCAATGATCACATTTTCCATGATTATCTTATGACTAGCCCTTTATTCTCTTATATAAATATTTAAAATTATATTTGGAGAGTAGATTAATAGTAGAGAAACTCTTATTAAAAATAACATTTGAAAGTATTCTTTCCTATTAATAGATGAAGTTAATTACTTAGTTTATATTCTTATTCATTAATATGATATGCATAAATTAACACGCACATGTTCCTATCCATATCTAGAATTAAATAATAAGAGTGCATATTAAACCATACAATAGTGTATGATCTATTAGATACACTAACATCCACCCTTAATATGTATTCTAGATAAGGAGAAGATGAACAAAATCTACAATAACCTAAGTAATCTTAGAAAATATATTATGCACAAAATTGTGTGTAGATCAACACTCACCTTAAGAGAAACTTAGAAGAAGTGAGAAAGTGAGGAAAAACATCATATGTGGGTCCTAACAACTAGGATATATTAGTGTTTTAACCCAAAAGTAATTAAGGCATGTTTACCTACTTAGTTTGGATTGAAATGTAAAACTAATGCACAATTTGATTTTTAATATGAAGTATCCAACATTTAGATCTAATAATACATGTAAGTGCTATACAAAAATGGTATTTAATAAAGGCATATTCTAAAATAAAGTAAAAAATAAAAGGATTATTTTACTTAGCATTTTTGCTATTTTGGAAGTTAAAATGGATATACAATTATGTCAAAAAAGTAATGTTAGGATTAAGTGTGATTTGTATTTAATTTTTAGTTTGGAAACCCTTGTAGACACTAGCTAATTTAACAAAAAGATAATTCTATTAAACCCTAATTATAGAGTAACTAATGTAAACAAGGATATACATGTGCTAAATATAATATGCCACAAGAAAATAAGCAAGTATGAAACCCTAAGCAAGAGATATAGAAAGAATAAATTATCTGATTTACACTTGATCTGGAAGTGCTCTAGACTAGTAAAACTGTCGAACAAGAAGTGAACAATGTTGTAAATTCCCAGGATAAATTTTGGAGCTCATAGATGGTGCCGAAAAAGGCCACCTGGATTGGGGAAAGGGTGCTTGGGCACCATAAACTGCTACTAGGTGCATGTGATTGCGAAAAGTTTTAGAACTTGATTTTTATTGTGTCACACAAGTGTCAAAAATATTCCTTGTTGATGGCCTGCATGCCACTCCTTGTTCGCTGAGGGTACCTGTAACATGCGAAATGTAATTTCACCTACAAAACTCACAAAACCACATCAAATCAAAAAAATAAAGATGCAATATAGGAAGTTCGAATGACCCCGATGGTCACCTAACAGAGTGAACTTATGACCGAGTGCTGCACTACATCTCAGACTCCATGTAGTTCTTGTGAGTGTGTGTAGAAATTGTGCTCTGGGAAGCCCTTGTGCAAGATGCACTAGATAATAGGATATATTTTCTAGAATATGCAACTGTGTGTATGGAATAGAATGAACTTCCCCTTCTTATGCACTGTATATAGAATATGCATTCCCTTGTCCCTTAAATGAATGCCAAATGGATGCTTTGAAGTGCTTTAGGTGCCTTTTAAATGCAAGCTTAGGTGATAGTAATAATGCTTAGAGCTTGGTCCTTGATTTTGAACACATAATTATGTCTTTATATGATTCGTTTGTTTGAATTTCATAATTAACAACTGGTTTGTTGAACCATAAGTGAAAAAATTCCCATAAGATAAAATATATAAAAAAGAAGTGAGTAAACTAAGAAAGGGTCAGGGGAGCCCAGAGGGGACAAGAGCGCTTGTGCGCTACTATCCTGGCTAGACACTGGTGTCTGAATCCATTAAAGATAAAAATTCAAAGTTCTGACTGGGATGTGGGGTGTGTAAGACCAAAAAGGAAGAAAGAAATAGAGAAAAGAGTCCAAATATAGTTGTCAACCACTAGTTTTCTTGCTTAGGAATCATGTAAATGCTAGTGTGCTTTTAGGGCCTAGAAATGTACCCAAGTGCGTGGTTTTGTGTCTACATTTTCCACCACTTTATGTTGTTTAGTGAATAATCAATAACATAAAGTAGTTAACATATGTGTACCTTTTGTTCATGTAGAGTGTGATGGTGATAACGTGCTAAAGAGACAAGTGAAGCGTGAAATAAGTGAAAAAAATGAAGCTTGAAGACTAGGAAAGGAAAGTGACCCTAGGGGTGAAGTGTATGCGCTGATTTATACTTGTTATTGTGCTTGAATTTGTTGTTATAGGCTACTTCTTGTTACGTATTAAGGATGAACCTATAAAATAAGAGAAAAAGAGTAGTCAAATTAGTCTATATGAAAATTTGAGTAAAGTATGTAAAAATATGTAAAGTCTAAAAAAGTAGTAAAAGGAAAGTGTGAACTTGATGTAAAAAAGTGTAAAGGATAAAAACATTTCCTGAAAATGTTGTGAAGAGCAAGTTTTTTGGGCGATCTCACACCAAAAGTGAGTTTTTTGGGCAATCTCAAGCCAAGTGCAATTTTTTTGGACAATCTCACATGAAGTGTGAGGTTTTTTGGTGATCTCACTCCAAAGAGAAAGTGTTGGGGAGAGAGGTCTAGTATTACTCTCCTTTCATGAATCTATGCAATCAGAACCACTGCAGATGGTACATCCCTATTTTTTTCTTTCTGTCCCGATTGTTCCAAATTAGTTCTGATTAAAATGAATGTAGGAAATTGGATGCATTTTATAATTGAAGGTATGTGTGTGTATCTAAAAAATTTCTCTAAAGAATTATGTGAACTATGCTGATATGATAAGATGACTGTATGTGCCCCCAGGACATAGGTGCTTAGGGGAGGAAACAGGTGCCCATGTGATTTTTTATGATGTTGGGTGTTGGTGTTTGTGCTATGTTGAGCACCCAAGTCAGATTCTGGGCCATTTTTTGATTGTGTTTCTATTTTATACCTGTGTTGTGTTGTACTATTTTGTAGCTTTGAGCTATTGTAGGGGTGATTTTGTTCACCCAATGTATGCACCCCTTGTTTGGGGTATATGCGACATTAGTAGGAGAATGCGGCTCAAAGGAGAAGACCTGATGCTGACCTGAGTTGGATGCCTGTAGGGGGTAGGGGATGTGCATGGTAGAAACTAAGGTACACGTAAAAAAAGTGGCTAGGAACATGTGCTAGTATAAAAAAATCTAGCATGCAAGTAGAAGATAATTTAACAATCAAGTGTGTAAACAAAGTCGATCACGAAAAGTGGGTTTCATACATGGGACATCACTATGATTTCACAAGACAATCAGGGCCAAAATGACCATAGGAAAGCACACAATGATCAAATAAGACGTATGACATAATCAACAAAAAAATAACATACAATGAAAAGCAATGGAAATAAAAATCTATCAGACAACCATTGTGGAAAATAGTACTACAATGAAAATTCTACACATGAAGCACCCATTAGCATGTTAGAAAGATAAAAATTATGTCAAACCATGTATGTATCAATGGAAAGTAATGTGCTAGTAAGTAGAAGTAGTAAATGACGAAACAATAACACCTGTAATGTGTGAGAATATGAAATGTAGATTCCCCTAGGAGCCTCGGTGGGACTGATAAATGGTACAATGCCAAGCATCATTACAACATGTAATAACCTGTAAGATCCACATTCACAATGAAATACCAAGTGAACGCGTATGTGTATATGATAAAGATAATGACATATTGAGTATTTGGATAACATACTAAGAAAAGTGCAACATGTAAGTAGAATAAGCTAGAAAAATTAGATGCAACTAAGATATACAAATGCAGTGAATGAGTGCGATGGAATGGTATGCAATGTGTGAATATTCTAGGAGAAATGTGTCCCCAAAAGGATGTGTATGGGATGAGGTTCATTTATAAAATACCCCTCAACAATCAAGTATGAACCATAGAAGAAGAGTGAGTCATGAGAAAATGGTTTGAAAAGAGATGCTAGAAAAATAAATCATGAAGCATAGAGCATGAAGAGTGAATGAGGTGATGTTCATTCTAGATTTAGACCCTCAGCAATTGAGTATGAACCGTGGAACTAGAGCGCATCAAAGGGTAATGGCGTTATAAGGTGTTTATCAAGGTGTGTACGAGCGCTTAGAAATAAGAAGTATGAAGCAAAAAACGTAATAATAAAAAAATGATAGAAATTTGATGCTATTATAAGGTGGTAGTAAGCATGATTTCCCCCAAACGTGTGATGAAAAGTAATCTATCTGATGAGAGTGAAGAGAAAGGGTCCTTCGCCTAATGTCCGAGGGTATAAAGGCATATGACAATGCTTTAAGATCAATGTTGTATGAGAATGGCGATGTATATGTGAAGGAAGCCTATGTGGTGAAAGAGGTGGTGGAAACCTATGTGAAGGTGACCTAGGAGGTGATGGTCACCTATGTGATAGATAAATAAGAGGTGATGGTCACATATGTGAAGTAGACCTATGAGGTGAAGGAGGTGGTGAACACCTATTTGAAAGGGCTACTCGAGTATGGGACTCAGGCTGAAAAGATGGACTACTGGACTGATGAGGATGACAAGGTCGTGAAGTAGGGTGTGTGAAAATAAGAGAGATAGGTGTAGAATGTGCCTTAGATTTGAGAGGCCCAGGGGGCCTAGAAACTACAACTAGTGGAAGGATGTCATCAAGCGAATGCTAAGGAAATGGTGTGCATGGTGCAACTCCTTTGAGAGTGAAAAAAAATATTAATGTGAATTAATTTGAGACACAAATGATTCATGAAGAGTATGTTTTTGGTGGTACAGAGACAAGGAAGACCTAGGAACATATCATAGCCTATGATTGAAGGTGCCATAACTAATGAAATAAACACGGTGAGAGGCCCAACTATAACTAGAAGCCTGCTGTAGCCATAAGATTTGGGAATTGGATATGAAATATTAGATAATGGAATTTTGATAGCCACTAGGAGTGCAATAGAGCACACATTGATATGAGCTAATGAATAGATCATGGTGTTGTTATCTCTTAAAATTGCACCCTGTAGAGAGATGGCTGCATGTGTTCTAAGCTTGCAAATTTTATCTCTCTCTTTTGTAGATACAATGGAAACACCTCAGGTCTGTATGTATACCTATTTTGAGGTGAGTCTCCGGTATCAAGGCCAGTTCCTTATTGATGTATCTTAAACTGATTTTCTAGGGTTAAGGGTAAGAGATGACTGTAAAAATGAAATTAAAAATGAGGTGATACACCAAACTTGTATGAGGTCTTTGATTGAGTACATGCACAATTGATATGGAATGAATTTCTGATGCACAAGCCAACATTTTTCTGTAGAATATTAAAGGCAAACACTCAAGTGTATTAAGGGAAAAGAATCACAATGACACTGTTAAATTAAACATGCACATTAATATCAAGCAGAAATTACTGAAATTTACAACATGGTAAGATGATTAATCAGGGAATTAACATTCACAAGATTAATGAGAACATACACAAGATTGCAAATAATTAGAAAGGTGGAAAATACTTCACATTCAAAGGGCAAAACTGGCATAAAATTGCTTCAGCACTCATGTATCTAAAATGTCCTCTCTTTTTGTGCTTTGCCAAGGCACACAATATATAATAAAATTGATTCACCCATCCTTCCTAAAAATAGACTAAGGCTGTACTTGCCCATGCATCCTATTTTTATCCTTTATTTAATAATAAATAAAGGAATAAAATAACGTAAACTAATACAAAGAGGCATTAATAGCCTTTGATTACATCACAGTCAAACTACAGTTGACTGTTCTATTTTTAAGAAAATCATGGGTGAATGATTTGCTGATAATAAATTTTGCTTGATGAGCAAGTCTCCTCCTAGTGCATACAGATTTTGTCCTCTTGTTGATCTGTCCTTTTGTGAAGGCATGCAAAAATACTCTTGTGTATTGAGCAAAATAAAAAATACAATATTTGCAACACTTGCAAAAAATAATTCATCCACACATCCACCTGATGGGGACCACCTCCAAGCTTAGGCTCTGATGTTGAAATACCTTGTCTAATATTGTGATCACATGAAAATTTTCAGTCCAAGTCATAACCAATTCATCAAATCAGTGGGGACCACCCTTTTACTTGATCATTAGTCTCCATTTTGGTTTGGCCACCTTTGTGGACTTAGCACATTATTGGTTTTGAAATAAGATAAGGGGCACTTTGTTTTAAAAAAGTCACCACAATACATTCGGCCACCTTTGATAACATATGGTATAAGGTCTGCCACCTTATAGTTGTCGGCTTTTTCATTATTTGAATGGAATAAGGTAGACAATACCTTTTGTTTGATCGTTGCACAACATGATTTGGTAGGCTTTTGCATTATTTGAAGCTTGGACTATAGTTTGATAAGTCAAATGCAAATATTTTTTAAAGACAAGGGTTGGCCCCTTCGTGACCATGATTCACCCCTCCATGTGTTTTGTCGGTGGTATTTTAACTTGGGTTGAGTTTGCTTTGAAATTCGGTGATGATCTCAGGCCGTTGATCTTTGTACTGTCTGATCTGGTGCCATTGATTACTGATGTGTGGTTAGGGTTTTAACCCCGCAATTAATATGGCTAGTGGCATCTGACCACGATGGTTTACTTTATTTTTGGAGATCAATCCTCGAGTGTTGATCTAGTGTCCTTTCGATTCATGGTCGTTGATCTTTGACTGCGGTTGAGTTCAAACTAACTCAACTCTTGAGCTTGGTGGTAAAGGTCATTCAAACTCAATGATCACTCCATTCTAGTTTTTGGGTCTGCGGGTGAAGCCCTGGTAAAATTTTTGACACCATTGTTATCTTATGAAGCTTGGCTTCCTTACCAAATCGATTCATTCTCTTAGCTCAGTTCCTCTGCATCTTTTATGGATCTACTCTGTTCGAGTTTTATATGGAGGTGGTCGTAGGGTTTTGATTCCTTGCTTACTCAAGTTATGTAATGTTGTTCTTGTGATGCAATAAGGGGCTCACACACTGGTATTTCTTCATTTCGGCCTTGTAGTCCAGCCTCTGTCCGAAGGGTTGATGAGCTCACCCTTCTAAGTGGTCCCTATTTTTGATCACTTTAAGCTCGGGACTGTATCACCATCATACTGTTTGGAAAAGAATGGTAAGTTTTGGTCTCTTAAGAACCATTATTACTTTGTCTTTTCCATTTCAACTTCGAAACACTGATACTCATTTTTCATTTGCATTTTTAATGTGATTTCTGGGAAAACATTGATTTCTGAGTTGAAACTCGTTATGGGTTCTCCTTTTTGGCTCTGAATTCGATGATCATTCGAGGGTTTTCTCATCTTTCGATTAAATTAGTAATTTTTTTACTTCCTTCCTTGATTCTTATATACCCATTTAGTGGGCTTTTCAACTAAAGTCAAAAACTGCATTTTCTTCCTCAGATCTGCAACTTGAAACTGATTTATAATAAGAATCATGAATTTTTGAAATGTTCGAATCTTCTTTATCTTTGGAAATGTATGATTACCTATATAATTTCATTTTTTTTGAATGCTAAAATGGTTGTTTTCTTGTTACTTGTATTCATTCCTTTGAATTGTATTGCAATAAATCTGTATCGGGACTTTTAACTGTCCTGTATGAATGAATTATTTCCCTAAATCATGTATCTGCACATGTATTTTTCAATTTGTGGCTTGAAATATTGCAACCCATATTTGGGTATCCCTCCTTTGATATGGGTATTTAGACTTCTTTACTCCTTGATTCTGCAATTTGTTTTGAGGATTAGAATGGCTTTAGGAAAAAGTTGAGATCCACTTTTTGTTACTTTAAACTCTGCATTCCCTAATTTGATAAGACTTTGCACTTATTCCGTGCTTCATCCTTGTGTAGACTACTTCACTTCGATGTTTAATACCTTGGGGTTTTCTCTTCGTTTGATTCTGGGACTTACAGTATTAGTACTTTGACTATTCTTGATTTCATGAGATCTTTGTACCTTGTATGTGGCCTTCTAGAAGTTGTAAATAGTTTCTCATTCTTGTAACACCATTAGCAGGCAAATAAGCCTTGATTCAGATGCTTTGTTGAAATACTGTAATCTTATTTCTTTTTCTTAAATATTGTACTTCTTTGATGATAGCATTTCTGATTTGCACTCATACTTTGCACTTCATTCTGAAAACTGTAATTTAAGATGGCTGAACTTTGTAAGATTATATTGAAACTTCATTTATTCAGTTGTTAAGCTATAATGAATGCTCCAAAGTATTTCAATTTGATGACTAAAAGTGTAGTCCATTTCTTTTCTATTTAAGTACTGCATTTCCTTTTATTATAGTTTTGATATGCATGCGGGAAAATTTTAAAATGTCCATTTTACATGGCGAAGCCCTGTCAAAATTTTCCTAAAATTCTTTCTTTTATCCCTTTTTTAGCTGTAATAGATGTATTTTTTAATTCAGAATACATAATGTATCACATTTCTATTGAAGTTGATTTGTTGTTGGAAAATGAAACATAATAATTGTTATCTTGATCATGGCATGCTTTTCTGTATCACTTATTTGATTTACATACAACTTTTAAAGCATGTATTAGTTAAAAACAACATGATGGAAAGTTGTAAATGTCCATTTTACATGGCAAAGCCCTGTCAAAATTTTCTCAGATTTCCTTCTCATTTTGTTTCAGCTGTAATCTTATCTTTTTAGTTAACTTCAACCTTCAAAATCTGATCCTTTTCTACTTCATCTTTGAGTTACATTCTTCCTTCATTCCAACATGTACTTATGACCCATCTGCTTCATGTACCATAGGGTAGAAGTCATTGAACTCTGCAATCTTTATCTATAGTGAGGACTGTAAGACTTGATTTATTTCTTCTTGGCTTGCAACCTGTACCTGCACACTTAAGAAAATAGTTAGAAAATATTTAGGCTTTTTGGCCTCTCTTATGTCCATGGTTTCTCTTTTCTTCTCTCTCTTTCTTTCTGAGTGAGTAAATCATGTATGTTGTTTGATCTTCAAGTAATCTATGTCTCATGTTATTAAGAGATCCATGTGCATGAACTAGGATAGTATAGGAATATGGATTAACCCTGACCTCTTAATTGATGATTCTCCTCTTTTCTACTTTTCAGGTACAATGCTTTCAATAATGAAGATGGAGATGGAACAAATCTGGATATGGAGATGCATCAACCAAAGGAGAAACCCAAGGCAATGATGGGTTCTTTCATACTCCTCTATTTTCTCTTTCATGCATGTGTACCTCTTATTTCAGTAGTTGTACTTTACTTTTTTAGTTACATCCCATGGCTTGTGTGGGAACATTTGAAATTCCTTATGAATAAAACATTGAATTCTGAAAATGAGTTGTGTATTTCTTTCTGCATTTCAGCTTTCTGTATGGATTGTACGATGAACTAAACAACTCAGTAATATAATTGAATGTCTTAATCATGAAGGAAATAACATTAAAGAATACCTGTAACATCCAGTAATGAAATCTAATGTTTGCAATATGAAATTATGTTTGTTGTCTGAAACTTACATTTCATCTATTCTGTAATTGGATTTCTTCATCAAGACAACATAGCTATCCTTCGGGGCTTTGTGTTATTTTGCTAAAGATAGTCATGAAATTGTAGACTATGTGATATGTTATGTTTTGTAATAACACACATAGCTACAGATTTCATGTAATCATTAATTAATTCAACAGTAACAGTATTGTCTGAAAGAATCTCCCCTAGCTTAGGTATACTTCACCAATGCTATCCATTGTAACGAAGTTTCGCGTTGGCCATTTTTGCACAAGTGCAAAATTTGTCAACAGGGGTTATTGAAAGTATATAAACCAATAGAGGCATTGATGTGAAATGAATCATAAGTAAATGTAGCTTGATAATCATGATATGAGAATGTAATGAGTGGTAGAGATGCATAAAAAGTAGTAACTAGAAAATCAAGAGGCCCCGATGAAGGAAGAGGCACATCACGATATGTATGATTATCTAAAGATTCTGTAGGTTGTTTTTCATGCTTAGGCAATGGGTCATTAAATATTTTTAGCTTTTTGTTTTCATTGATTGAATTAGATGCCGATGGCTCAAGGAACTTGATTGCATTGTTATCAATGAGGGCTTGACTAAGATTATTAAGCTTGAAACATTGATTAGTGGAATGACCAATAGACTGCTGATAGTCACATCTATAACTTTTGTCATAATTTCAGCCAATGTGGTGAGATGGATCAAGGTGGAGTGGTGGTGGAAATGTAATAATATTTCTTTCAATAATTTACAGTGATAAGAAATGAGGAGCATAAGGAAATTTTGTAAATGTACGCTTTGGAGGTTTCCATTGAATCTTTTCAGGATTAGAAACAACATTAACAATAGATTTTTCTTTAGTGGGCTTAGGAGATGGCTTGAAAGTAGATTTTCCTTGAAACCAATTAGAAGATGAAGATGAAGCATGATCATGATATTTGAGATTTCCCATAGATTATAGTTTTATTTCTTGTAACTTAAGTGTATGGTGTAATTGATCAAAATATGGAGTGGTTTCAAAGATAATACTCTCTTGCAATTAAGGTAAGAGACTTTGGAAAAAAATATCTTGCAATTCAGAATCAACGAGTACATTGGTCATCTTAGTTAGATTGTTCTTATAATGAAACACATAGTCAGCTAGATGTTCATTAGATCCTTGTTTTATTTGTGTAAGTTGAGCATAGGATATTTGGAACTGATATTGATTAAAAAATGTACAAGAAAAACTTTGGCCAAATATGTAAATGATGTTACTGAGTGAACAAGTAGATTGTAAAACCAATGCATGGCGTAATATTGTAGACTTATTGGAAATAACTTAGCTAGAAAAGTATGACCATCCGCATAATCAAGACATGGCACATGAAAATATATAAGATGCTCTTCAGGGTCACCATGGTCATTGAAGGTAGGAAGCTTAGGGGTGAAATTTTTTGGAGGAAGTGGATAGATAGAAATGACAGGTGTAAAAGGAGTGTGGAGGATCAAGGAGGAGTCAAGAGATGGAGAGGAGCATGAAGTAGCTTGCTAAAGTTGATGGATTTGAACCTAGAGATCCTGATATAGAGAATCTAGGTCTTGAGTTTCGGGAGAAAAGACTTGCCATGTGTGGGAAGTAATAGGTGGAGTAAAATGGATGGTATGAGTAGGCATAAAAATAGGAACAATGGAAGTAGGAGGAGTGGTAGAATTAGGAGCTAGGGTAACGATAGGAATAGATGCAGTAGTAGAAGTAGGAACATTGAGCTCAGCTAGGTTGGTGGCCTCCTCACAAGAAACGAATAAGACAAAGTCTACATCTTGAGGATGTTCAACAAGATGAGCATTGAGATCACAAAGTTCTTCATCAGTAAAGGGTTCATAAGATTGAGATATGATAGATATATTGCAAAAATGCATAGAAGCAAGGTTCAGTCTGAACGGATGGGTTCACAAAATGATTTAACAAAAATAGAATTCTATTAAACCCTAATTTTTGAGTAACTATTGTAAACAATGATATACAAGTGTTAAGTATAATATGAAAAAATAAAATAAGAAAGTAAGTATGAAACCCTAAGTAAGAGATATAGAAATAATAACTGATCTGATTTACACTTGATTTGTAAGTGATATGGACTAGTAAAATTGCTGAACAAGAAGTGAACAATATCGTAAATGTGTAGGATAAATTATGGAACTCATAGATGATTATAGACAAGGACGCATGGGCACCAGGGACTACTACTGGGTTCCCATGACTGTGAAAATGGTTAGAACCTAATTTTTATTGTGTCACACACATGTTGTAAATATTACCTATTGATCACTTGTATGTCGCTCCTTGATCATCAAGGGTTCTTGTAACTTACAAAATTGAATTTCACCTACAAAACCCACAAAACCAAATCCAATCCAAAAATGAAATATGTAATATGGGGATTCGTACTAACCTTGATGGTCACCAAAAAAAGTGAACTTATGACCAAGCACTGCACTATATCTCAAACTCCATGTTGTACTTGTGAGTGTGTGTAGAAATTGTTCCCTAGGAAGCCCTTATGCAATATGCACTAGATAACATGCTAGATTTTCTATAATATACAAATGTGTGTATGGAACAGAATGAAATTCCCCTTCCTATGTAATATATGTAGAATATGTAGTACCTTGTCCCTTGATGAATACCAAATGGATGCTTTAAACTGCTTTAGGTGCCTTTTGAATGCAAGCTTAAGTGATAGGAATAATACTTAGATCTTGGTCCTTGATTTTGAACACATAACTATGTATTTATATGATTCCTTTGTTTGAATTTCGTAATTTAAAACTGGAAGGCTGAACCATAAGTGTAAAAGATGCCCAAAAGATAAAAGAGACCCAAAAGGAGCGAGTAAAGTAAGAAAGGGTCAGGGGTGCTCAGAGGGGACAAAAGTGCTTGGGTGCTGTTGTCCTGGCTGGGTGCTGGTGTCTGAAGCCATAAAAGATAAACAAGATAATTTTCAACTAGGTTGTGGGGTGTGTAAGACCAAAAAGGAAGTAAGAAATAGAGAAAATGACTAGTTTTCTTGATTAGGAATAATGTAAGTGCTAGTGTGCTTTTAGGACCTAGAAACCCAAGTGGGTACTTTTGTATCTACACCATTGCCAAACTGGTAACAAGTGGAAAGTGATTTCATCCTACTTAGAACTAGTGTTTGTCATTTTTCTACACTTTTTTTCGTTCTAGGTTGTCTCATCACTATATTTACTAGTTCCATGCACCTTTAATCCTACTATAATGTTCATGCATGCACATATAATGATAAAAAATTATAATCTCCTACACTAGAGTTTCAAGTACACCATTAGATAAAATAGAAGGTTTTTGTGTGTGGTGGAGTTGAAATACCCTTGGTGGTCAACCCCTTATTGATTCTAACCAAGTTTTGCACTATATTTCCTAAATGAGGGGCTCGAATTCCATATAGCTATAATATTGATCATGCAAGTGTGAATGCAAATATAGAGTGTCTCTCCCTATGTTTTCCCTTGTGCATCAACGTGAATTTTGGGATAATTGGGTATATTTTATATGTACACTTCATGAATGTTGAACATAAAGTGTTATAATTTTATATCAAAGTAGAGTTCTTGTAGATAAATAAATGCTAGACAAATTACCCCTTGAATTTCTGTTTTAATAAGTAGATACTTAAAAATGTTTGATTTGAATTTGAGATGATCTTAAATTGGATTGGTTTTCTACCAACCTAGTTTCTAGTACTTAAAAATTGAATATAAGATGATCTTAATGTTTTCTCTTCATTCAAAGAAGTTAATGGAAACTTTTCGTGAGATTTGATAAAAATTTCTAGAGGGGCTCTTCAGAAAGATAGATAAGTGTTAATATTTCCAGGTGAATAAATGAGTGTGCTTGCTTTGCTTTTATACAAATATATGTGATATAATTTCACTCTAAGGATGAATAAGAAGTGGAAATAAAATAAAATTAAGAAAATATGACCATTGGAGAGTTTTGGATAAAATCATCTGGCAGGAAAAAACCACCAAGAACTTCTATCCATATTGGATGATAGTTTCTAATAGGACAAAATGTTAAAAGTGAATATCTAGAGAAGTATGACAAGGGATATATTATGTGTATGCCTATCCAATTCAGTCCTTTAGGTTTCTAAGCATATAATTAACAAAATATGAAGTATTTAAAATCCTTAGGGATAAGTATGATAATACATTTAAGATTTGTTTGTGCATGCATGTCATGATTAAGGGATATAAGACAAATCAGTAGTTTCAAGTACATAATTACCAAATTTAGATTTATATATTCCTCTTGTAAGCTGATAAATAAAATTTTCTAGCTTTAAAGGAAAATATACTAGAGCGTGTAAACACACTTTTCCTTTTCTATATTAATTTATTGCTTGATTTCTTGAATGGTAACAAAATTCTTGGAGAAGTGAACCATAAAACACAAGTGTAGTCAATTTCCATAAAATGAAAAGTAAAACTTTACTTCTAGATATATATTTTGAAATTAAATTGGAAAATTGTAAAGTAGAAAAGAGCAAAGGACTACACATATGTGTGTAGAACCAACTCTTCCTTTTATATGTAAAAGACCATTCCCCCTTACTAAGGCATGAGGAGTTTGAGATTGTAAAAATAACATTATAGAATTGGGGATGATCAAATCCATAATTCAAAGGAGGTTGAAGGACATAAATACCCCTACACATACAACTAGAAGAGTCACAAAAAAGTACATTGAGATTATTGGGGTACAATATAGTGTGAGTATAGCCAAAATTCAATGTCTAAACAAGGAATCACATAGGTAACAAAAATTGAAATTCTATAGGATGTCAGGTGTCACTAAACCTTAATGCATCTCTCATGTAAACCAATTCACTACAAATAAATCTAGGTTTGTAATATTGAATGTTTTGAACTTCTTAAATTGAAATAGAAATAAAAACACATAAATTGATAAATATATAGTCTTTAATTTCCATAGTGAACATGCCCCCGTATTTTTCCATAAATGTAGCGAATATGTAATAGAAGTAATCATGCACTATGAATTTATCATAAAATGCATTGAATCTATGGTGTAATATTTATCTCTATAATCAATTTCCCATATGAACCATTATAACCTCTTGAGTTTATGATAATTTATATGTTTAATTGTTGAAATTGAGATATAAATAATCATTTAAACATAGGACATTAATATACCATGGTTCTTTTCAAGATACACAATACATTATTTTTATAAAAAACTATACCCATTCCTATTGCTAACTCTATAAACATGTTAATGTGGTATGTATTTTGTAATTCTATTAGTGTTCTTGGATTACATTAATATTATTGTAATAACCCCATTGAATGAAACCTCTTTTGAGGTGAGTGAGATGGACTATAAATCACTTGGCTCGGTAAAAAATGAATTTTTTACATGTTAGATATAAAAAATAATCATCATTGAAACATATATAAGGTAATTGTAGATGACCTCAATGTAGAACTAGTGTGCAAGAGATTACATGATAGAAATCATGACACTTAGATATAAGACACACAAAAAACATATATAAACACAATATCACACACAAGGTCATATACAATGTCATATAGAAAGGCCAGATAACCATTTACAAGGGGCACATAATTTTCACATACTCACAATAGGAAAATGGTTATATAATCGAAGGAAACTAATGTCAAAAATTAGGGACACCAAAGTTTTGTGCACACATAGATAGGGGAAGGGACCCACACACATAAGATAAGAAAATAATTAATCTAATGTGTAAGAAAGAAAATATATAACATCTATTAAGTGCATAAAACAAGATATAGTAATAATGTAAAATCCACAAAGGTTATTCCCAAAAATCTAGATAAATAACATATGTCACAATATATAATATAAACAATCCGATGTGAAGAGTACTATTTAATAAATGGAATAAAAAATCCGATAGTGTAGAAGATGCCCCCATAATACCCAATCCAACTGGGTAAAGGGAAAGTTTGCATTAATAATCATGTATAGTTGTGTGTATCTTGCATCATAATCATATAAATTTTGAAACCCACGTGTATATAGAAAATAGAATATGCTATCTATTAAATCATGTGACAAACAACATATGTAAAGTAGAATCTAGTCAGTGATGCTATGTTTAGGTCCTAATTTTTTATTTTGATAATATTTTAATATATTTTTTGTTTGTAAACATGGGAAAAAATGTGTTTAAATTATTCATTGAGTAGGAAATCTATGCTAGGATTGAATCCTATCTATCTAGGATTGACCATATGGTAGATATTACAAAGGAAAGGAAAAACAAGGTGTCCTTCTTGTTAAATCAAGAGTAGACTCATAATGAAATCCTCTTTAGAATAATGTAATCCCTGTTATGCCGTGGTGTTATTTCAGTGTGTCATATTGTATTGGAATTCAAGGAGACAATCTTGTTTAATTATAATAGATGTATTCAACTATCATAAAGTAATACTATATTTTTTTCATCAAGGGTATCCTTTAGGATTCATAATCACAATCTTCCCAAATATAAAGAGTCTAGTTGTGGGTCAAGTAATGTCTGTATTATTTTTATATAGACATATAAGTTTAAAAACTTATCCTTTGACAATGGTAATTTAATTGTATTTATTCCTATACTATGAATTACGCTCACATCATAAGACTAATTGGCACATATTTCTCTCTCCCACATGACTTTCTCAACTCTACACACTTCTCTGTTACTCACTCGCCTAGTTGAAATTATCCAAAGCAATTATTTACTCATAGTAATTTTTCCCAAAATCTTTCCATGTTTTAATTAGCTTCCCATACAGAGATGTATAGTGTAGGACCAACACATACTATAATATACGTCTATTTATATAGTTTCATTCCTTAATCTCTAATGTCTTTTTGAAATTTAAAATTCATTTATGGGTCATTTCATCTTCCTTAGGTTGGCCTTAATACAACACCTAATCTATGAAAGCATATATAAGCAAGTCTAATTCACTAGTTAAACTAAATTAACATTATCAAGAGAATAATTTATAAAATACATTCCTAAATAACTCAAGGATTTCATAAATATTATAGAAGTAATTGTACATCCATTAGAGTAACCACCACATGAGTTGAAAAAACTCAAACCATTTTAAAGATTTTTGCTTCCTCAATTACCAAGCCTCCAAAGGTCCTAGAGCTATGTATTAGAAAGAGAAAGTCACTATAAGCATTGCCAAACATCTTAAGGGATAAATGGAATCAATTTGAGATATGAAGAAAATCACAATATATCCCTACTATGTGGGGTACATCTTTATTTTATCTATAATTACACCTATTATTCATTATGTCAAGAAATAAGACACAAGGGCATGATAGATGGTTGGATTATATTTACATAAACTACTGCACCTATAATAGGAAAAATACATGGTTTTTTCTCCTGCTTATGAGGGGATGTAGTGCAGTGTGTAGATTGGTTTAGTAGCGTTTGAATACCAACATAAATCCAATTCCAATCACACATATATTTATTATTATTTTTATATAATCATACTCCTAAAATGATAGTGCAGGTATTATGGTTTTTTTATTATTATAAGTCATTGCCACATAGTTTAGAGCCCTATTAATAGATAGTGAATGTGCTCATATAAGTGAACCTCAAGCTATACCATTACTGGATCCTCTCACCTTTGATTGCAATACTAAGAAATATGACATTCTTACTAAGCTCCTTAGTCATCAATTGATCAATTTACCACCTACTCATTACTATCCTCCTTATTGGCTATCAAAATATCAAGGTTGTCCATATTGCAATTATCATCGAATCAATGGACATAATGATAAAGATTGGTACACTTTACAATAAAGAATCAAACATCTTAAGCATAAGGATTTATATCATTCACTGCACAACATTTTGTTGCATGCCCACCTACAAATATCCTAAGTTTGTTCCTTCTACATCTAATGAGCATCATACTACCACTTCTCATGTTCCTTCTTTGGTCAGTCAATCACCACCTATTCAACTCAATCAAATTACACAATCAATTATTAAGGTTTGTTTGCCATCAAATTTTTCTCCTTAATCATCTACAGTACTTTCAATTCAAACTCAAAAAACTCCTCTTAAGATTGAGATCACTCCTCATCCATTAAAGGTATCTGTGACATCACTAAGTCATGCTTAATAACCACCTCCCATAGTTAAACTAGTAATTCTGCCATCTTCTCTAGACAATACCTATTTCGATGACTGGGACCTAGATGAAGCTTAAAATGATGATGAACCATTTGATGGTCACACACCATTACCACCTCAGTGTCCCATCACTTTCATTAAAGAAGCTACTCCTTACATTGATCCATTTAGCATATTCGACTATATCTCCATCATCATAGTACACTTGGGGGGCATTATATATATACTCCCCTTAGCATTGACACAGGTCATATACTCATCTTATTTACACACTAGCACATACATATCGATACACATACATTGTCATTACTTGATGACATAGTATTGTGCTTCAGTTCACACTTAACTATTGAGGGGATTCTATAGACATGGACCCCACACACCACACTATAGACATTGTGCATCTTCATACATTCTAAACTTTGTATCCTACATATTGTCATGTATACATCATACAAATTCTACTCATGACTCACATTCTACACCATAACCACTACACACTACACATTTTCACACATCATACATGTCATATTACATTTTACATCCTACACCTTACATATTACATCTTGTGTCTCACATATACTATACATATTAGGTCATCTACACATATTTCCTTACATACCATACACCATACTAAATACATTACACATTTTGCATATTATATTCTATGCACTGCACTCACTATCCAATGACAAACTCTAGTCTTGCGGTCCATACAAGACTGTTGAGGGTTTACATCACAAACGGACCTTGTCACCGTTACACGTCCATCATTCAATATTTTCTCATGTGACATAACTAGATTAAATGATATATGATTTAGGCTACAGGGTCACTTCTTCTAGCATCATCTCGTGATAAACTACATCATCACTTCTGATTTCATCATTTAGTGGCATACACTTTAGGTTAACTCACACTCCTTTGATCATCTTGTCTTAATATACGCATAGGATACAATGTCATGCATAAGTCATCTATGTCACATATCATCACTACACACACATCATATCTTGTTGCACACAACACATAGTTCAACCATTTCCCAATGACACAATCTCGTTTATGGTTCATTCTTAACTACTAAGGGGGCATACTAAATGAATCTCACTACATACAAGTCCTTTCACTTGGGGGGCATGTTGATCCTATCATCCACACTACATTCCATTCCATTCATCCATAACATACTACATTTTATAGCAGCACTTACTCTTGCTTTTACAAGTACACTTTATTACACATGCTAGATAAATATATTGTATGTCATTATCATTATCATACACACATGCATGTTTAATTTCTTTCTAGTTGTGATTGCAGACTATATAGGGATTCTACACGTAGAATTGATGTTTGACTACCAGTCCCACAACAGCTCCTAGGGGCATCCACATTTGTATGCTACAGGTGATGTTGTTTCATTTTTTTTTATAGCACACTACTTTATTGGTTGATACAAAATTTGACATACATTTTATCTTTCTAACATGCTAATGGGTGCTTCATGTGCAACATTTATTATGTAGGGATACTTTTTTGTTACATTGTTTGCTATTACTTGTTCTTATTTTAAGGATTTTTCCTTTATCTTGTGTGCACACTTGTTTGTTTACAACCAATGCATCCTTGAGTGTATTGACACCGTGAGCAGCGTCCCATGTTTGCAACCTACTTTGTCTTCTTGGGTGTTTACATTATCTATTTATGTTCTAGCTTACACATACTCTGTTTGGCTTACACTTGTTTTCTACACACATGTTTGTACTAACACTTGTTTTCTAACTACCTTGTTTTATTTTGCCTTGGTTTCTTCCAAGCACATCCCCTCCTCCTTGTAGGGCACAGTTTCAGTATCCATGGTTGGTCCCATTTTGGGCAGCATTCTCCTATCTGTGACATTGTATGTGCCTGCAAAGAGGGGGGCATCATTTGGGTTTACACATAGTACTGGTACAGTTCAAATTTCAATTTTTGTCCATGACACAATGGGTTACATAGCGTTTGGGTTCAGACTAGTCTATAGAACTCCATACACAACGGTTTTTATAGGACATGGTGTCCTTAACACATTCAGGAGTAATTAAAGGATAGAGGATAAACCCAACCTTCCTCTCTATGCTTCCATGGCATCAGATCACCCAAAAAACTAGACAATACAAAGATCTCTTCACTCTCAGGAAGTAGTTATAGGTTGGAGGATAAATCAAACTTTCCTCCCTACAATTATTTGGCTAGTGGCATGACATCACCCAAAAATCTCACACGAAATTGACAAGATCATTTCTACACCCTTTTTCTCATCACAAATCAAGTACACATGTTCCTTTTTCATTTTCATACTTTCTTTACATGCTTTTTACATATATACGTGTATTTTACACATAAAAAATATACCTGCGTATTTGACTACTTGATCATCTTTGCTTTTGTAGGTCCATCTGTATGGGAAGCAAGCAGTCAAAAACACACACATAGTGGGTACATCACACAAACGATGCTAACCATGCAGGTAAACTCCACACATTGTCATCTACACACGAATTTCTGTCCTAGGTTCACTTTCATCACTTTTTACACTTTTACATTTTTAGTCTCAATGCTCCATGTTTTTATCACTCCACACTTTGTCTAGTCCTTCGGCATGCATTCTACATCACTTTACATGGATATCAGGTACACATCTCTATCTACTTTATGTTATCGAGCATTCTGCTCACTAACATAAAGTGGGGGCAAATGTAGACACAAAATCACGTACTTTGAGTCATTATTTAGTCTCGGTATCATACTACTATTCATATGGTTCTTAAGTGAAAAGAGTAATAACTAACCCATGTCTTTGGCCATTTTGCATTGTTTTTTGTTTCTACTTTCGATCTTGCACCTGTACTTGCTCAATCTGTATTATTATACTACATTTTTCCTATTTCTGAATGGGGTGCCCTGGTCCCCTATGGGCATCATGATCCTCATTACACTTTCCTCTCACTTTTTGGGAACTTTCTAGCCGTTTGAGCTTCTTATATATTTGGTGGTTGGCCTTTTCAGGGTTAATTATGAAATTAAAACAAGAGAATCATATAAATATAAAGTTATGAGACCATAATGAGGGACCAAACACTAAGCACTTATTATCATAGGGAAAATTTGATTGGCTAATATTCGTAATTTGGCTAAAATTAAGAATTTTGGAATATGAATTTGGCTATTTTTACGACCATGGAAATGACCAAGTTTAGCCCATAAATTCCACAAAAAATATTTTTTCCCATGTGAATAGCCAATGGGTCTCCAATCCTAACATATATTTTTTATTAAAGCGTTGTATGATAGATGGGTCAAAGTTTTAAAACATTCTTAGATCGCTAAGAAATGTATAGAACCTTCATATTCATTTGGTTTCATTCACCAACATGTTTAGCAATTTTTTTAAAATTTGATTAAATTTCCCACACACACACACACACAATATTGGAAGCCGTTAAACCTTTAGAAAACCCACCAAATTTAAAAGACTCTGCTAAATTCCTAGGAAGTTGCTAATTTTTTTGATAATCCTCAGCGCATGAGGAGTGACTAAGTGTCACCCATTCTGGGCACATGAGTGTAAAGGTATGTAAAAGATCCCCAATGCTCAAAATTGGATATTGGGTGGACATGTGGCAGGAATTAGTGCATCCTTAAGAAAAAGGCATTCTTTGGACTCTAAGCTCATGGAATGAACCAATTCAATAAAGTTTTAGGTCTGTGGTTAGGCAAGGTAGAGTGAAAGTCAGGGGAACATGTGCCAGACCTCCATTTGGACTTAAAATGTGTTTTGTGCAAGAAATATCCTTCATGCCAATGAATTATCTTTCATTCGCCACTCTAGCTAAAATTTCCTTCATAAAAATATTATATTTTTCCAATGTCACGAACAATGATTTTAGATAACTTTCCAACCCAATGAATGTGGTTATGACCATATTCGCTAAGATTTCTATAAGTTTTTTTCAGGTGGGTTCCTTAAATTTTTCCTTGTATCACCACCTAAGGTTGCATCCATCAAAGGCATCTAAAGCTACATTTGCATCCATGTAGCTCCACTACAAGGCATACGATGCTGGTTCGTATACATCACACTTCATAGGAGGGGAGTCTATTGTTTCCATGCAAACATTTATTACATTTTACATCTAGTTATTTACTCTCTACTTTACAAAGTGTGACTGACACAAGAGCACCCAGGGAACAATTCCACATACACACACACACACACACACACTTAGAACTACATTAGATCTTAGATGTAGTACAATGCTTAGTGATAAGTCCATCAATTTGGCAGATGAGGATAGTACGACCCCTTCATATACATAAGTATTTTTTAGGGTTTTGATGATTTGTATGGGGTTTTGTAGGTGTTTCCTTCATCTCTGATTTGAAGTTCCATCCAAAGAAGTTTTGCAAAATCCACATGACAAAAGGAGAACACATGCAATCATTTAGTGACACTTCAGAGGAGGTTTCTTGGTCATTTCTCCAGACTAGGGCACCCAAATCTCAGACTAGGGTGCCCCAGGCATCCATATCCCTCTCTAGGTGCCCCAGTATGACTAGACATTCTAGATCTACCTTTTCCCGAGCTCATGTGTGGTCATTTCCTCCTCATGTTCTACTGGTCTCCACTGCGACATAGTTCTAAGACATATTCAAATCAACTAAGGCCTTCTTAACCCTCTTTACATATTAGGGTTTCACATTTCTATGCTTAGATTTCTTGGGTACTATTTCAATGTTTTATTAATTCATTTATTTAGTTACTTTATTGCTCATATAGCATCTAGATTAGACTATTAAATTCCATTTTAGTAACCACCTTATCCGATTCTTTTGGGTCTCTTTTATCTGTTGGGAACCTTTTTAACTTATGGGTTGACCTTCTAGTTTTCAATTACAAAATTCAAACAAGGGAATCATATAAATACATAGTTATGTTTTCAAAATGAAGGACTAAGCTCTAAGCATTATTACTATCACCTAATATTTCACTCAAAAGGCACCTAAATCACTTCAAGGCATCCATCTAACATCCATTCAAGGGACAAGGGACTACATTTTGTGCATACACAACATAGGAAGGGGAAGTTATTTAATCCTTCCACACATTCTATTACATTTCTACATCTAGCTACATCTTGCTATCAAGTGCACTTGCACAAGGGCATCCTAGGGCACGATTCTCATACACACTCACTAGAAATACATAGAGTCTGAGATGTAGTGCAGTGCTTGGTCATAATTTCACTCTCATGGTGACCTCCAGGGTCAATCCGACTCCCCATATTGTATCTTTCTTTTTTTATATTTGATGTGGCATTGTGGGTTTTATAGGTGATATCTATTTTGCAGGTTATAGGTACCCGTAGTCATTAAAGAGTGATACAAAGGTGATCAACAAGGAATATTTATGACACTTTTGTGACATTATAAAAATTTATATTTCAACCATTTTCATAGTCACGGGTGCCCAGTAATAGTCTCCAACACCTAGACACCCTTGTCTAGCCATGGGTGCCCTTGTCCAACATCTTTCTTGCAGTCCAAAATTTCTCCTGAGCATTGATGAAACTATTCACCTCCTATTCAACAGTTTTCCTAGTCTAAAATACTTATAGATCAAGCATAAATCAGCTTAGTCATTCTTTCTATACCTCCTACTTAGGGTTTTATATTTACTTGCATCATATTATTCTTGATAGCTATATATCATTGTTTACATCAGTTACTCTGCAATTAGGGTTTAATAAAATTAGATTATTGTTAAATCACTTTGCATCTCCTTGGACATCAAGAAATGTTTATTTTCAACACCATTTGGTACTCTACTTGGACACATCATTTGTAAAGAAGCCTTGTTTATAGATCCAACTAATATTACAATTATTTTGGGGTTGGAAGAGCTAAATAATCATAGAGAATTGCATGGATTCTTGGGATATACTGATTATTACTACAATTTTATCAAGGGGTATGCAAAGATTGTCGTGCCACCGGAGGAGTTTTTATAGGAAAAGGGAAAATTCCATTAGAGTGACACACAACATTAAGCATTTGAGACGTTAAAAGAGAAGCTAACCGCCACACCTATCTTACGTGTCCCTTCTTGGGACAAGCTGTTTCTTGTTCATGTATATGACTTTGATACAATGATTAGAGAAATGTTATCAGCTAGGTGAAGGTAATGTTGATCATCATATTTTTTTTGAAATCCGTAAGTCGAGAAAAATTATACTACTACAGAGCATGAAGTGTTGTCAATAATATACACACTTCATAAGTTCAGGCAATATTTATTAGCATCACCATTTATATTCTACATTGATCATATGGAACTCAAGTATCTGGTTAACAAGTTAGTTTTGCAAGGGTGCATTTTTCGTTGGATCCTTTTGTTTCAGGAATTTCACTTCTCACTTATAGTGAAGCTTGGAAAAAGTAATTCAGGACTTGATCATTTTTCAAGGATTACCACTAGTGAGGATGCACAAAGCATAGAGTAAACTATGTCAGATGCTTAGTTATTCAGATTAAACCATGTGTTAATTGATTTAGAAGATATTGCAATATTATTTCACAATGGGGTTACACTTGAAGGTACAAAGACTTTGGAAAAATAGCAGCTTGTGATTCACGCAATGACTTACCAACTAATTGGAGGAGAAAAGTACAAGATGGGTAGAGATAAGGTATTTCACAGGTGTGTGCTGAAGCATGAGTGTGAAGCCATAATGGAGGAGGCGCGTGATTGTTAGGAAATAGAATGTCTATCGCTCACATTATTATGAAGGTTGGATTATTATTATAATGTGTTGTAAATTAGTTGTTTATAACACAACTAATATTTTTTAGTAAGGTTTTAGGTTGTTTGGGTGAGATTTGGTTGTTAAACCAAACTCAAGGGAATAGTTTTTTGTGAGGATTATTGTTAAAACAATTTCCTAAATTATAGGAGCATTCTCTCCTATATATAATTGTATTGTAATACGAAGCTTGATCAAGTGAATAACAAAGAGATTATTGTGTTTGTATTTTGTGTGAATATGTACTAGAGTCATTATTTGGTATCAGAGTGATGAGATCCATGTGAGAGTCTATGAAGGGCTTTGTTCATGATTTGAAATTGCCCCAGTTGATGGAAAAATTATTGATTGGGTTTTAGAATAGATGCGGGACTACATTTTCTATGATATGATCGAATGCATCTAGCTATATCAACATGAATTTTCAAGAAATAAATACAATGCCACAAAGAAAAGTGTAATAAATTCAACATATATTTACGTTCTCCATTTTTCATATATAGTTCTGGATTGCTGCATACTGTTCCTTAGGTATTTTCCTATCCATGTGTTGTGAGCGCCCTGCCAAATTATTTTTTGTGGCATTCTTTACTTTATAAAGAAAGATCCACTATCTCACTTTCAACTCAAACCATTTGCTTTCTATTATGAACTCGCAGTTGGAATAATCAATTTGTTATTTGTAGTGGTAGAATATTTTGCTGTCAATATTTTCTACATTGGAGATCAAATTCCATGCATTCATATTCTAAGATTCCTAAATACGGTGAATGGTAACACTAATTTTATTGAACATCGACCTTGACAAAGTGTCCAATTCTACAATATAGTCATAACATGGTGAAATATTTGTGGCATCCTTGCTAAGATCATTGGCTTCAGAATTTACGTCTTCAAGCTTGCCATAATCTGCATTACATTTGGTTGTATAGTTATCGGGAATGATTATCATTTTGGTAGCTTTCTACGTGGTTCGTTCGTAATCGCCAACATCAATCAATTTGTATGCATCTGATCTCCAGTCGGTAGTATTCATTGCATGCAAATATTTCCAACAGCTAAGGCCACAACTATTTTTTTTACTATCAAATCCAAGCTTTCAGATGTGTGATGGTATGAAGGTAGGAAGTTTTTGAACAAATCTTATTGGCCTATCCGTAGAATACGTGAAAATCATATTAGATTATTTTTTGTATTTATTTCATGCAATTCATACTTCCCATCTGTCACATCACCCACTTCTCAACCATCCTTATTGGTAAGAGATTAGATTCTTCACATTACTTGGAGATACATTCTGCCTGATGATAGAATTGTTCCCCTTCGTATACGGCTTGTTGAGAGATTGCATAGTTGTCTTTTGTATTTTTTAGAACTTCGTCATATGGTTAGTCAAACCATACAAATTGTTATGTTTGTGTAAAAGTCATGTACCTATGTTGTTTATTTATAAGTCAAATGTATAGAATAAAATTTGCGAGCTTTAGTTATTTTGTGCTAGTTGGTATCATCTTTAAAGCATTGTGTCATCATTTTGTATAAATATGTTATTGTGAGTTATTGTTGTAGGTGTCCTTGTAAACCGTTCTAGTCAAATTGTCCTGTCAAGGTGTCTTGGTCATTTTTGTGTTATCAAAAGTCAAGTGTCATCTAGTCAAATTTGATTCATTATCGGATTGTCTAGACGTATTATTGTCAAGTGCCTCATCAAAATTTTATTGTGAGTCAAATTCAAAGTGTTATAATTTTTTTTCCCTACGGACGCATTTTTGGTGTTACCCGACGTCCGAAGAATAATGTGTTTCACATTGTGGAGGGGAGACAAAATGAACCCAATGTGGAAACTATTTAGCATCCAATTCAAATCCAACTGAACTAGCAACATGTTACTGGAGGAAGGAGGCATTAGAGGCTGGAGGTCAATTTGTGACCTCTCGCTAGTCACCAACGATGGGGCCACATGAAGCTATGGTGACAGTGTGTGTGTGAGTTTGCTTTTATTTCAAAGTAGCAGTTTGTTTTAGTTGTGTGCAGTGTGATTTTAGAGTTCCTGTTTTATGTTGAATAAGTGAAAAGTTCACTTTGAAGGGGGAACATGGTTTCAATGTTCCATTTTCACTTTACCCTCATTTCCATTTGTATTTAGTGAGTAGAGTGAGCAGTGTTTCCTACATAATTCCCTGAAGGAAAAAACAAAGTGGATAGACGAAAGCACAAGGAAAAACAACATCATGATATTTGGGTTGTTGGTTGTCCTGTAAAACCATCCTTTGTTGAGGTTGTTGGCGGTCGTGTAAAAACATCCTTGTTGAGGTTAGTGGCTGTCATGCAAAACAATCCTTGTTAAGGTTTTTGGCTGTCCTAAAAAACCATCTTGATCATGAGCACACACGGGTGGCAAGCTGCGAAGGAAGCGTGATTGTTTTTTTCCCATGTTCACACTAAGGGGGGGAATGTTAGGAAATAATATGTCTAATGCTCACATTATTATGAAGGTTGGGTTATTATTATAATGTGTTGTAAATTAGTTGTTTATAACACACATAATATTTTTTAGTAAGGTTATATATTGTTTGGGTAAGATTTGGTTGTTAAACCAAACTCATGTGAATAGTTTTTTATGAGGAGTATTGTTAAAACAATTTCATAGATTATAGGAGCATTCTCTCCTATATATAATTGTATTGTAATACAAAGTTTGATCAGGTGAATAAAAGAGAGACTATTGTGTTTGTATTTTGTGTGAATCTGTACCAAATTCATTAGTGATGGAATATATGGAGGTCACTATGCAAGAGAAGAAACAAAGCACAAGATATTATTTGTTGGATTATGGTGGGAGATGCTCTATAAAGATACCAAGGAATTTGTGAAAGCATGTGATAATTTTTAAAGGATAGGGAAACCATGAAACCAAGATAAGATTTAGTTGCAACCTATAGAGAATGCAAAACCATTTTAGAAGTGGTCTATTTACTTTGTTTCCCTAATCACACTAGCTGCATAGAGGACATGCATGCGTTACATCGTTACTTGACAAAGTAGGTAGAGGCTGCGCCTACCAAGGATTACACTATATCTATTGGCCATTGTGTGTTTGTGTTGTCATTGATTTCAATTACATTTATGGAAAATGGTGTTATGGTGTTTTATGGGTCTCCACGAGGTGTTAATCAATGGTTAAACATGAAGGTTGATTAGTAGTGACTAGATTTGGTGAGTTGTCATGGTGTCCTGACATGCTTATAGCTTGCAAAGTCACAATATGAGTCTTCCTGAGTTGGTAAAATGTTTTCATAAGGTCATTCTTGGTCCATGAAGTGTGTTAGAGGTTTCTAAGGGTCTGCATGTGGTTAACAAGGCTAGTTCATGGGTTATATATGTTAACATCATTCCCAGCCTATTCCTAGCCCTAAAGTATGCAAAATGAGATGGAGGTATGTGATTTGGAGCTGAGAAGAATTGTTAAAACATGATAGTGGCATGGTGGTAGTGTAAATGATGTGTATAGTGAGTTTTAGGTTAGTACTCAGTGGTTTGGAGGCGTTTCATGGTCCTTGGGAAACAAGTAGGTGAGAAACATACAAGATGATATATGTAAGTCACTATGGATGGAGAGTTTAAGATCTATTTGGGATAGATGGTGAGTATGAAAAATTAGAGGATGTTGTCATGATGATTCGTGACAAGTTTCAGGTCATTTTAAGAATATTTTGCAAGATACTTCAGGTTTGGTAAAACTGGGTGATTCACATTGTGTTTTTGAGGTAAAAGTGAACCTTCTGATGATTGTTGTGAGATGTGTGATTTTTATAGGGAAATGAGATATTTGGAATATCTTCTTAGGTAATTTTTTACTGTTTCAAAAAAATAATGAGGTGGTTTTATTATCACGTTTTTATGAACGATTGTTAACAAGATAAAGTGGTTTGAAACCCTAGCTATATCCTAGCTAAGAGCAACTTGGGGAAAAGTGAGTATAATGAGTCTATATTGATTGATTTTAAAAGAGTGATGATTGGATATTATAGAGGAATCTTCCATCTTTATAGAAAGGTTTATTAGTGCATGTGACAGTATGTGGACCCCACTTGAAGAATCTTGTTTCTAAATAAGTTTGGTTTGTAGAAAAGTTCTCCAAAGAAGGTAAAGAATAAATTGACATTGGTTTTAGCCCATGAGTTGATATAGATTTTCATGAAGTTTTCAGATCATGGTGGTTCTTACATATGGAAAAGTGTTCCCTATTTGTTAAGACTCATTTTTGGTGCAGTTTTGAGAAGCTTGAAGTAAAATTGGAATTACATGAGCTATAAGAGGATTTATGATTGCATTACAGTTTTTCTGTGATCCTGGTTTAGAGAGATATCAATTGATATATAAAAATTTATATTTGGATAAGGTACAAGAAAGTTATGAGCTGTTTTGTGAGGGTCAAATCTGGAAGATGCTTGATCTAGCAGGGTGCTAAATGGCTTCATGAGGTAAATTAAAGTTTATGAGTTTTTGTTGCTTATTGACTATTAATGAGTACTTAGAAATAATTTATAAGGGTGTTACATGATTTTTATAAGTGTGGAAATGAGTTTTGAGGTGATGGAGTATGTTGAGTTCATGTCTGGTTCTTGAGTCCTAGAAGGCTTAAGAAGTAGTTTGCAGAGATGGTCTTAGTTAAAGGCATTCCACTTGGTGTTAGAAGGAGTTATAATATGTTATGGAAAGAGGATTTATATAGATTTGTAATGGTACATTTATTGTGTCTTGGTGATAATTTTTTATTTCTCTTTCAGGTCATTTTGTGAGGATGAAGGTTGCTTCATTTTTAGGACAAGTTTAATTTTGCTAAAAGAATGAGTTAGATGAGGCATAAGATCTATTTGTTGATGATTTATATCAGTTAAATAGTGAAGAGGGATGAATTTTGTTCCTATTAAAGGAATGTTTAGGTCTTGGAAGTGACATAAAGGGTGCAAGCCAGTTGTATTTGTAAAACTTCTTTTTGGGTAGTATGATTTGGAGAAGAGGAAAGTAGTTGTGGTTTGAACACATGGATGTTTCATGAGATATAACTTTCATGTATGTGTTCTATAGGTCCAAATTATTTTATATATTGGCTATATGCCATAGTTGAGATGATCTTGGGTGGTCTTGAGGCCCAAAGGTAAGGACAAGGTGTTGGAAACAACTGTTTGGTGAAGGATATGATCCTTTTGGCTTGTGTTATGAATTATTTGATTGGTACGAGATAATTAAATACCATGGATGATGTTAATATGATATATTACACACATGTGATGAATTTGGGATATTTAATAATCATGGTTTTGGCATTTGTGGTTTTAGCTCATCAAGGTGATGGGGTTTTGAGTGAATTTTGTACATGTTTAGTGGTTTTGGGCATGATTGACCTATATGGATCCATTATGAATTTTTTAATGAATTTATTTGGATTTTATTAAGTTTTTTTGGTCAAAATTATGATGAATTACTGACATCATTTGTGTTTGAATCAAGAGAAGCATATGCAAGTAATGTTTTGGGTTCAATTTTGAACTTGTCTTGTGAAAGGGAAAAATGTAAGCTTCCTAAGGGAGTGAAGGAGATTTTATTGCATGATTTCAAAGCTTATTAAGTTAGATACAATTTTATGAATGATATAGATCATGTGTACAAGGTTTTGAAGCCCACATAAGTTCATAAGGAAGAAGATAGAGCAAGCTAGAGAAATGAGGGTTTGAAGGTGAATGTGTGAGCTAAAATTGAGATCTTCATCAGTTATGGTAGAAACAAATTATGAGATAATCATAATTAGGTGGCTGAGTTGGTGCTTAGTCATCTTAGGGGGTTTTATTCTCCTTATGGAGTGGGCACTTCACTAAATTAGGGGTTGGTGCTCCTTGTAAGGTTGGTGCTCTACTAAAATAGGGGTTAATGCCTCACTAAATTTAAAACATGGCACTATAATGTTTGTGTTTCAGTGGGTTTTTTCCCCTTGAGGGTTTCTCACTTATATTTGGTGTTCTTTTGTATGGTTATTTCTATGCTTAAGTAAACACACATATGGTTAATGGTTGATTAAATGGTTGTATAAATGATAATGAATGATAAATGATAAATGGAATAAAATTTTGTAAGACTGATTCACCCCCTCCCCTTAGTCCATTATGATTCCAAAAATTTGTATTAGATTAGGTCCTTGTGAAGTGAGTTTTACAACTTGAAGGAGATCCTCTTGAAGCACTGATATGGAAGATAGTTAGGGTCAAGTGGAAGAGAATCCATTGGTTAGATCGAGAGATTGTTTTAAACCATTAGGGTTTGACATATGGAAGTCCATATATAAGGTTTACACTCCCTCTCCAATTGGTATATTTGATAAGGAGACTAATGAAGGTGTTAAAGAAGGATCCAATGATGATTGTGAAACAGGATGCCCTAAAGGTGAGAATGAAGATATTGAAGATGACCTTGGTGTTGATATTGTAGGTGTTCCTAAATATTTTGGTCCCAAACAAGATGGTGACGACCTAAAAGCTATAATTTATAATGTTCTGGGTATGATTGATCCCATAGGAGAAGATATGAGTCATGAAACTCTAACCGTGGTAATAGGATATGAGGTGATTCAAGAGTGTCTTAAGGTAGAGATGACAATCCATAAGGAACAAATTAGTATGGCCAATGTGTCATATAATGGTGGCACCATGAAAGAAATTATTCTTGTAGGGCTTGAGATCTAATGTTATATAGGTCTCTCATTATTTCTAGCAAGGTATGTATGCTTTTTCTATGAATACTCATTCTTATTCAAGCAAAGGGTTCATAGGTTTATTGAAAAATGGAAGGAGGAGTATAACAAGGATATTTTTTGGTCTAATTTATTTTGAGGCCTGAGGTACAATCAAGGTATAAAGGTTTTCTCTTTGGAAGGTCATATCGGTGTCTTATCTTTCTTTAAACTAGGTTTATGTTACCATGATGAGTGAAAGTCTAAGCATCATCATAAGGAGTCTAAAAATCAGTATGTTTGGTAGTAAGTCTGAGTCTGTTATGTCTCAAAGTCAAGTTCTTAAGATCTGTATTGTTATATGTTGCTCCTAAACTGTATATTAGATTGTTATGAATCAGAGTGTAAAAATTATTGTTATTTTGTCTATGTTGCGGGTTTTTTCTAAGTGAAAAGGTCAATATGTACTCATGTAGGTCTCTAAGTTTTTCAAAAGAAGTTTGTTAAAGGTATCATATGAAAGCTCTGTTTTGCAAGCAAAACAGTAGTCTTCAAAGTTGGTGCAAGGATAAAGAATGTATTTCCAAGAAGGACTAAGTCATGAGAGGCATGGACAATATCAAGATCTATGAAAGTCAATAAGTATTGCTACATGTGTTTCCATGCATGAATGTATGATATTGAGAGAGTACAATATGTTGTAATAAGACTCCAAGTTAGCACAAATAGGGAAAAAGATTTTTGTTAGGCAGAGCTTTCTCACAGTAATGTTGCTCAAAGTTTTGTTCTTATTTCAAATCAAATTAGTTTGTGTAAATAACGATGAAGAAATATTTCCGTTGCTAAAGGAAGTTTGTAAGGATCAAAAAAAGAGTTTAGGTTAGGTCTAAAATAATATTTTTTACATGAAGAAATGATAAGGAAATCAAGGAAAAATTAGACGGATTGAAGTATGAATGAATAATGAGGTTTAAGGTGCTCAAATGTTGGTAAAGGTGATAATGATTGTAAAGTGGTAAAATGATATGCTATAAATCAGGGAATGGTTCTTGAAGACTATAATATCATTCTACAAGTGGCTTAAAGAAGCATGTTTGTTGTCAAAGGATTGATTGATCAATATACTTGGGCAGAGCATAACATATTGTTCCTTAGAGGATCCTTAAAGGGAAATGCATGGTTGAAATCTATGATCAAGAGTTGTGAAGGATATAATAGAATGTGGGGTTAAAATGGTAAGTTGCTATATGTGGAAATACATCTACATGATCATGATATTTCACGTTATTTAGTATGTTTGTCTACCATCAATATTGCACTAAGAAGAGAAGAAAGATTCAATTATTTATACTTGATGCATCTTACTGATGATGACTGTGACAACAAAGAGGTCTCATGATAACACACACTGAAATGAAGTTTCAAGATTGAATTGACATGTTGGTCATCTTCTATGACAAATTGATTAAGGTATGGGCTCAAAGTTTTTTTATTTTTAGTTAGATAATGATGCATTCCAGTCAGAAGGAAAGAGGTGAGAGCCATGGAGCATGAGAGTAAGATAAAGGGATTTGTGTTTCCAATCTTGTTCAATCAAATTTAAGATCATTGAAAAGTCTATGTTATAATGCAATGTCAAGTATGTGCGGTTAATGTTAGTCAAGTGTGTAAACATAGTCTTGATGAGTCTCTTAGATGGGTCTATCAAAATGATGCAAATAAGATAGTATAGGTGTTTGATACCGAGAATATATGATTCTAAGGGCTCCATTATATGTATTGTACAATAATTTGTCTAAGAAAGTTCCATCTGTGAATCTGAAATGGATTTGTAAGTCAAGAACAAGGAAGCAAGGTAGTGTCTTTGTGTTTTGAGATAGGGTATTGAGTTGAAAAAATTGTGAACTAGTTGAAATTTGAACCAAGAAAGTATGATGTAACTTTCCCATCTGTGTCCCTGAGTTCATAAGGATATGAATATGCATCTAAGTGAAGATATCTAGAAGGAGGAAGAGATTTGAAATTTTGTTGTCACTTGAATTATTTGAAGACATTATAGGTTTTTATTGAGTTTCATAAAACAAGTATGGTTCTATACTTGGTCTTAGAAGTTGAGATTAAGATGCAAGTCCTGTAGATAGGTGTTCTGCACCAAATGAGGTTTTATAGGTATAAAGGTGAGTGCTAAAAGTTGAAGACCCTATTTTCTTATGTGTCATGCATTCTTCCAGGGGGATATAATGGTTCTGTGTGCTTTTCAAAGAAGCTATCATTCACTGTAAGGTATGAAAATTGTGAGAATTGTTGAAAACATAACACTAAGGACTGAGAAATCCTACTACAAACTAAAGATTGGTTTCAATGAAAGTGGAAGCTTGAAGTTATTATATGAGGCAGAACTATCTATGCAAAAATTGAAGAATACAAACATCGGTAGAGGATTCAAGAGATTCATGAAAAATATAAAGAACTCATAGTACGAGTTAGTAACTAGAAAATATAGGGTAGTGTTCATTATTGTGACAAAGAAGAAAATTCATAAATTATGAAGGAGGTCATGAAGACCTACAATGAATGATGAAGACTCGAGGAAACTATGAAAATGCTTCAATTACCTAGGGTTAAGAAGGATTTTTTGTAAAGTGCTTTAGTGAGTCTATCACTTAATTTGGGGAATGTAAAGTTTGTGAAAATGTGAAAAATTAATCTACATGCCTATAGGATATTCTTAAAGTAGGGGTAGCCACCATTACTCTTGTTGCAGGTATCTAAGGTGCAAGAAGTCTTGTTGAAAAAATTAGTAGTATTTGTAGGTATGTTAGTAAAGGAGCAAGTTTTTTGATCAATTAAGATGTACCATTTTGTAAAGAATGCTTAACCAGATCATGGTAATCAAACACCACAATCTATACGATGAAAGTAATTTTTCAGAATAACTTTCTATAAAACCTTTGCAAACAAATTAGGAACAATATCATATATTATTATGGAACTCAATGAATTAAAATGAGAACAGGCCTTGCTTATATAGGAAAGGAATAAAAATCTAAGAACCAGTCAAGGTCGTAGATCAAGCAATAAATCAAGGAAATAACTAGTCATAAAAGAACTAGTCAAGACCATAGATTTAGGAGAGATCTACACATCAAGGATCTAGTCAATACCATAGATCAAGGAAAGAACTAGTCAATACCATAGATCAGGAAATAAATAGTCTTATGCTAGCACTAGACCCAACCAGGATATAGGCAAGTTTTTATACTACCAAACCTTAAACATCTTCCATCATGCACACAACAAATTTTAAAATAGACTTTGTTGTATCATACACACTTTTTAATGATATTGCTTCTCTACTATAGAATCTTCTAGTTTACAAAAGCACTGCAACTATCAATATTAAGCAAACATAAACTTTCATAATCTAATAATGCTATATATTATGGAATAAATGTAATATTACTACTTTGGAGTAAACCTAAAGCCTTATATTTCTATCAAGCATAACATCATTTTCTTATAACAAGACCACCTTAGAGAAGATTCTATTCCCTTATAACTCTTTCAATGACAGATTTCCATTATACAGAAAAAGGCTAATTGTATCAAGCATATATAGTTTTCTTTTCTTTACTACTCTGCAAAAAACTCTGAATGCTAATGACAACTACCGTTCCTATTAACATAGCACTACTACAATCAATCACGTATCAATTTTTCATAATGATCTCGCTAATGAGATGTCAAAAAATTAGTATTACTACCAATCATAAGATTCAAGGGATCAACTTATGATTCAATCAGGTAAAGTGCCATCAGAATCAAAATGAAAAATAACAGAACTGATATACCCAGGCAAAAGGAGATTCATGATTTTCCATAGTAGAGGTCTTATTTCATACGTCAGAGAAAAGCCAATGGGTAACAAGTACCTTAAGGTCGTCTGAAGGCCAAAGAAGCAGGATCAACAGTCACACCCTTCCATACTGCTGAATAGAACGAGTGACGCTAGACATAATAGTATGAGTTGTCAAAACAACTGACTCAAACAGTAGCAAACTAACAGAGAAAGTAAGGGCAGTGGCTCATATCACAACTGGGAGCTGCTCCCACATGCCTCCATAGCTCCTGCTGGCTACAAGCTACCGAATCTCTGCAACTGAAGGCCAGCAGTATTACACTACACTGTAAACAGATAAACATGCATGGCTGATCAAATAATGGTATCCCAGCTTCACAAGGTACTTCAAAGTTCACAAGAGGCTGAATGAAAGTCAGGAAGCCTCCTCCTGAGATTTCTCTCAACAGAGAATGTCATGGAGCCTGCCACGAGTGCCCTGTTATCCTGCACTCCCTGGTTTACAATGGATCTGATAGACAGAAAGGCCTGTTCTCTGGCCATATTTGAACTTTCCTCTTCCCTCCAACTGCTCCTTGACTTTTTTCGAAGTGCAGACTCCAGAGATGTGTCTCAGTTGCATGAATGAAAATGAAATCTTAGATGCCTCAAAGGCTGAGTGAAGGTGCAGAACTGCATGTGCTTACGAATGATCCTCAGGGAGTGGTGAACATTTATCATGTGCCCTTCAATGTCCATATCTGCAATGACTATCACCCTTACGGGAAGTATTTAATGTCATCACCCAAGATCCCATTTGACCATAACACATGTGGATTTTTCGTAAGATCATGAATAGTTCTAAGAGAAGTGTGGGGGCACTTAGGGAGTGTTTCACCATGGCTGCATTGATTCGCCATTAATTGAATCGTCAACAGTTTGCATCCAGCTAATTTGGCCATGCCATTAGGAAGTGATATTAGGATACACCAAAGGATGTAGGAAATGTAATAGACACGCTTTTTATGATGTTTATCAGACGGAACAGGCAGCAGACAAGCTTTCTTAGTGTTTGTGGGCATCAAAAGCAGCTTCCCACGCCCTCTAACACTGCCCACCACCCCACTTTTAGTGGGTCACTTAATGAAGGTCAACTAACGTTGGCCTATGGAGCCCCGACTTTCAGTTGTCTCAATAATATTTGGTCATGTTGTAGGCTACCATTTTTAAGCTGGTTTTCATTAGAATCCATTATTATCAAAAAATCAAATTTGGTTTTTAAGGGAGAATTTCTTTAGATCCCGGGGAAAAAATTTAAAAAGGAAGAAAATTCAATGAGGAAAAAATCAAAAAGTTTAGTGCTATGCTGAACTTGTTTTATAGAGAAAACGACTCAATGGTATTCATAGGTGGTTATTATTATTGAAGTTGGCGTTTAAATAGAGTTAGCATTCTGAGGGTGGAAAGATACTTTGGAATTCTTTTTAAGGTTTATTAGGAGGAGTTGGACTATTCCATATCATTTTTGAAAAAGTTTGTAAGGTTAAGGGAAATGATCTTATAGTTGTCGCAAGCACTAAAACATGTACATGATTGTTTTCACCATAAGGTTGTTGAAGAAAAGGGACCAACATTTGTTCACTTTTTGTTTAATGAAGCTTTTTAAGAGGCAATGACCAACCATGTGACACATAGGGCGCTCAGTCATTGATCACATTTTTTTTGTGATGAGACCCCTACATATATATACATGCCCCTAAAGTTGGGGTGCACGGTTATAGGGTCCTCTCGCCCTATATGGAATTGTAGATGTGGAAAGTTGGGTTGTCATGGCGGTTTTAGAGTGATATAGTGTTTATATTTTGTTTCCTTATTTGGACGATAGTCGTCAAAAATAGAGAACATAAATATGTACATTTACAAGAGGTAAAATAGACCCCCATAAAATTAGGGGAAACATAACATCTTAACTGAAACTATGGCACTCATTTAGTGGCATAGCCAGAATTATAACAATACGATCCTTGGTAAGCTACTAGATATTGCATGAAACATGCAATTTGTTGACCTTATTCCCTTGCTCCATGACTTTGAGCCGCAAGTTCATGTTTTTTAGAATTCATTACGCATCATGTGGAAACAACTCTCCTTCCTTGAAATCCTAATGAGCTTGCAACACCTTGAATACAAATCCTTATAAAACACCGATGGATGGAGTGTATGGGCCAGTCTTGGAATGTTAAACAAATGAGCAACAATATCTCCTGTTGAATTTAACTCAGAGTTCAACAATTAGAGAATACCCTTGTGTGCAATAATAGTGACAAGAAGAGAAGTGAGGGTGGTACATGGAGAATTCCTACAACCCCACACAATTAGTCAATCATAACATCGACCGTAGCATGTGGAAGAACATGAACAATGGGAAGAATCTTTCTCATTATGTGGAGAGTCTTGAAGGTCGTGGGAAAGAAGGAGAAAGTATATATGGTATTGCATAACTTCCCCCACCTAGAAAATCCGCTTACATTTTACTAGGTAAGGACACTCTATGGTTTACTAGCTAACAATTTGAACTAATTGTCCTTTGGATTGAGATAAGTTTTAAGTGTAGTTACCTTACTTTATTAATTCTAGTGCTTATGCTTAAATTTATTGCGTCATAACTAATTCATTGCTTAGACTTTTTTAAGCACTCACACTTTAGAGATTAGATGGCAAATGTGCACACTTTCTATGTGTGAGGACTCACACTTTATGGATTCTCTCGCACTCACAAGAATTAAATTTTTGAAAATAAACTTGACACTCTCGACTGTGAAAGTTTGACTTCCCTCGCAGGTCAAAGACTGAGTACTCAACGATTGTTCCAAGTGTGAGGAAAACTAAAAGGCGAGAACTCAAAAGGCAAGACCTCGCAGTTCCAAATATGTTTCAAAACTCGCACTTCCAAATGAGAGGAATCAAGGGTGAGTATTCAAAGATTGGCACTTCCAAGTGCGAGTAACAAAAACACTAGGAAAGCCTCGCAACTCGATTTTAACTTCATGGAAAATGGGATCAGTGTTCACTTCCAAGTGCAAGGAAAATTCAAAGAAAGTAAAAAGGGAGACTCAATAAAATTCAAATAAATAAAGTCACCAATTTCAAAGAGCGAGTCGTTTGTGGTCCTATGTGTGGTGCCCTACCTAATGACATTACGCATAGTATTCCCACGTGACATTCCTACATGGCATTAACAACATGGCATTCCAACGTGGCGTACACGTGACCCCCAAGGTCTTAAAAGGTGAAAGCTAATTAAATTGGTGACTAGTTGTGATTCATCCTAGGCCGCACAGGTGTAAATTAGGCTCGCATTCAAAAGGCTTAACAATTCAAAATGCAACATTCTCTGCAGGAAAAAAATATCAAGTCACGTATTATGTGCCATTAATATGGAGCATGTCATTCTAGAGGAAAGATTTACTGAAGTTATAAAGGATATTGTTAAATAACTGAGGAAAACTTATTCGAGCCTTCAATTTTTAGGATTTCCTCCGAAAGAAGTTCGATGATCCCTTTGCACTCGTTTCAAGCAAATTAAAAAAGAGTTATCCCAAATTTCCCCCCGTAACAGTTTCACCAGGTCAGAACAAGCCTTACACATAAAGAAAATATGAAGGGAAAACGTTTCGGACCTACGAGCTCACATTCCAGAATGAGGCAAAGGAAAAAGTCAAAGTTTGAATTCGAGTCAAAGCCAAAGCGAGGAGGCGGAGGAAAAGGTGAAAAATTTCCTTTTGACAAAATGGCACAAAGGAAAAAGATTGTAGCGCACCTCCCCAGCCAATCAAAAGGGTGCCACGTGTCCAAGCAGAGCAACGAGGCCACGGGAGTTTGCTGGATTTTGTGATTCTCGCGGAAAATGGGGAAAAGATAAATTCTAAACCCGTAAACCTATTTTTTGCTCTAATCTGGCTACCACGTGTCCCATCTCAAAAGGGGGACCCATTTTTCAAACTGTTTTCCCCATCCATTCGTACAAACCCAATACAAACTTCGAAGGGGCATATCTTTGGACTCAGGGCTCAAAATATTACAAATCTGATGCTATTGGAAAGATCTCGGCCTCACCTACGCCATAGAGGTATGAGACTTTAATTTTGAGGAGGTTAGGTAAGGTGAAAAATGGAGGAAACGTCTTTGGGCCTTCAATGCAGGATCCATTTGTCTCAACAACCAGATCAGATTCAATCTATTTCCACCGTTCCCTCTTCTTTCAAGGCGCTGAATCAAGGAACCATGACAATAAAGATGGATTTGGGGGCATATTTTATTGAAAGCATTTGATTTTCAATGGTTGAGCTTTTGAAATGGGATTCAATGCATATCTCATGAGTGGTTGGAGTAGGATTCGATTCTTTCCTTCTTCTCTCTCCCATTTCTTCTACATATTGTAACATCTAGGCATCATTTCGAGAGGTTAATCAGTTATTCATTCTTCTTCCCTACCCCCCTCTCTCTTTCTTCTCCAGGGTCGAATGTGGATTTTTAAGCCCTCCTCCCTTGGCTTTGTAAATGTCATTTTCTTGCCTCTAAGTTCTAGCCCGTTAATGGTGTACTAGAACAATGAAAAATACTCTTGGAGCAATAAAATTTGTTTCATTATGTGTTTTGTCCATGCCTTTGCTCAGATTTTTTTGTGCAAGTTTGAACATGGTGTTGCTGATGTGAACTTTATCCTTGGTCTGTGATGCATCTATCCATTACTCTCCATTGCTCACCTCTCTCCATTTCAGGCAGTTGGGTTTGTGATCAACAGAATCCCTTGATTCACGGTGCTATCACCTCTATAGTGTAGGATTTCTTTATTTTCATGCTCTCTCTCTCTCCTTGGTCCCTTGGAATTGTTATATTAGGAGTAGATAGCCGCATTTCCTTCCTTAGAAGTAGTTTAGCGCTAGGATTAGGAAGAGGAACCAGCCTTCTCTGGAGGATCATTCCCATTTGCAAGTCCCACAGCTTGAGAATGATCCAATGTCCTAGGAATGGATCAGACCAAGATGATCCTACCTTAGACAAGTTGAACTTGCACAACTCATTTGGGGGTGACGTGATAGTTGCACTAACAATAACGGCACATGCAATGATGAAACCAATAGGTCTTCAATTGATTACAACAAGAGTGATGCGCACAAGTTCCTCAAAAATTTAGCTCCAAGAGAATCTTTAATAGTAGCTACATCAGGACGACACCATCTGGTAAACAACCTATTCTCTGAGTTACAAGAGCTCTCAAAATATTCAATCCACTTTCATCCATCCTTCATCCAAAGTCAGGCATAATTTTGGCATTATTGAAGTTGTCGTAAGGATGACTTCATTTCCATCATGGAACTCGCACTTACATCGATTGCAATTCGAGGACCCAATGCATTTCCCAACTTCTTTAAATCAACATTATAATCAGATCCAGGACCATTATGCTTACCCATATGAGTAGAGTCAAAATTAGTTTGGCCATGGAGCTTATTAAGAACAAGGGGATGCATACAATGGTGAAAACTATGTGGAGAATGCTGGTTTGTTGGAGAAGATCCAAAAAATGGAGGATGACATGGTTCAGTCAAGGGGCATAGCACAAATGAAGGCATTCAAGATTGGTTGTAGGGAACCTTGTCTATGGGAAGGCCCTTTTCCAAGACATTACAGCCTTCAAGAGAAGCTTGACTTCATGGTTGAAATGCTGCCCCAACTTACACAATGGACTGAGGAGATCGGGGATTATGAGTTAGAGTCAAGAAAACCTTGTCAACGGGTAAGCCAATCACCAGCTCCCTATGTTTCATTTTCTCTTCCTCAATCTTTATCATTTCAGTAGAGGCAAAAGTCAAGCCCCTCACTTGCTGCCCCAAGTGTTGATTTCATTTCTCCATCTCCTAGTCTTCCACCCCATTTTAATTCTTCTCCCCCTTTCCCTTCCAAACAGTCATCCCCTAAAAAAAAAGAGGTTTCACCTCCCTCCCCACCACAAAAAATTGCAAAGCTGGTTGAACCCCAACTTGTCACTCCTCTTTTTATCCCAAGCCCATGTTGGGAAGATAATCAAGGATCCAGTCAAGGACAACAAGAAGTGGAACCCAACAGAGAAGAAATGACAGACAACTTGAAGAGTTGGGTTGCCAAATTTCGGTTTACAAAGATCCCCTTGATGGAGAAGCCAATATAGGAGGTCATGGTTGAAGGACCAATGGTCGCTGAGGCTGAGTTTGCAGTAGAGGAGGACCATTAGAGGCCCCAAGTGTGGAGAAGGCTACAAAAAAACCTTCATTTATTCCTCTCACTTCATCTCTCTCAAACTCTAATGTTGAAGAAGAGTTGATCTTTCAAACTCAATGATTAAGAATGAGGGAAAACATGGTGAATAAATTGCAGGTCAAGAAGACACCATGAAAGAGGTTGAACATTTGTAGCAGGACAATAATGAAGTAGAGTACTTGTTTGATTTGGAAGACTGTTTTGATGGAGAAGAACTAGTTGAGTTTCTATTGTTTTCTCCTTCATCATCCACCTTTAAAGCATGTAAAATTACTGTCATGGAGGAGAGTTTTCAATTGCAGTAGCCTACATTTTACAACAGCTCTTTGGAATCAAGTTTGGAAAGTTTAAACCTTCAATGTTCTCTTCATGAGGAAGAAGAAGGGAAAGAGCAGAAAAGTTCCACCATTCCTTCCACATCATTCACCCAGGAAGGTCTACAAGAGGACTCCATTTTTGGAGTTATAAATTAGAGCTATGGGCATACCAATTAGATCAGACCTTGCCTAATCAGATATTTGGATTCATAGGAGCCAAAGGAGCAGCCATAACTAGTCGTGTCCATTTCAGGGCATAAGGATGATATGCAGAGCACCAAAGATCAGCAGCCATACCTCTTTAATCTAAATGCAAAGTAGCTAAAAGAGGTATTTGATTTGTCTTCAGCTGATACTTTGGTTATTTAGGTGGATGACTAGCTTCTTGTTAGTTTTTCACTCATCCAACCAGCCAAATTCAATGCCAAACCAGTTGCATGGCTGCCATTTTTGAGGAAGGGAAGCTATTTATCCTTGCCAGTTGCAGGTTTTGTTTGAGTTCCATTTGCTCTTGGTTAGAGTAGAGTAGGTAGGTTTGTTTTCAGCAGAAGAAGTGCTTTGGCACACTCTGCATATCCCACTTGGGGTATGTATGATTTTTAGTTTGTACATAGTTTTTGGTGCTGTTGTTTTGCTCTTGCACAGTCCATTTCAGCTGGCTTTTGGTGAAGTTCAACTCTAAGTTTAGTGGGTTTCCAAGAGGCTCAGAGGTTAGAATTTTAGAGTTCAGATCAGAATCAATTTATAAGGTTTGACTCCATACCCAATGGATGCAAAAAAGGCCACTAATCATTCATCTAGTAGGCATATGTCCCAGTGATTCGCCAAATTGTTATCCATATTTTGCCCCCCGAGCCAAATATTGGATCAGCTATGACCCCGCATAGAAAGAACCTGAGAAAACTCATTTAGATCTGTAAATAGGTCATAGAGGGACTCAAAAATGGAATAAAATGGTTAGAAAAGAAGGGGCAGTGTTGCAGAGGAACCAAGAGCAAGAAAAGGGAAGAAACGACGAAGATCCAAAGTCCTCGAGTTCAAAATAGTTTAGGAAAGGTCTAAAATTCACTAAGTATGGAGGAGGTAGTGGAAAGAACCACGTTTCCTAACGGTGCTTCTCCAAATATGAATCCAAAAATGGAAGCCCAAATGAGTGCCAGGCTGCCATGTGTCCTAGGTCAAGAGATATGCCCCGCCAAGCAAAAGATTTAGCTAAAAAAGTTACAAAATAGGCTGCAACTCTGCCTAAAGGAAAAAGTCAGCGTTTGGGCTCGAGTCAAGGTCAAAGCGGTGTGTTGGAGGAAAAGTGAAAGTTTTCCTTTTGACAAAAAGGCACAAAGACAAAATTGAAGCGCATCTCCCCAACTAACCAAAGGACGCCACGTGTCCAGGCAGAGTTTTGGGGCCGCGAGAGTTTTTCTGAGTTTTTCATTTTTTTGCGAAAAGGGGTAAAAAGATAAATTGCACACAAGCCCAAATTTTTCTCTAATTTGGCTGCCATGTGTCCCATATAAAAAGGGGACCCATTTTCAAACTGTTTTCCCACCCATTTGTACGGATTCGATACAAAATTAGAAGGGGCATATCTTTCGACTTAGGGCTCGAAATATTGCAAATGTGACACCATTGGAAGCATCTCAACGTCTTCTACACCATTTAAAGATAAAAAATCATTTTTTTGGGCCTTAGTAGGTGAAAATTGGAGAAAATGTCTTCAGGCCTTTAATGTAGGATATTCTTACTCTTCAACTACCAGATCTGATTCGATTCGATTTGCTGGGGAACGAGAAGTGACATATTGTGGGTGGATTTGTAGAAGGAATTGATATTCAGTGGTTAAACTTTCAAAGTGGGATTTTATGTGTATCTCATGGTGGTTGGAGCAGGATTTGATTTTTTCCTCTTCTCTCTCTCTTATTCTTTCTTTGTATTGTAACACTTCTCATTTTGGAAAAGGAGAGACATTTTGGGCATAAAGAAACTTTTTCAAATTTGTTTCTCAATGCCATTTTTGAGCAGCGAACCTTCTCCCACGCCTGGAAAATGTATTTGTGCCTCTATTCCAGAAATTTAATGGTCTGTGCACCTTCTAGAACAATAAAAAACATGTTTTTATGGTGTTCTTCAACCCTTTGCACTGTTTTGTTGTTTCTCCATGCCTCTCCCTTCCAGATTTGTTTTTTGTGTGCATGTATTTCACATTTGCAGGTGCAGGATGTTGTGTTTCATGGAGTTTAATGGTGAATTTGAAGATTTGGGCTGTGTTACTTTTGTCTGACCTCCCTCATCTCCATTTTTTCTATTTCTTTCTCCCTCAATAGAATATTTCACTTCCTTTGCTGGTGTATCACTGTTTTAGTGTAGGCTCTATTTTTTTCTAGTTTTATTTCTCTCCTTCTCTCCTTGGAAGTTAGATTAGGATTAGATTAGCTTTCCTGCACCGGAATAGCTTGTGGTAGGTAGTTTAGGAAGAGGAACCAACCTTCTCTGGAGGATCATTCCCATTTGCAATTCCCACAGCTTGGGGAATGATCCAATGCTATGCATATCACAACAAATGACCCTGCCTTAGAAAATCATACCTTACAACTCATTTTGGGGTGTTGTAATTTAGCGCTAACAAGTACTACCCACTCTAAGGAAATGGGATAGGGGATTCATCCATGTAATCCAGATAAAAAGAGATTTCTCCAGCAAAATGTCTAATTCTAAAAGGACCAAGCAAAAGAGAATCAAACTTACCATGACTTCCTCGTGGCTCATGTCTTTTGTCCCAAAGCAGCACAATGTATCCCACTTGGAAAACTCTGGGTTTAGATTTCTTGTCAAAAAAAGCCTTCACTTTCAATTGATGAGTTGCTATCCTGTCAACCACTTGCAATCTATCCTCATCAAGCTTCTAAAGGTACAAAATTCTTTTATCGAAAGAGCTACTGAAACTTGAATCTTCAATGGTTTTCATCAGATGCAAGGGTGGAAATTCCACCGTGACTGTTATTTGATCTTCCACACCATACACCACTTGGAAAGGAGACATTTCAATTTCTCTCTTAGGTGTAATTCTATCAGCCTAAATTTCATCATATAGCTTCTTATGCCAATTCCTCTGAGAGTCATTCACAAGCTTTATAACTATATTCACCAAGTTCTTATTTTTTGATTCTCCCTGTCCATTTCCTTGGGGGTAGTAATATGAAGAATGAGCAAGTGAGATCCCATACCCATAGCAGAGGTCCATCATTTCAACAGAATAAAAGTTGGAAGCATTGTGAGTCACATTTTTGTTTGGGGTCCCAAACCTGATCAATATGTTCTCCTTAATGAAGTTGGAAACTATGTCGGAAGTAGTGATCTTAACTAGGATGGCTTCCACCCACTTGGTGAAGTAATTTTTGGTAGTTAACACATGGGTATGTCCAACACGATAAGGTGGGTTAAGAGTTCTAATGAATTCTAAACACCATTGTTGAAATGGCTCTTCAATCACTACAGACTTTAGAGGCAAAGCAACCAACTTAGGTCTTCCAACAAACGTTCAACATGCTTCAAATTTACCAACCCATTTTGACGCATCTCTAAATAGAGTGGGCCAATAATAACCATCACAAAGTATTTTATGAGGTGTTATAACAGAGGAGAAATGACCTCCACAAGCCTGGTCATGAAAAAAGAGAACAACTTCTTTTGTTGGTCCTTGTCTACACACTTCAAAAACCTTCCATCTATTCCTCACTTGAACAAATAATTCTCCCATAGCACATATTGTGTAGACCTCAGTTTTATGGTTCTCTTCTCTTTGGAACTAAAGTGATATGGACACTCTCCATAGGTCAGAAAGTGAGCAATGTTAGCATTCCATACATCTAATGAGCTGAGGAACAAAACAACAGGGACATCAGCTCCATCTTTGGAAAAATCCTTGGCAGCTCCTTCAGCAATGAGTTCACACATGCCCTTACCCCAAACTAGCTTTTTTGGCTTGATATCAAGATCATAATCTTGAACCTTTGCTACCCAATTACCTCTATTGGTTCCAAATTATTGCTGAGTAAGAATGGATTTGATTGTTGTATCAGGCACCAACACCATAGAATGAGAATTAAGAATGTAAAACCTGAAATACTTGACAACTTTGACAACTACAAAAGCATGTTTCTCCATCATAGTGTACTTCATCTCATGATTTTTCAAGAAATAACTCATGAATTCAATTGGAAGATCATGATCTTCAATGTTCTTCTGGGCTAACACAACAACTAAGGTATTTTCAGTGGCATAACAATAGATAATAAAATCTTTGCTAAATTTAGGGCATGCCCATATTTGATTTGTTGCAATAGTCTGTTTAATGTCCTCAAATGATTTCTTCCCTTTAGAGGACCAACAAAATTTTTTCTTCCCTTGCATCATGTGAGCAATGCTCATAGTAAGTTCTGTAAAATCAGGGATGAATCTCCTTAAGAAATTTATCTTACCAAAGAAAGAAAGGACACCATTCTTACTTAATGGAAGAGGAATTTGTTGGATGGCTCGAACTCTCTCCAGATCAATCTTGATCCCTTCCTTTGAAACAATGTGTCCCAAAAACTTTCCTTTTGTGAAAAAATATATAGAATTATCAGGGTTCAAAGAAATTCATGCTCTCTACACTTCTGTAATGTTGTTTCAAGGTGTTGGAAATGATATTTTATTGCTTTAGAAAACATGATCAAGTCATCCAAATACACAATAATGCATTTCCCTTTCAAACTACCAAAAGCCAAGTCCATGGCCCTCTGGAAAGTAGCACCAGCATTGATGAGACCAAATGGCATCCTTTTATATGTAAAGGTGCCCCAAGGAGTCATAAAGGAAGTCTTATGTTAATCTGTAGTATTCACCTCTACTTGATTGTACCCTGAGAATCCATCTAACATAGATAACATCTCCGAGCATGTAACAACTTGCAATACTTGGTCCATCATGGGGAGAGGATAATTGTTCTTCAAAGAACCCTGATTTAGATTTTTCAAGTCCACATAGATCCAGATCTCACCATTTTTCTTCCTAACATGCACTATATTAGAAACTCACATTGAATGGTGGATGGGGAAGATGATCCTAGCCTTCAGAAGCTTCTGTATTTCTTAGAAAATTGTATCAGATATCTTTGGATTATATTGCCTTTGCTTCTGTTTGAAGGGTTTGATCCGAGGCTTGAGAGGAATGAAATGTTGCATTTATTTAGGCTGAAAAGCCTTAAGATATTCATAAGAGTAAGCCAGAACATCAACATACCTCTTCAGCAGATTCACCACCTTCTTTTTCTCTTCCTGAGTGCAACATTTTCCAATGTTGACCATTTTGGGATAATCAAGACTCCCAATTTTCACTTTCTCGGTCTCAGCAAATTGTCAGGCTCCTTGGGAAACTTTAGACTTCGTATATCTATCATGTTTATCAAAAAGATCCTCCAAACTCACCAACACTTTAGGAATTTTTTTGCCTTTCAGTTTGATGATCCATCTTGATCCATCTCTTCTTTGACACTCTCTTCATTTGATGACACACACTCTCTGGGAAGATTGTCACTTCCTTGAAAGTACAACTGATCAAAGTTGTCTTTGAGCTCCAAGAAAGAAAGAAAATGCTGGTCATCATTAAAAACTTGCCAATTATTTGCATTGTCAGGCACACTAGGTCTATGGATCATCTCAATGGTGAATTTCTCCCGACGAAAATCAGGATGAGGAATCAATAAGGACCCCCAAAATAGATAGAGAGTCAACCCTAGTGTTCCTTTCCATTGGCACAATTTCAAAGGAAAAAGCATCAAGGAATTTGATGGAATCCCAGACCAGATTCCTATAGTGTTTCAACCTTCTGTTCTTTACCTGATAAAGGTCTCTAACTTGTTTTACAATTAGCTCTGTATCACCATGAGCAAGAAGGTTCTTCACTCCCATTTCCTTCGCCATGCTCTACCCAAGAATAAGGGCCTCATACTCAATAGTATAGTCCGGTATTTTCAAACTAAAATTTGAAAGAGAAAAGATGAACCTTACCCCTAGGAGCAATAATCACTTCACTAGTTCCAGAACCAGCTGAGGAACAAATTCCATCAAAATCCAAAGTTCACACACCATTAGGATAAAAAAAACACTCCCTTTGGCAGACTTTTCTCCTCTTGTGACATGATCATGTAGTTCCCATGCCCAATGTCTTCATATAGTATTTGTGATTTAGGATCATTTGTATTTTTCATAATATACTCTACTTGTTTGTCAGGAAATAACTTATTTATCTTCCCATTGACAGGGATCAAGGTATGTGACCAATCCATTTGGATCTCACCTCTAACATATTTACAACAGTTCCTACTTAGCAACATGCCATAGGAAGGAGGGATATCAGCAACCAAGATGGTAGCCAAGACCTTCTTCTTTGGTAAAGCAGCAAAGGCTACTTATGCATCCTTGATTCTCCCAACCAAAGGCACTTCTCTACTTTCCATGGAATAGCAAGAGCCATAAGTGTGAGCTTAAGTTTAGACCCAAAGCATGAGCCAATTTTGCATGCACTACATTATCAGATGCACCAGAATCAATGACACAATTGCTAAGCTTGTGGCCAACTATGAGGAGAGTCGCATAGAATGGTTTGATCTTCTCATTAGGTGAAGTGACTGTAACCACAAGGCAAGTTTGAGGTGGAGAAGAAGGAGTGGGAAAAAGGCCTTTAGAAGAATGGGTTGGGGTTTTAGATTTAGAATCTACAAAGTTAACCATTTTGGAAAAGGATTTAGGATAGGTTTGATAGAACTCTACCTCAGAAATCTGAATCTTGGTCTTTTTAATATGGTCTATAATGTTAAAAGATCTAGATGTGGATGGGGAATCACTACTAGGAGTAGGAGGATATTTTGATCTATCAGTTTTATCATTTGTTGGACAAGAATTATCAAACGTAGAAGTAGAGGAAGAAGGACTAGTAGAGCTTACCTTTCGGGTGGAAGTAGTAGGAATAGGATCTCCTCTTCTTGTAATCACTCGGGATGGTGATGGGGTACTCCTTGGATCATTTTGCAGGTTGCACCACTTTTTCCTTTTTGTTGGTCTACTCCTGGGTCATAACAACATATGATTCTCTATTCATCTTAGCCACTACATCATCATAGTCATCTTGATCATCCACACCCTCAGTGGTGAGGAAATGAACTCGAGAACCACTAGGCCTCCTCTAGTTCTTCATCAGCTTCATCTTCTTTTTCATCATAGAGCTCATCTTCTTCCTCATCATTAGGCTCAAGAACCTCACAAGTAGCATTGATAGGAACATTGAGAGGTGGACCTTCAATGGCCAACCTGGTTTGAGAAGAGGGTAGGTGGTTCCTACGCTAAAATTTCTTCCTTGGAACATCTTGATATGGAGCATGCTGATCCAATTGATTCTTGATGGAAATGAGGTCATTAGCCAGCTTTTGCACCAACTAATCTGCATTACCTTCAGGAGGAGAGGAAGAAGAAGACACTTTGGATTTAAAAAAACTCCCTTTTCATGTTGCTAGACATGATCAAGTCATCTTCCACATTGACAGCCAATCTCTGATCAGCATCCAAAGTTGCAAGATTTTCTCTCCTCAGGGCATAACTTACTTCCATAAATTGAGAATTCAAGAAGAAACACTTATGAATCGGATCAACAGGCCTAGTATTTACTAGAATCTTGTTAATCAACTTGTTAAACTTGGCCACAAATTATCTCATAGGCTCATGTGGCTCCTTCTTGATTTAAGAAATCTGAACTAGCAAAGCATGCATATCTTCAGTAGGTTTGAAACGCTGCTCAAATTTAGTCCTCATAGTAGTCCAATCGATGATGGTCCTAATAGGAAGATGGTAAAACCAATCTGCATCATTGGCTTGCAAGGTTTCCACAAACAGCCTCACAGAGACATCCTCATGTTCAATTCCAAGGACCCCACATGTAACAATGAAGGCTGCAATGTGTTCATCAGAGTGTACCTTGCCATCACCTCTAAATTTGGGAAAATTATTCCTATTACCCCTAGTAACTCATGCAATGGTTGAGGAAGAGACAGAGGCCCAAATCTTTGTCCCCAAGGCCTAGGTGCTTCCAGCCTTGAAAATATTGCTTGAAATGGAACTGAGACACCAAAAAGAATTAGGGCACAAAGATTAGGGCTAAGTTGTACTTGAGGAATGCTACTACCAGAAGCTCTTTTTTCAACAGGAGGTGTGCTTGTGGAACGAGCTCTTCTATTTCTTCTTGTTAAAGGAAGTTGAAAATCTTGTTGATCTAAGATTTGAAATTAGGTATCTTCAATTGCAAGAGCCCTTCTACCATGAGTATATGTTAGAGTCACCAGATCAAAGAAATGATCAAATTATTTATTTTTAGAAAGAAAATTTGTTGAATAAATTTCCTAGCGGAGTCGCCAAAAACTATTGGGTTTCAGATTTGCACTTAGAATGAAACCACAGTCAGGGGACAAGAAATTCCCTCCTCTTTAATGGGAGAGGTTCCCTTATTGAAAGCATGGGAAAAACCTATGTACAAATGCAAAATATTTCATTTAATGGGGGTTCCCCAATATCCTAAAATGTGTTTTAAGCTTGGAAATTTATCAATACATGAGGATATAAGACTTTGAAGAGAGGAGGGAGGTAGAAGAAGACAATACTTTTAGGGAAAAGAGATGGTAGAGAAAACCCTTATATGTATTGTTCAAATAAGATATAGAGTAGAACTATCCACGTTTATAACAAACACAATTTACCAGACTCAAATTTCTGGAGAGTGTACAAACTAGAACACAAAGTTTCCAAGCATGTAAGGATCAGAGGATTCATAGATCAGAAGCAGAAGGAAAGAGAAAGCAAAAGAAAAAGGAAAAAACCTTTGTATTGATTTCTTTCAATTCAAAATTCTAGTTTTAGAATAATCAAAATTCCAACCGTTTACAATGTCTTTGAAAGCTCATGATATAACTCGTAAGAGATGGTTACAACTTCCTCTAGCAAGCAAGAAACAGTCACAACTTATTCCAATCATCCATGCCCTTTCAAATTCTTGATTTGCAAAGAAACATTAATGGTGGAAAAACTAGTTTTTGAATATACGACCATTACATCATTTTACCAGTTAAAACATGGGCCATTCAATTTGCCTTTTACAACTTCAAATTTGGGCCACCCACATGGGAGAAATTAATTGGAGTGGGCCTATGGACGCCTTCTACATTTTTCACCTTTGAGTATGCGCTAGGATGACACATGGAGAACTCCGCCGATTCCTTTATACGTTACCGATTCGGGTATATTTCTTGCTTAACCTATCTTGACCCCTAGACACATGGAGGGCTGACACTCATTTGAGTTTCTATTTTGGAAGCTCCCCTTAAAATTGTGCCGACCTGATGCATGTCTCCTTCCACTAGTCTTGGAATTTTCAACGGCCAACTTTGTCTCCTCATTGATTTTAACCACGTGGCGAGCTGGCGCTACTTGGAGACTGACCCTTTGATTTCACTTCCAAAATAGTGCTGTGAAGGCATGTGGATACTTCCACCAACCCGCCCATACTTAGTCAATTTTAACGATCGAATCTTTCTCTTTTTGGACTTAGGACACATGGAGGATTGGCACAAGTTTGAGATCTACCCCCGTCTTTGAATCTTAAAGCTACACTGATGAGGCACGTGGTGCCATCCGCTGAGCCTTCCATAGCCAACTTTAGCTTGTTCTCTCTTTGTTTTGTACCTGGGACACACGGAAAGCCTGCACTTAGTTGAGGATTTTCCCTTGGACCTTGCCCCTGGAGTTGTGCCATTTGGACACGTGGAGGCTTCCGCTAAACCTAGAAATATGGCCAAACCGCATCTAATCAAATATATTCACGTATTAACCATGGACTCTGGGGAAAAAATTAACGGGGAAAATACGCCCGTCATTCCCAAATGTGGAAAAAAATAAAAAGAAGGAAAGGAAATTCACCATACACCCAAATTTCAAATTGTTCTCCATGAATAGGAAAACTGCAAACAATTCCAGGCTCAATGTGATTCAATAATCCAAGGTACAGACTCATTTTTTTTTGAAACTTGACTTAAAAAGAGGGGATTGTATTAGTATATCCTTATCGTGAATGAGTGATTATAGAAGAGAATTTCACTTCTTCAGCGATCTATTTTCTTCCACAAATTTTACAATATCCTCTTGAAGTCCACATGCTTAAGAGAAAAACATATAATTCTTAGAATCCATGATAGATACAAGAATGCAACTCCCAAAAGTTTAGGATGTTGGGCTCAACTGAAATTACATCCACAATTGATTACAACACTCCTCCATATTTGACACTTTATAATGAGCGTGTGTTATAATATGAAACTTTATAATTATAGTGCAATTATCAAAATAAATATTTCTAATGGAAAGAGCACGAAAAAAAAACACTTTTACAAAAAATGACACTTAAAACCAAGTTACTGATCAAAAGATACAAGCTTTTCAATATTATGCTCTGCTATTTATTTTAGTTGCCACTAAAACAAAACAAAATGCTCTTGCCTTCACCACACAAATAAAATGAAAGGGGGCTAGAGTTAAGCACCTAGTGATAGGAATCACAATTTTTAAGCCCTCATATGACCATACCGTATGACCAAGGGCTAAGGATTTCAATGGCATAGAAATGGTCAAGTTTATAGTCGATCTTAGGGTTTTCCCACCTTCTAGATCCAATGGAAACCTTTGTTTTGCATAAAACCACACGCAATAACAAAATATGAACAAATCCCAAATATATGAATATACAAAGAATTTATTTGTAAAATAAAACTTATAGACGGATGTCAACAACAATCTCCTGCTCTGATACCATAAAAAGAACGATAACCAAATCGTACAAAGCCAAGAACATGAAAGCTAATAAAACACCATGATTTATAATACGAAATCAATTCACCAGAATAAATTTATATAAAACCTTTGCAAACAAATGAGCAACAATATCATATATTATTATGGAACTCAATGAAATACAATGAGAATGGACCTTGCTTATATATGCAAGGAATAACAATCTAAAAACTAGTCAAGGTCGTAGATCAAGCCATAAATCAAGGAAATAACTAGTCATCAAATAATTAGTCAAGACCATAGATTTAGGAGAGAACTAGACATAAAATATCTAGTCAATACCATAGATCAAGGAAAGAACTAATCAATACCATAGATCAAGGAAAGAACTATACCTAACAACTAGATAATATCTCCTAATATCTAAATAAGATAAAAGAAATATCCACACACATAAGTGAGTGAGGATAAATATAATAAAGGTAAATAAAGTACCTAAGTGAACATAAGCTAAGGTAAATACCTACTCTAACATTTGAAAAGAATGCTTAAATCATTAAAGTAATATGATCTAGGACAACAATAAAGAAAATGAATCACATACATGGCATGTGAGAAAGGAAATTAATCAAATTTTTACATTTTCAGTGAGTAATAGGGAGTATGAACCCAAGGGGATTTCATAAGTATTCTAGTTTCTAGAGCATGAATAAGTTTGTCAAGAATGTAGTAAGAGTGTTGTTTAGAGACAATGACCCTATAGAGGATTTTTTAAGCATTAGTGTTGGACTAAATTTTCTCTTTCCTTTTCAGATTAGCGAGCTAGATACCAAATAAAATAAAACAACTTGAAATATGTAAGGGTTTAAGGTACCTTGGGATAAGATGATGATGATGGATGAGCACAAAGTAGATGAGATTTCTTCGCTTCAAGCTTGATGGATCTGCACAACAAAGACAACTAGAAAGAAAAATGAATTAGATGGTAGATGAGGGGGGTTTCCTGACAAAAGATCAGGTCTTAGAAGTGTGAACTTCCTTGTATAGATGTTAACCCCCGTATTGATAAAATAGGATAATATGATAATGATATTGGACTGGATAACATGTATAATCAAAACCTAAAAACAAATATGAGAATTGCAGAAATGGAAGGAAAGATGAAATATATGATTAAAATAGATTGTAAAAAAAACCAAACATACCTAGCTGGATCAACAAAGACCTATGCTATAGAAGGTCCAGATGATGGCGAATAGTGGCATATAGATCCAAATAATGACCAATGAGAAATCTAGATCTGAGAGCCTCGAATTGTATACAGATATGAAGTTGATGCAAGCATCTATAATGAATTATGAGAACTTAAAGAGGGGATCATATGAGATAAGAGAAACAAAAATGGATGTAAGGAAATGAATGGATCTAAGGTGATATGACCGTTGAGAATACATATCTGGGTCGAGTGGCAGATTGATCTGAGTTAGTGGAAACTAGAGAATTGGACAAAGTGTATTTGGGATGATAGAGTGGCAGAACTGAAAAATCTGGAATAGGGTATGAAGGAACAGAAATAGGAATGCTAGACTGCTGTGGATATGGATAGTGGAGAAGGTGATGCAGAAGAGGTTGGGTTGATGCATTAGAAGTAGGTTCAAAGGTTGACCTAACAAGATTGACATGAAACCAAGGTTGACCTAGACTATGACCGAAAGATAGACAGGTTGGAATGTGAACATGGTTTCAAGAGGGATGGATGAGAAGGCTATAACTAGAAGGTCTAATGACAGTTTGACCTACAAATATGTTATTAACTAATAATAACAACAAAAATTATGCAACAATGGAAATAAAAGGTAGACAAAGGAAAGATGAAGATAAACTCCCAAAAGTCTTCTACAAGTGATGTAATCAAGCTCAAATGGACTCCAAGAAGACTGAAGAAGCTATAGAAAATATAAAGCATGAAGAAAAGGTTGCAAGTTCGTAAGAAAATTATTGATTTTCCATCCCTTTGGAAGTGAGAGGTGAACCTGGGTCTTTAGAGGTTTGATGATGACTTTGGATGGGTCACTCGCTAACTTCCGGGAACCGTCCATTTGGGTGGTGGGAAGATTCCTAGCTTAAAGCATTACACCCCATTGGGAGAGTGGGATTCGAGTTATGAAGGACTTAGGCTAGGTTAGGGCTATCATAGGGAAGTGAAATGGGTAGGTTAGGGGATGAAATAGAATAAATAAAGACCAAGGGGATCCTAGGGAGGAGCAACTTAGGGAGTTTATGGATGAAAAACCTAGCCTAGAGAAGAGATATTGGGGTTGATTAGGGTTGTTTAAATGATGAGATGAGGGTTAGAGGATATAATTAATAATAGGATTAGCAATAGATAGGATAATAAATGGAGAAAGATGGGAATATTAATAAAAATTTGAATGAAAATAAAAGGGTTCTAGATACGTGACCATAGTATAAAGAAGCAAATGTAGGGTACCAATAGGGTAGTGATACCAAATTTTGGTGTCTACATTTGCCTCTTTTTATTGTGTGGTTTGCATTGGGAAGAGCCATGAGACAAAAATAATTAGAGATGAAAGGGTATGATGAATGCATGATAGAGGACTGATTATGTGGTCCCCCCTCAAACTAGGGATCGATGACATAAAGGAAAATCAATCATGAGTTTGAAAGAGATAGATGAACGAAGGGTGGGTGGGAAAAGAATGATGGGTGAAAATAATAAGGTGAGGAAAGCTTCCTCAAGTGAGAAGGATTCCCCAAGTGATAAGGATTCAAAAATTAAATAACTATGATGGTGATTTTAGGATTCACTTTGACAGGGAACAAAGGGCATGAGTCTTCAAGTAGACAATGAATGATGTCCCAAGGGCTTGTGAGTTAGTAAAAATCACATGTGAAATAGAGGTAATCCAATGGGAAACCAATCAAATGGATGAAATCCATGGGGACTAACATGTCATAGGAACATATCAAATTTAGGTGCACAGATAAATGCGAGAAGTAATGCAAAATCCTCCATACATGAGGAATCGATGAAAAGTGTGTGTCTGCTAAGGATGAGGACGGGGATGCAAATAATGGTACCCCCAGAAAAAGGAGCATGATAATAGCCAAAGATGTGAAAATATAAAATGATGTGAGATGATTCCTTGAGAAGGAATAAAAATATGGCCACAAAAGTTGGACTTGAGATGAGATCATGGATGATAATATGGTGCCCCAGTAAAGGACACAAAAACGGTTGAAAAAGGAAAAATAAGAAATGAAGATAAAAGCTAGCAACATAGTGAGGAATGGTGCTGTTATGGGTGACACACCAAAAATGATATGGAAGGAAAGATGGTATACATGGATGATAGGATACCTAATCAAATGGGAGATTTAGACATGATAACAAATTATGGTGATACAGACATGATACATGTTATGGTGACAATATCATAGAGAATAATAGATAGATGTGGAAAATTAGAATAGAATACAACTTTACGATTTTTAACCTATGGCTATGAATGAAGCTACTGTGTCATATCAAGGAATGCATGAGAGGGACAAATTCCTCCAAATTCATTAGAGGTAAATAAGAAAGTGATCCAGGTAACATAATGCCCATGCGACCAAAACAAGTGTTAACGCATAACCAATGACAATTAGTTATATAAAAGATCATGAAGTAAGTATGGATGAAACAATTTCATATACCAAATGTCGACATGATAAAATGGGTTTTATATGCAACCTATATGTAAGAAGAGGGTTATCCCTAAGTGGCTTTTCCCTAAGTCTATACACTAGCTCTAGGAGGAGGAGAAGAGTAGAAACTGACCAATGCGTGGAAGTTTGTAATATATGAGAAAGATGATTAATGCGGGAAGCTTTCTTAGGATGCTTGATTTTTTATTTTTTAGATATGTTTTGAATTTTGGATATATAGAAGTCTGATAAATACAAGAAGCATTTTTTGCCATGATATAACAGAGTAACCATCCTTCGAAGGGTAGTGGTCTAAATTTATTTATATATGATATATATGATGGCCAGATAATGATATACATTATAGCCTGTCCTCCGAGGGATCAGTCTATTTATTTGATTTCCTTTTCTTATTTTTTTTTGGCATTATATTAACATCTTTCCTTCGAGGGAGTTAGTCTATTTTTGGATAACTTTGATGACATAAGATAAGAAGCATCCATGGGATTCTGGACTCTTCTTTTTTTCTTTTTTATTAATGGGCAATATCTGGGTATAGCTAGGTAGACCACTTAGAGATGGGATGATCAAGATTACAAGGGACACCCTATGGAACCTTTTCATGTGCTTTCAATAGGTAGACAAAAAGGTGATGGATTTAATGATTATGCGGAGTTCTCACCAAGAAGGGATAATATATCCATTAGTAAAATTCTCTCAACAGATCCGTGGTTCCCATATTTAAGGTCAATAATCTAGGAAAGTGATGGAAGATCACATAATTCTAAATCATTACGATGATAGATATAAGAGGCTCACTGATGGTGGAATGATCTAAGGCTATGACTAAGTGTTCACTAGTAGGTATGCTAACAATCAGAATGGTTGCAAGTACAATGCATTAAGTGGGTTCCACTTCTATTTTAAAATCAACAGAGGCTAAACGATAGGTTTCTGGATCTATTCTTATGCATGATAATGTAATTTATAATCAAGCTGGAGGAAAACTTTCCACGTTGGCTCCTTTCTAGAGTAGTGATGTTCTAATTTTATTTAAAGATAAGGTCACTGAAATTAAATTCATGTTATTTTAAAGATGTTTGTTAGATGGATGTGTTGATGAGATAATATGATAGCTTGTCAAAATAATTGATACGAGGCAGGATTGATGAAAGGAGATAAAAAAAAATGTGCTATGAGGAAGCGAGAAAACATGCATCTTAAGTTATATGAATAGGGACGCACATAGTAATGAGCTTAGGATGAGATATGGTGCCGCTAAGAGAGGCACAAACATGGACATAATAGGTTGACTTATGGTAATTTGGAGATGGATGACATAGATAGGTATATATTATAATATGAGACAAGAAATTGGATGAGATAGATTGGATAATATTGGATGAGATAAATAAGAAAATGTCAAGGACTAAGAGGAAAGGGAGACTAACTTGATAGTCAGACTAGTCCTAGAGTTAAGTACCCCAGTGTCCAAGGAGTTGTTTTATGGATGAGAGAGGGGTGGATCGATCTGCACGGGATCTATGGATGGGTGATAAGATGAAAGATGATTAAGAGCAAGGAGGTGAATAATTCCCTAGCAACGGAGACTTCCTCACACTGAGAAAACTTAGATGAAGGATAAGCTAGAAGATATGGAAAGATATGGGTTGATATTATTAGGAGTAGCAATGGTGACTTTAGGTTTTTACTAGATAGATGATTGAAGATGATAGGGATTATTAGTAAGACAAAAAACATTGATGAGAAAAGGGAGGAACCTATTTGAGATGAGTAACATGTGGAGGAGAAAAGGCCACAGAAGTAGTGGTCTGAGTGAAGGGGACTTAGATAATTTTGTGGATGAAGATGTAGAAATTGGAATTGGATTGGTCGTGGATAGGACAGTGGATGGAGAAGGATGATCTCTCTAGGATAGGAAATTAATATTCCTCAATAATATCATGAACTATAGCCTAAAGGGCCTTACAATAATTGGTGTAATGACTCATGGTATGATAATAAAGCACAAAACAACATTAGATTTGAACCATGATGAATTTTTAGTATGTGGATCAAAGGTCTTGATAGGAGGGAGTTTGATAGAAAATAGTTGAATTGAATGTATAAGGATCTCAATTTAAGATCCAATAGAATTTATGTAGGGAAGATTGCTCTTATGAGGTTTTATAGCAGATGTTATATTTGGATCTAGAAGAAGAAGTAGATATCTGCATTGGAGGTGTAAATTTAAGAGGTAAGTTAGATGTCTTGGAGTTTCAAGATTGATTGGTGACGTGTGTCTTAGGTAAAGGGGTTGGTCCCTAATATGGATGATGGTGCTGCTCCTAAGAGATATGGTATGGAATTAGATTTCTTAGGAGGGGTAAGATATGCATTTTTATGAGGATGCATGAGAGAATTTTTGGGAAGCATATGTCAAGAGTCTCGGGTTTATGATTATGAATGTATTTCCTTATAGGGTATTACAGTGATCTCAAATAGAGGTTTTTAAGGGCATGATGTAATGCGTATATATTGACGAAGGAAGATGATTTTCAAATGATTTGGTTGATGAGGTCTAAATGAGTCATGGGCCACATAGGTTTTATAATGGTTGGTGTAGAAGTGGTTGGTTTTGTAGATGGGGAAAAAATATGGTTCTTGGTTGCCTTAGGAGGTGTTTGTGTCATCAATGTTTCAAGGTGTACCACAATTATATTTGTAAATTGAGGCATAGGTGTAGGTTTGGTTAGGATAGGAGATGTGAGTCATGTAGAAGTGGGTATATATATAGGAATGGATTTTGGAGAAGGAATGTGCGTAAAATATTGGGATTGAATAGATGATGTATCCATAGGTAAAGATGTAGGTATATGCAATGAGGATGTCGATATAGGTGTGGATATTAATGAGGCCAAAATAAGTCTTAAGGATGAATCTGTTATGACAGATTGGGGGATGATAGATGTCGATGAAGTAGTAGATATGGTAAAATTTGATGTAGATGTGGTAAAGGTAGGAGTGGATATAGATATAGGATAAGTAGTAGAAGTTGATATATGTGTGATAGTTATGGATGTGATCGAGGTAGATATTGAGGAAGTAGTAGATGTAGGCATGATGTCTGAGGTAGGGGTAGATGTGGCAGGTAATGGGGTAGTGGATATAGGTAATAATGGAGATTATTGATTGATGGTGTTAATGGCATGAGAATTTGGTGATTGAGATATAGGAGGGGTGGTTTTATTTATTAATGGTTGATTACGAAATGGTTGTTTAAACACATTGAGGGGTTGAATAGGTAATGTGGTGGAATTATATATTTGGATATCCCCTTGATTTATAAAGTGTTGGATGTGATCTTTAAAGTAACGACACTTTTCAATGTTGTGACCTCTAACTTGATGATATTTATAATAGTGGCCCTCGTGATACGAAGTGGGCTTGGGTCACGAGTCATGCACAGATCATATGGGAGGAAGTTGGATGAAGTGGAATGCCATCAAATTTTCAAATGTTGAACTATAGGATTCCCCTAAGGGGGTATAGTTAGGAGATGGTCTAGAAGCTCTTTGTGGAGGCTCTGTGTAGGAAGTGGATGTAGAAGAAGACTTAATGATGATGGTATTGGCGAAATTTTTATACTTGTCATTATGTGTAGAAGGTTTGATGAACTCGGTCTTGGGATTATTTGATCTACGATTATGATGTACTTTCTCAAGGGTGTGAGTTTCAAGTTTGTGAGCCATGGTGAAGGATTCGTTAAATTTTTAAAATTATTAGATTTGTAGGGTATATGAGATATGCTTCACACAATACCATGAGAAGAGTTCAATAAGCTCTATTTGTGGAAGGGTGAATGATAATTGATTTATGATTCCATGCCACCATGTGAAAAATTCTGTGATAGACTTGTCGTCAAATTGTTGAATGGCGTATAAGTCTATAATGGCGACTTTACGCGCAATGTTAATTGAGAAGTGTTCCAAGAATAGCTGTGTAAGTTGGATAAATGAGAAAAATGAGTATTGAGGGATTCCATTATACCAATCCAATGCAGGACCGACCAATGACATGGGAAAAGTACGAAGCATGAGGTATTGATAATGGGAAATGAGATAACATGCATGCCTAAACACATGAAGGTGTTGTTGGGGATCCTCCTTACAGTTAAATTTAGAGAATTTTGGAAGTTCTTAATGAGGAGGATAGGGTTTTAATGAGACCGATGGATGGATAGGTTCGTTACAATTTTTTTCGTAAGAGAATGTAAGCTTGGGTCCCAAGGTAGTGGCTTCGAGGCTAGCCAACCTATTCATCAAGGCATGCATGGGGTCATTTAAAGTAGTTGGATGAGAGGTAAATGGTTGTTGCTGTATGAAATAAGAAGTATATTCATAGGGTTGTTGGTAGACTTGTGAATGAGTTGGTGTTTTGAGGGATTGCTTGATGAAGAGGAATGTAAGTCATTAGTTGAGATTGGATGGGTTGTTGCAATGGTTGATGTTGAGAAAGAAAGGAATAGATGAGTTGAGCTTTCCTTTTAAAATCCAAGGCCTAAATAATCTATGGATCATGAGTTTCAAACACCTATGGTGGGAAGTATGGAAAGAAAGGAATAGGAGGATTTTCAAAGGGAAGATATTTCCACACAAGATTATCTCCAAATGATGCATATAAGCTATTAAAAACAACTTCTCAATCCTTAAAAATAAGGAAGTGGAAATAGTGGAAGGAGAAAAACATATCTTTAGTAATTGGAATATAACATGTGCTGGAAAGTTAAGAAAAAATAATCCAAGGGAAGGAATCAGATGGACTAGTCCCTTGGAAGGATTTATAAAGCTAAATTTTGATGGAGTAGCAAAAGGGAATTATGGGAAAGTGGGTGGAGGTGGCATTTTCTATGACTTCAAAGGTAGCTTTTTTCTCACCTACTTCTTTAATTTGGGTATACAAACTAACCATGTGGTTGAGGCTGTGGCGATGTCTTGGGGAGTTAAGCTTGTGGAAGAGAAAGGTTTTAAATATTTGATTATTGAAGGTGACTCCTTGAATATACTTTCAAGTATTTTGGGAATCATTGACTATAGAAAATTTTAGAAAGAGCACCAAAAGTAGACTTACCTCCTTCACTTCCATATCTTCTCAAAATATATAACGTGAGGGAAATGGCTTAGTAGATAATTTTTCTAACAAGGGTGTGGTCGTTAAGGATTTTAATGTGGTTGAAAATATAGCTAGTTTGGATGAACAAGTCATTAGAATCATTGAAGGGGAATCTTACCCCAAATCTCTGCCATCATAGTCTATTGGTATTGGGGTTTAAAAAATGTTAGGAATATCATGATGAAAACTACTGTTGTTGTTGATGATAAGATGGTGAATTGGAAAATGATGGATGTACATGCTCTACTTGTGCTAAAAATAATCTCTCATTACTCCAAGGATTGGAAAGACAGGGAAAATCTTCTAATTATTGAATCCTTGGAAAACTCGACCTTGAATTGTAAAATATTCATGTTGTGGAGTTTGGGGTTGGATCACAAAATTTGTGTAGAAAGAAAGAAGGGTTGTAGAAGAAAAATGGGTGGGGGGGATTTAGTGAGAACATAACAAACTACTATGCCTGACATTATCGAGGAGGCCTCTATGTTGTTAGAAAAAGCAAGGATGTTAAACTTTTTCAAAATCTTTAATGGTCACGATGAAGAATTGAGTTCTCAGATTTCCATAACCTAGAATGAAGGCCAAGTTTATGTTCAGAGCCTCTCCTTCAAAATCTTGTAGAATATTATAGCCAAATTCATTAGTCTTTCCTTGGAGGGAAGGTGTGTTTTCAAGCCCAAATCGGATTATAGCTTGGAGGTGGATAATTTTATGTAAGGTCAGGTTAATTTAAAGAAACATTTCAATGTATTCAATAGAGAGGATTTAACTTTCCCCTATGATGAAATAACCTTACTTACTATGTTCTACATTATGCTTGAAGGTCAATTCAAGGTGGTTTACGGTTACCATTTTCCTATGCTCAACCATATTTGAAATGGTAGACTGTATAACTTTCATAACTTTCTTTACAATTCTTTGGCTAAATCTATAGAGCTGGTTAGGAAAGGTAGCTTCACATTTTTCATGCATCAATGCCTTTTTAAAGCCTTGGTTAAGACAGGTACACCCAAAATTGGGAAAAGTGAAAAATTTGGTGTTAAATTAGAAAGCCCTAGCCTAGAGGATGGAGGTAAAGCGGTGGCTAAAAAGAAAAGATCTTGTTTGGCTAAGGAAATTTCAAGGAAGAAAAGGAAGGAGGAAGGTGATTCAGGAAAGTAGGCAAATATTTAGGTTAGCTTAGATTTAGGGGAACAAAAGGAGGTTATGACCAGGTGGTCAGTGGTAGGGTAGGGAAAATGAAGATAAAAGATGATATTGTCAATAAAGTTGCTAGGTAGAATGATATCCCTACCAAAAAGATGGATAAGGAAGAAAATTTTGATACTTGTTCCCATAATACCGAATAGGCTATTTCTAGCCTTCAAGTGCTAAAGGTTACTGAGAAAAGTTTGTTTTCAACTTAGGACTATGCGGTGAAGACCAATGATTTTTAAAAATATTTTGAGAACTGTAGACTAGACACCGACTGGACACTGACATCAATATGAAAAAAATTAGTATGGTTACTATCAATCTAAGGGATCTCCAAGAGAAAGTGGATAAGATCACAACCATTGTGGTCAATGAAAACTTGAAGAATGCAAATGAAAGATGTATATTTATGGAGTAAGACATTCTAAAAATGAAGGAAATCATCATGCAAATTAAAGAGGTCCACCTTCTGAATGTGAAGAGCATTATACATCACCTCAAGTTGTTGATGGAAATGATACAAACTATGAAAAGAGATAAATAAATGGAGAAGGATGGAGCATTTCCAAAAAGGGAGATGATTGAACCAGACTACGAATATTGGAGGATTACAATTGCTGGATTGATTAAGGAGTGGAATGACTGCATGCATACTTTGAGAAAGATGATTAAGGAATGATTTGATGCTAATTTTTTGTGTTTGTGCCAAGTTAAGATGGGTTCCCTTTTGTTTTGTTGTTAGTTTTAATGTTGTTACTTCATTTGCTGGTTAATGTTGGCTATTAGTTTATCTATGGTTTTTCTCCAGTTTGGCTTCAACGGGTATACCCTTGGCCTTGTTTCTATGTTTACTTGATCCATCTATTTTTTATGGGGTAGGGTCATGTACGAAATAAAATCAACATGTGACCTTCTTCACACCTAACTTCCCAAGGTCGTGCTAAGAAAACCAGTGTAGAATAGAAATGGATGTGTATGTGTGGTGATGGTGGGTAAGCTGATGAGGAAACCTTATATATTTGACATGCAATATCAGAAACTGTGAGTCTAAGGAAAATAATTCTCTCCTAACCTGAAGTGGTGTGATGGATCGATCTGATATTATAACTTCTCAGAGACTCCAACCAATATCGAGATCTGCTGAGATTCTATTCACTGGTTGTTCAACACGCGGAAAGTGACCTTCGGGTACCTCGTATATATTTCCAGACAATGTCATGGAGGTGAGAACAAGAGGCATAATGGAACCACAAGAACTATGGATGATTCTCTGGTCTAGTCCAGAAAGTCTTATAATGATTGACTGTTACTCTCAATAATAAAACCTGTGCGATGATATCAAGTGGAAGAGGTGATGATCTAAATACCGATGCACACAAACCAATTTCGATATCTAATTTGTTAGTAGGACCATTGGGTTGCGATACCTGAGGATCAAAACTGAAGATTCGTGGAGGCTGTGGTCTTATTATGGTCATGCATGTACTCAAACCCTGTTTCTAGGAGCAGTCCAATAATCATAGGCTTGATTAGTTGCGATGTTTAGTGTGTTTATTTGTTCTATTTTCTTATAGAATGTAGCAGGTGTGCATAAGAATGTCAAATGTAAAATTGTATTAATGTCTGTTATCAACTCCAGCCCATTGGGTTGTTGGACCAAAGGATCATAACCACATGTATTTTCTTGTTGTGGGCCATTGATGGTCATGCAAAATGAATTGAAATGATCTTGATCAATACAATATAACTATCAAAGGAATTATAATCTATGTTTTTGGTGTTTTTACAGTATATCAGAACAAAAAAATGAAATAAAACTAATCTAACAAAATTAAATGTTTTTGATCTTTTCTGGTTTTTAAGCAATGCGTTCTAATCTAATAAACAAACTAAATACAAGTAATCAGTCAGATATAGCTGGTTACTTGTGCAAATATGTGAATCTAAATCTAAAATAAATAACCCAATTTAACCAAAACCCTTCAAACCCTACCTCAGAGGTAAAGGAAAAATCATGACCCTAAAAGAGCTATTGTTCCCCCAAAACTTCCCTGGTAATGTCAAAGAGAAAACTTTCTAATGATTTAATCTACTTGTAATTTCCAAATCAATTGAGATGAACAATTCTACTACTCTATTTGATATGTAATTAAAACTAATGATTTGAAATTGATAACTTGAAAAATGAAGAAAAATAATACTAATTCCAACCTGGAGAAGCAAGAGATTTGGCTAATCTAGTTGTATCTGTCCCCTCAGTTTGTTCCTTTCTTTCTTTGTGTGTTTATATGAGTCCAATGAATTAGGAATGTGTAATGCCCCGTTTGATGTTCCCCCAGTTCTTGACATGACGACCCTGTTGCTAAGCATGGGAGGGTTGTGTGCGTGCTCTCATTGACCATTGTCAAATTTTTCCTTTTCACAATGAAAATTTTGCACCCTCCCTCTCCTTTTTGCCTTCTCAGGTCATTGTCGACACCCCAAACGCTGGACCTGGTAGCGTCATGGATGATTATCCGGTTAAAGGAAAATATAGTTCTCGCTTCTTTGAGTTTCCTGGTCATCGCCATTAATGTGATTGATAATTATTATCATTATTTTAGCTGTAAAATCATAAAAATAATCTTTATAATAATATTATAATTTATATTGTCGATTTACGATCATTTGTGTTTGTGTCAAAATTTTATCGCTATTGTAATGGATTAACTTTAAGCTATATTTTATTTATTTATTTACTTCATTTTAGGGTTTTTATGTTCCTTTTTAGATTTAAAAAAATAAAAAATAATAATAATAAATAAATAAAATAAAAAGAATTAAAAAGCTCATGAATTTTCGGGGTGGCTAGGGCAAAGGGGGGGCTCCTCATGGGATTTTTTTGTCTTGTTGTTGAAGGAAGACAAGCAGCCGCCGACACCATGGGAAGGGAGCTTTGAACCCAATCTTCACACCCACCAGACGTGAAGAAGGCGTGGAGCAGGGTACGTGTGCTGTTGGGCCAAAATGCCTGAAGGAAACAAGGTTTCATGTGATGCTTGGGTCACAGTTTTTTCATGGATCCGTTTTGCTAAGGGCGCATTTTGTTGTTTTCAAAGAAATGCCTCGCCAGATGTCATTTCATGGGGTGCTATGGCTATGACCTGTGCCAACATCCTCCCTACCTGTGTCAAACACGAGTTCTAGAACTTGCATGGGCATCTTCAACGCATAAACAGATAGAGGGATTTTTGTTAGTTGTTGTAGTTGCAACTTCCCTGGTAGACATGTATGTAAAATGGAGAAGAATAGAAGCATGTGTATTGTTTGACATAATACCCAAAAAAAAATGTGTTCGAAGGGACTATACCCTTGTACAACAGTGCTCAAAAGCAAGATTTTACCCCAAAAAGCCCAACAACAAAAAATAATCTGTCAAGAATAGAACCAGCAAAAGCAAAACAACTGCTACAACAATAGCTAAAAAACAACAACTTAACAACAACACACTTATTCATGTTAAACATGTTTTTGGTAATAATAAGTTTTCAAACCACCCTTCAAAAACACAAAATTGTATTATTTATGCCAACTATTTTATATTTATTTAATTATCTTTAATATATATATTTATATAATTTGCATACAAATTTATAGATAAAATGACTATTACATTTGAAATATACAAGTATGATATGATTGTTATTTCAATTTTTTTGCGAGTATTTTATGAATAGAATCGCAAAAAACGGTAACACAACATTGAACTCGTGGATCCCATCCTCACAAATAGGTGTTGACCCAATTTGGTGCTATGTTAACCAACATAATGAGTTGCTCAGATTTTATTGACAAGCCTCCATTCTCTCAATACAATACCCAGATCTTGTTTTAAGCTATATTTTACAAACTTTACAGAATAATCACACCCGAATTCAAAGCACATTTGCAATGTCATTTCACTTGTCTATCTATCATATGCATAAGACCATATAAATAGACAATTGCATTAAGCAGTTTGATACAAAACTCGTGGGTATCAAAACCATGGCACTGAAAAACCATGGGTATATAAAACAATGGGTACCGAAAAAACCATGGGCCTTTAAAAACATAAGCCCATAACATATTACCCAGATACCCATGGGTTAATAAACCACCCATGAAAATTTACTTCGGGGGCTTTGAGGTTCCAAGCCAGCCCATCGATCAGGGGGCTTTCACCCCCTGCGAACCCCCTTGACTCTGCTCACCGGACGAGCCGAGGACCGCCAATAAAAAAGTACCTGAGTGTAACACATAGAAGGTGTACCACACTCTAACATGAAAATAGCCTCCATTTTGAAACATAACAATCTCCCACTTAGGAGACCGATTTTCATTGAGTAAGACTTCTCAACCCTTCACTATCATTCGCGAAGGCCAACCAAATCTGAACATAGCTTTAGTTTATCCCTTGTGACCACCTTGGTCATCATGTCTGCAGGATTCTGACCTGGTATGAATCTTCTCCTGAACGTCAACTTATCTTCCTCCAAAGTCCTGTCCTGATGAAGTGAATATCTCAACTGTATATGCTTCTTCCTGGAGTGGAAAGCAGAGTTCTTAGCTAGGTGTATAGCACTCTGACTATCACTATGCAGCTTACATTCCTCCTGCTTATGCCCCAACTCCTCAAGCAATTGTTATAACCAAATCATCTCTTTGCTTGCCTCTGTGGCAGCAACATACTCAGCCTCCATGGTTGACAAATCCACCAATTTCTGTAGTCATGAAATCCAGCTTACTGCTGTCCCACCTACAGTGTAAATATAACCTGTCGTGCTCCTCCTACTATCTACATCTCCAGCCATGTCTGAATCTACATAACCACGTAAAGTGGTGTCTGATCCACTGTAGCATAAAACTATCCCCATGGTCCCTCTCAAATACCGAAGGATCCACTTTACTGCTTGCCAATGCTCTTTACCTGGATCACTCATAAATCTACTCACAACTCCTACTGCATGGGCAATATCAGGCCTAGTGCATACCATAGCATACATCAAACTACCAACCACTGATGAGTAAGGTACCTTGGACATATGGTTTCTTTCCTACTCTGTCTTGGGACACTGCTCCTTTGATAACTTAAAATGGCCTGCCAAAGGAGTCCCAATTAGGTTTAGCATCCTGCATGTTAAACCTATCCAATACCTTCTTAATGTACTCTTCCTGAGATAAAGTCACCTTTCGTTCCTTCCTATCCTGAGTTATCCTCATACCAAGAATTTGTTCTGGCAGCCCCCAAATCCTTCATATCAAAGGATTCACTTAGCTGTTTCTTGAGTACTTTTATTTCCTGCATGTTTTTACCTACAACCAACATGTCATCAACATACAAACACAAGATAATATAACTTCCATCCTCAAATTTCTTTGTATACACGCAATGGTCAGAATGACATCTAATATAACCTTGCTTACATCATGAAGCTATCAAACTTCTTATACCATTGATGTGGAGCTTGTTTCAGGCCATACAAGCTCTTCTTCAGTTTGCACACCATCTCCTCTTTACCTTTGATTTCATATCCTTTTGGCTTCTGCATATATAGTATCCTCCTCCAAATCACCATGGAGAAATTTAGTTGTTTACGTCTAATATAATTCTAAGTGCAAGTCTTTTACTGCCACTATTCCAAGAACAGTTCTAATAGAACTCATTTTTACTACAGGAGAAAAGATCTCATCAAAATCTATACCTTGTTTCTGTACAAACCCCTTGACCACCAACTAGGCCTTATATCTTTTCTTTCCTCCTTCTTCATCTTTAACTTTGTACACCCACTTTTGTTCTGCAATGCTCTTTTGCCTTCCGGTAGCTTTTACCAAATCCCAAGTTTGGTTCTCCATGAGAGACTTATGCTCCTTTATCCATGGCTTGCTCCCACTTCTTACTGACATCTACCTAGGTTGCTTCATCAAAGCTCTCTGGCTCTCCACTATCAGTGAGTAATAAATAATAAAGAGAAGGAGAAAAACGTTCAGGTTCTTTTCTTACCCTAGAAGACCTCCTCACTGTAGGAGTTTGGGGTTCCTGTTGAGTAGGTTTCTGAACTGATTCATGGGTCACTGTCCCATCAAATGGAAGATCTGGGATACCACTGCATATTCTTTCTTGGATTCTTCCTGTGTTTTCTTGTGCAACTGTTGCTTATACATGACTTTCTCATTAAAGACCACATCCCTAGACCGAATGATTTTCTTGTCCTTAATACTCCAACATTTAAATCCAAAGTTATCACCACCATAACCAATAAAAGTGTATTTTTCTGATTTAGCCTCTAGCTTGGTCCTATCATCCTTGTCAATATGAACAAACACCTCACATCCAAAGACTCTAAGAAATGAGTAATCGACATTTCTTACCGTACCAAGCCTCCTCAGGTATGCCTCCATCCAAGGCACTTGAGGGTCCTCTGTTTATTAAGTACACAGCTGTGCTCAACGCTTTTGCCCAAAAATAAAGAGGCAGTCCTGCATGTATCCTCATGCTCCTAGCACGTTCCATTATTGTTCTGTTCATCCTTTCTGACACCCCATTCTGCTGCGGGGTTCCTGGAACCATCTTTTTCCTGTGGATTCCATTCTTAGAACAATAATCATCAAATTCATTACTGCAATACTCCCCTCCATTATCTGACCTGAGACATTTTAACTTAAGACCTGTTTCATTCTCTACCAAGGCTTTCCATTTAACAAAAGTATCAAATACATCAGATTTGTTTCTAATACAATAAACCCAAATTTTCCTTGTTGCATCATCAATAAAAGTAACATAATAATTTGAACCCCTAAGAGATGATACCTGAGCTGGCCCCCACACATCAGAATGTACCAGCTCTAACTTACTCTCTTTCTTCATAGGTCCAACCTTGAGAAACCTTACTCGCTTATATTTCCCATATATGCAGTTCTCACAGAAATCCAAACCTATTTCTATATATCCACAGCAAATTCTTCTTTATGATGTCCATGCCCTTATGGCTCATATGACCGAGCCTATAGTGCCATAATGTTGTATCTACATCTGAAGCCACAAGATTACAATCATTAGTACTATCAGTGGATAAATACAAGGTTCCAACCTTCTTACCTCTTGCCACCACAAGAGCACCCTTGGTAACCTTCCAAGAGTCAGCTGTAAATATCACAGTACAACCATCACTTCCCAATTGCCCCGCCGATATCAAATTTCTCCTTAATGTAGGCACATGTCTGACATCCTTCAATAGCCATGTATTCCCATTCTGCATCTTAACCTGAATAGAACCTTTTCCAACTATACTGCAAGGCTCATCATCACCAAGAAAAACATGCCCAAAATCCCCTTGAACATAATCAACAAAATAATGCCTATGTGGAGTAGCATGAAAAGAAGCCCCTGAATCTAAAACCCAAGATTCAGTAATATTATGCAAAGAAAGAATCAAAGCATCCTGACATACATTACCCGATGCCACATTTGCCTCCTTATTTTCTTCCTGTTGTTTCTTCTTGTCTCGAAGCTCCCAACAGTCCTTCTTTGCATGCCCAGACTTTCCACAGTTCCAACATACAATCTTGCTCTTGGATTTTGACCTTGCCCGATCTTTCGATTTTCCACGGTTTCCTCTATTCTTCTGTCTCCCTCTAGTTTCCACTGTCAAAGCATTCCCTGAAGTAGAAGATTCCTCAGACCTTTTTCTTCGCATTTCCTCGCTTAGAATCACCCCTACAACATCCTCAAACTTCAACTTCGAGTTAGCTGGAAGCGAGTTACTTACTGCCATTACCAGGCTATTCCAACTTTCAGGTAAAGAGCACATAATTAATAAAGCCCTAACTTCTTCATCAAATTCTATTGTAACCGAAGCTAGCATATTCACAACTGTATTGAAATCATTTAAATGATCTACTACTGAACTATTCTTAGACCTCTTTATATTAAACAAATTTTTCATTAAAAATATCTTGTTAGAGGCGGATGGTTTCTTCATACAACTACCCTAATGCATCCATTAGATTTTTTGTAGTATTTTCCTTTGAAACATTAAATAATATCAAAGATGCAAGACACAGTCTGGATTGTTCTAAGTGCCTTCCGATCCAACAAATCCCATTCCACACCTGTCATACTCGAGGGTTTTTTCACCTTCCCAGATAACGGAGTATAAAGATCCATCTGATAAAGGTAATCTTCCATCCACATCTTCCAAAGACTGAAATTCTGCGCATTGAATTTATCAACCCTAGATCTTCCATCATCTGCCATAGCTCCCACTCAAGATAAAACTTTCCCTGCGATTTAACACTTCAGCAAACTAAAACCATGCTCTGATACCAATTGATAGGAAATAATAGATAAAATATGTGGAATAATCCCTTACAGAATCGCAACAATAGAAACTAATATGCAGAAAATATTACAGATCTCAAATAAAAATACAGAATAAATAACACAACACAGAGAGACAAGATTTAACATGGTTCACCCAATTTGGGCTACGTCCACAAAGAATCACTTGCTGATATTTTAGTACAAGCCTCCACTCTCTTAATACAATACCCAGATCCGTTTGGAGCTATGCTCAAAAAACTCTACAGAATTCACACCTGAAATCAAAGCACACCTGCAATACATTTGCTTGTCTATCTATCATATGCATAAGACCATATAAATAGATAACTGCTTAAGCAATTTGATACAAAACCATGGGTATCAAAACCTTGGACAAAAAGTTGTGGGTATCAAAATAATGGGTACCGAAAAAACCATAGGCTCAAAAATAGTCCCATAACGGTTACCCATTACCCATGGGTTAATAAACCACCCATGAAAAATTTGCTTCGGGGGATTCGCCCCCGAGCCCCCATCGATCAGGGGGCTTCGCCCCCCCGAACCCCCTTGACCCGCTCACCGGCGAGCGGGACTGCCGTAAAAATACCCGAGTGTAACACATAGAAGGTGTATCACACTCTAACATGAAAATAGGCTCCACAAACATAATAAGAGCCTCCTGTCTGTTGCCTACATTCTCTCAGCCCGTGTGCAGGAATGGAGCCTTATGCAGGCCCTAGAAAATTGTCAGAACATAATGGGAAAATTATTTTGTTGGAAAAAAAAAACATCAAGTGATCGGTAAGTTTGTGAGAAGCTGTGAAGGTTAGATCGAGGCTTGTGAACTGGTTGAGGAAGTTCCCAAGCAAGATGCTGAACCGAATCTTGTGGGTTTGACCAACTCTGTTCCTCCCAGGCATTGTTCATCTCCCCTTACCTCTCATAATTCTCGTGCTTTAGATCTCATTTGCAACTTAATAGAATTTTAAAATATTAGGATTTTAATACAGTTAAATGTTTATATCAACTCATTGCAAAACAATGAAATGTCGTGTCGTAAATCACGAAGTCAAAATAACTCATTTTGAGGTGATTTAGAAAACTTCCTACCCAACTAGATCTTTACAATATTGGTTTATCGACAAGACGAGATTGACTTCCCAGTAATAATGTTGACCTTCTCCCTGTTTGAATAGTTAATTTTTGCATTTTTCAGAGACTCATTAAGTACCCTTCGTTACTCTAAAAATGAGATGTTAAGCTTCATTCGTGTACCTTGTTATGTGAGGAGTCACCTTGACCTCTGGTTTGACCCTGAATAAACATATGTGATCTTTTTGACGCTCTTATAGGAGCCCTGTTACACTGGTTTACAACAGTAAAAAGCTGTTAAATCTAGAAAGTTGGCTTTCGTTTTGAACCGCCATTTGAAACCTGGATAGAGAAATTGTTTCCCACCTTTGCAAACCTCTAGTGTTCTTACTAGACAATTGCATGGAACCTTCAGTTTAGGGAAAAACACATTTCTGGATATTTTGACGATGACATTTTGTAGGCCTCTGGCCACACAATTAGGACCAGTGGCTTCAAAAATTTGTTGCCATTCGAAGACTGTTTTCCAGTTCTAAGTTTCGTTGACTTTGTTGAACTCTCCTTATATAAGGAAATTTGTAGGAAGTTTCTCGTTGCGAGTTCATCCATCAAATGTCAATTTTGGACGTAGTTTTCTGAGCCCTCGAGCTAACTTTTGTTCAATTTGCACTGGGCCAACTACGACCAATGGCCTCGAAAAACTAGCCGCCAAATGTAAACCATTTGATTTTTTCCAATTCCGTCAGTTTCTATGAACTCTTGGTATATCTGGTGACACATAGAAAGTTAATCATGGTGTGGGTTCTCATCAAAAGACAACTTTTGGAAGAGGTTTCTTAGCCTCCGAGCTTGTTTTTAACAATTTTATAGCTAGTAAGAAAATGTAAAAATAGAAAGCTGTGGGACCCTCGCCGGGTAGCCAAACCACCATAGATACTTTTGAAACATGTAAATAAATTTTTTAAACTCTATAGTGTAACTTGTGTGAAATAAAACTTTTGAGAAAATGGTGTTTTCTCTCTCTCCCCTTTTTCTCTCTCTCCTGGGTTACAAAATGAAGTGAAATGAAATGTAATGAATACATGTCTCTAAACCTTTTATTTCGATTGCAAATTGTAATTATTATCATATGTAAATGTGAAACTGAAAAATGATAATTATGTTAGATTAGGGTGGATGCCATGCCAGTGATTTATCGCTGATATCATACTCACGTGGTTTTGCAGGATGAAAGAATGACGACGAAAAGGCAATGTGAAATTCATTACTTATCATTGTAATTTATATAGTACATTGTTAAAAGAATAAATGTATAATGTAGTCTCATGTTACGGAAGGTTATGTTTGATAATTTGCTAATATGTATGAGATGCTGGTTTCAAGGACATCTAGAAAATGTGCATTTAATCATAGGTCAATTTTGATTTAGAGTACACCTAGTAAAAAGGTTGATATTTATATAAGGTAAATGAATTTGAAGTAATATCTTGTAGTGCATATTTAGTGTTCAATAAATGGTTAATGAGTCATCTTGTGCATTCATACTTTGTAAATGTAATAAAGAGAATTAAATCGAAACACTCTAACCTTGTTCAATATCGGAGCATAACTTGTTTCATGTGTGTTACTTTTACTTTAGAAGACATTGAAAACCGTAGAATGAAGTTAAACTCTGTACTCGATGGAACCTCCTACTTTGAGTAAACAAGAACATGAGAATGGGCTTATCGTATTAGTCAGTATGTTTAGTGACATTGTCTTAAACCTGTCTGATATGAGCGACACAGTCAAACTTCACTTGGAGTATGTAGAGCTAACTCCTCCTTCATAGCCTAGCGGACTACCTTGTCATCTGAAGATAGATTTAAAATTAAAGTTCTTCATCGAGTGAAATCCCTGTTGGATCCAGATGACATAGATGGAGGGTGTGACTTAGTTGTTTAAGGTCTGAAACTTTTGTTATTGAACCCGTTAGCTCCACTCAGCCAAATGTGTTACCTTTGTTTCTTTCAACATAACACCTTGGTCCTATCTTGAAGGTGGTTTAGTATAGATATGTCCTCTTGCTTAAAACACATATATAGTTGAGGGGTAACCCCTTAGGGGAAGTTAGAATAAATCTATACCTCAGTTGATTCAGATGTTAACTTAGGATTCGTGTGTAGCTTCAAGTCTTCTAATCTTTTATGTCTTCAAGAGGTTAGACAAACACTTCGTAAATCCTTTTACAAGTCAATGCTAAAAATAAGATCCTAACGTGACGTAGAAAATAAAGTATATAAGAGTAAAAATGAGAGTTGAGGTTCGGAATAATGCCACTCTCGAAGACCTTATATCTCAATTAAATATATTCTTTTGTTACAAAGAATATGAATTGACTTGGTGTGGTCAACCTTCGAGAAAAAAAAAACGTATATAAAACAAAATGGAATTTCACAAGTCATTGAATTAGAATAGCTATGGTAGGGAAATAACTATATCGTGATCGATGAATGTTTTGTGGTAAAAAACTATCTTGTATTTAAATCTCCGTTAAATCCTAATATCGCTATATGGACACCGAGTCACTTTCACTGGAGTCGTAATAGTAAAAAGGTAGACATTGAATATATGTTCGAGAAGAAGATTCTTAACATAAGAACAAGATAATTAAGTATTTTATATGCATTCGAATTATGCCAAATAAGTATGCCAGTTATGGAAAATTTTGTAGAGAATAAGAAGCCAACTTAAAATGGTCGAACTGCAAATTAAATGTGGAATGAACTTAAAGTTTATGTAGATGGGAAAATGAGAAACTTATCCTTACACAATAAAGTTCTTGGAATGTTAATCGTAACTAAAATACAATTAAAGAAAAGATGTGTTGTGGGTTTCCCATCCTTGAGTCTTCTTTTTGTGGTTGGGGGCATTTCTAGTATTCATTCATTGGGAAAAGTGTGGCATCGACATGCCTATGTTGTTCTCATGTGTCTGTGTGAGTCAATGACTTATGTGATTGTCATATGCGAGTCGAGTTTCTGTACTTGGAGCCCTTACTGTGTTGTGCGAAGTGAGCAATGTAAGTCAAAGAAAAAATTATCTAGGTATTTTACTGTTGTCATTGTGTGTTTAAAATGTGGGCACTACATATGGTATCAAAGCGGAGGTTCATGCTCTCGAACCTCTGGGGTACATTGGAGTTGTGATCAATCTGCATGATTGTGGTGGATATTGGAAGAGTAATATGATATATGCGTGATGTGAACTATTTTGTAATTGTGAAATTGTCAACACACATGTTGTGCATGTCACTTAGTGCGTATTTGTTATCATATTGATGTAATTTTGATGAGAGTATTGACTCTCTTTTTCGTGGATTCAATGAGGAATCCGTGTGTAATGTACTGCCTTGTTGTTTTTGAATGAAATGTTATTGTGGATTGCTGAGGGCTAGAACATTTTGGCATTATGTGATGTGAAGGTGTATTGATGTATTGAATGACAATTGGTGTAAAGTGAATGGAATTTTATCTTGATGTCATCACCGTACTGTGTTGAGTTGTGTGCATCGTCATGTTGTATTACAGCTGACTATATGTGGTAAGGTTAGACATGGTGTTCCTCATACGTATAATTCATGTAATATGTGATGGTTCATGTCGTGATTTAGGGGCATATGGTGAGTATGATCCCTAGTGTACAGTGATTTCACTTTGGGTGCAGGATGTGGTAATGTGATGTATCATAACTTGTGAAAGTAATGATTGTGTTATACCCCATATAAATACCATGCGTAAGACGTTATGGTTAATGTGCATGAATCACCTTTGTGTTAGTTATGTAGTTATGTGTATGTTGTGAACCTTACACTAGACGACCCTAAGGGGATAAAATGTCAAGAGTGTATGTGTGGAGAGAGAAGGTGTGGACCATGTTTTCATAATCTTGAGATAAGTACGAGTGAGGAAGTGGAGTCTTATATAGACTAAAAACCCACTTCTATCTATTTAGTATACTTCGAGCTTGCTCAGTATATTGTGGGTGTGCACCACCTTAGGCTCAACTTATGCAACTAGAGTTCCCTGCTCTTTCCTATTGGATTGTTCATTGAAAAATCCTATGTGATTTTGACTATGTTGATCCTTGTGGGAGTATGGAGGAATGATTCAGACAGAGATGATGACAGTTACATTACTTGATATACTCACTTCTAGTTACGTGTATTTTTCTACGAGCTGAGGCTCGATGTCCAAGTGCCAGCAACTCGATGAGTACCCCTTTGGTGGTGGTATGAGGCCACATAGTGATTGTAATGTGCTATTTTCTCATTATGTATTTTATTCGTAAATTAATATTTATCTCTTTTAGCTAGAACCAACCGTTTTCTTGATTGACATGTTCTTATATTTTGGGCATTTATTTGAGTGTTGCATTAACATTTAGATTTTTCACTAACCATGGCTAATTAACCATTTGTTTTTCTTAGTTTTAAAACTTTCTTTTCATATTTAAAAGTTTTGTAGCCTAGCCCAAGGCTATTGATTTTTCCACTTGGCATTTGAATGGATTGTTATGCTGGTTCTAATGTCGTAATGTGTTGGAATAGGGTCATGGGATTAACCATGGAGTGGTTGAACCTATGGACCTACTTCATTGTAGGGGGGTACACCCCAAGAAGTTATAGATAACTAGTGGATTATTGAACCATGAGTTATTATGTCACTTGGGTTGGGGGTGACGGGGCTCTATGTGCCCAGGGCCATAGGGTGACCCGACCTCATTAAAAGAAGAAAGGAGATGAGCCTCTATGGTTAAGTGACCTGATATTCTTTATAGCACTCTATGGTGGAGTGACATGATATTCTTGATGGGGCTCTATGGTTGAGTGACCCGACTTGGTTTTGGCACTATGAATATTTCTCCTTGGGAGGTATATGGAGTTATTTGGTGATGGTTTGGGAGGTATATGGATTTGTTTTGGGATGCTTCAGGATATATATATGGAGATTATTTGGTGATGCTTTGGGAGGGTATATGGAGTTTTATTTTGTGCTTTTGGAGACATCTATGGATTGTATCGTGATGTCTTGTTGTGTGTGAAGTCAGTATAATGAGTTATGCGTACTCTTGTGAGTCTCGTTAGACATTGTTATGGTTGAGGATTGACATTTCCATTTGTATTGACTATTGGATATTGGATTGGAACTATGTCGTTAACAGTCATGGTTTTGAGACATGTGATACCAGTTACCTTTGTATCAGTGTGATGATTATGTTTGTCGGTCATATGTGTGTACTAGATCTATGTCTAGGATGTAATTGTCATAATTTTTTTTGCTATATGGACTACTTGTTGTCATTCCCTGGAGGAATTAAAAGACCTTGTAATATGATACAGTCATGAAAGTAGGTAGCAAGATGTCTCATGGGTTGTTTGTGCTGTGTTAAGTTTTGTGTGACATCTTGATGTTAGTTATGGTTGGGCACCCACGAACTTAAGACAACTGAAAAAAAATTCTAAACAATGAACATTATAATCTTGAGATAAGAAATATTGTAAAAGAAAATGCTAACTAAGTAATAAGGTAAAATGGAACTACCAATCTTCACAGAACCTTGAAAGTTAAAATTTCTACTTGATGTTCTTAGGTCCACCCCATGGCCGTCATTTTGTGTTTGAAATATTAACCTTAGAGCATACCTTTGCCCATATTTGTTCCTTGTTTCTACCATTTCTCTTTCTTCATTGTATGTCGCATCAAGAATGATGCTTTCTTAAGGGGAGGAGAATGTAATGCCGCATTTGATGTTCCCCCAGTTCTTGACATGATGACCCTATTTCTAAGCATAGGAGGGTTGTGTGCATGCTCTTGTTGACTGTTGTCAACTTTTTCCTTGTCGCAGTGAATATTTTGCACCCTCCCTCTCCTTCTTGCCTTCTCGGGTCATTGTCAGCACCTCAAATGGTGGACCTGGTAGCATCATGGACGATTATCCGGTTAAAGGAAAATCTAGTTCTCGCTTCTTCGAGTTTCCTGGTCATTGCCATTAATGTGATTAATAATTATTATCATTATTTTAGCCGTAAAATCATGAAAATAATGTTTATAATAATATTATAATTTATATTGTCGATTTACGATCATTTGTGATTGTGTCAAAATTTTATCGCTATTGTAATGGATTAACTTTAAGCTATATTTTATTTATTTATTTACTTCAATTTTGGGTTTTTATGTTCCTTTTTAGATTAAAAAAATAAAAAAATAATAATAAATAAATAAAATAAAAAGAATAAAAAAGCTCGTGAATTTTGGGGGCGGCTAGGGCAAAGGGGGGGCTCCTCATGGGATTTCTTTGTCTTGTTGTTGAGGGAAGACAAGCAGCTGCCACCACCATGGGAAGGGAGCTCCAAACCCGATCAACACACCCACCAGACGTGAAGAAGGCATGGAGCAGGGTACGTGTGTTGTTGGGCTAGAATGCCTGAAGGAAACGAGGTTTCATGTGACGCTTGGGTCGAATTTTTTGCACGGATCCATTTTACTAAGGGCACCTTTTTTTGTTTTTAAAGAAATGCCTCGCCAGATGTCATCTCATGGGGTGCTATGGCTATGACATGCGCCAACATCCTCCCTGCCTGTGTCAAACACGATTTCTAGAACCTGCGTGGGCATCTTCAACGCATAAAAAAATAGAGGGGTTTTTGTCAGTTTTTGTAGTTGCAATTGCCCTGGTAGACATGTATGGAAAATGTAGAAGAATAGAAGCATGTGTATTGTTTTACAGAATACCCAAAAAAAATGTGTTCGCATGGATTGCAATGATATCAGGATATGCAAAAAATGGATTTGTTGAGAAGGCGCATGAACTGTTTGATAGAATGCCTCAAAGAAATGCGGTCTCATGGAGTGCCATGATTGCAGGATATGCACAAAATGGATTTGTTGAAAAGGCATGTGAACTATTTGATAGAATGCCTCAAATAAATTTTGTCTCATGGAATGCCATGATTGCAGGATATGCACATAATGGATCTGTTCAAAAGGCTTTAGAAACTTTCAAGCAACTACACTCATTGGTGTAGAGCTTCCTGTCTGTTGCCTACATTCTCTCAGCTCGTGTGCAAGAATGGAGACTTGTGCAGACCCTAGAAAATTATCAGAACATAATGGAAAACTTATTCTGTTGGGAAAAAAACTTCAAGTGATCAGGAAGTTTGAGTGACATTGTGGAGGTTAGATCGAGGCTCGTGAATTGGTTGACGAAGTGCCCAAGCAAGATGTTGAACCGAATCCTGTGGGTTTGACTGACTCCATTCCTCCTAGGCATGGTTCATCTCCCCTTACCTCTCATAATTCTTGTGCTTTAGTTCTCATTTGCAACTTAATAGAATTTTAAAATATTAGGATTTTAATATAGTTAAATTTATATATCAACTCGTTACAAAACAATGAAATGTCGTGTCGTAACTCATGAAGTCAAAATAACTCGTTGCATTAAAACATGAACTTCCACCCTCATTCTGAGGTGATTTAGAAAAATTCCTACCCAACTAGATCACTACAATATTGGTTTATCGACAAGACGAGATTGAATTCCTAGTAATAATGTTCACCTTCTCCCTGTTTAAATATTTAATTTTTGCATTTTTCAGAGACTCATTAAGTACCCTTCGTAACTCTGAAAATGAGATGTTAAGCTTCATTCGTGTACCTTGTTATGTGAGGACTCACCTTGACCTCACATTTGACCCCGAATGAACATATGTGATCTTTTTGACGCTCTCATAGGAGCCCTGTTACACTGGTTTACAGCAGTAGAAAGCTGTTAAATATAGAAAGTTGGCTTTCGTTTTGAACCGCCATTTGAAACCTAGATAGAGAAATTATTTCCCACTTTCGCAAACCTCTAGTGTTCTTACTAGACAATTGTATGGAACCTTCAGTTTAGGGAAAGACATATTTTTGGATATGTTGACGACGAAATTTTGTAGGCCTTTGGTTTTAGTTTGACAAGGTCAAACTGGACCAATTAGGACCGGCGGCTTCAGAAATTTGTCGCCATTGAAAGACTGTTTTCTAGTTCTGAGTTTTTTCGACTCTATTGAACTCTCTTTATATAATAAAATTTGTAGGAAGTTTCTCATTGCGCATTCATCCATCAAACGTCAATTTTGGATGTGGTTTTCTGAGCCCTTGAGCTAACTTTTGTTCAATTTGCACTGGGCCAACTATGACCAGTGGCCCTAGAAAACTAGCCGCCAAACGCAAACCGTTCACTTTTTTCTAATTCCGTCAATTGCTATAAACTCTTGGTATATCTGGGGACACATAGAAAGTTAATCATGGTGTGCATTCTCATTGGAAAACAACTTTTGGAAGCAGTTTTTTAGCCTCTGAGCCCATTTTGAACAATTTTGTAGCTAGTAAGAAAATGTAAAAATAGAAAGCTGTGGGACCCTCGCCGGGTTGCCAAACCACCGTAGATAATTTTGAAACATGTAAATAAATATTTTAAACTCTATAGTGTAACTTGTGTGAAATAGAACTTTTGAAAAAATGGTGTTTTCTCTCTCTCCCCTTTTTTCTCTCTCTTAGGTTCCAAAATGAAGTGAAGTGAAATGTAATGAATACATGCCTCTAAACATTTTATTTTGATTGCAAATTGTAATTATTATCATATGTAAATGGGAAAACGAAAAATGATAATTATGTTAGATTAGGGTGGATGCCATGCCAACAATTTATTGCTGATATCATACTCACGTGGTTTTGCAGGATGAAAGAATGATGACGAAAAGGTGATGTGAAATTCATTACTTATCATTGTAATTTATATAGTACATTGTTAAAAGAGTAAATGTATAATGTAGTCTCATGTTACGGAAGGTTATGTTTGATAATTTGCTAATATGTATGAGATGCTGGTTTCAAGGACATCTAGGAAATGTGCATTTAATCATAGTTCAATTTTGATTTATAGAACAGCTGGTAAAAAGGTTGATATTTATATAAGGTAAATAAATTTGAAGTAATATCTTGTAGTGCATATTTAGTGTTCAATAAATGATTAATGAGTCATCTTGTGCATTCATACTTTGTAAATGTAATAAAGAGAATTAAATCGAAACACTATACCCTTGTTCAATATCGAAGCATAACTTGTTTCATGTGTGTTAGTTTTACCCTAAAAGACATTGAAAAATGTAGAATGAAGTTAAACTCTTCACTCGATGGAACCTCCTAGTTTGAGTAAACAAGAACCTGAGAATGGGCTTATCGTCTTAGTCAGTATGTTTAGTGACATTATCTTAAACCTGGCTAATAGGAGCGACAAAATCAAACTTCACTTGGAGTATGTAGAGCTAACTCCTCCTTCGTAGCCTAGCGGAATACCTTGTCATCCGAAGATAGATTTAAAATTAAAGTTCTTCATCGAGTGAAATCTTGGTTAGATCCAGACGACATAGATGGAGGTTGTGACTTAGTTGTTCTAGGTCTGAAAATCTTGTTGTTGAACCCCTTATCTCCGCTCAGCCAAATGTGTTACCTTGGTTTCTTTCAACATAACACCTTGGTCCTATCTTGAAGGTGGTTTAGTATAAATATGTCCTCTTGCTTAAAACACATATATAGTTGAGGGGTATACCCTTAGGTGAAGTTGGAATAAATCTATACCTCAGTTGATTCAGATGTTAACTTAGGATTCGTGTGTAGCTTCAAGTCTTCTAATCTTTTATGTCTTCAAGAGGTTAGACAAACACTTCGTAACTCCTTTTACAAGTCAATGCTAAAAATAAGATCCTAACGTGACATAGAAAATAAAGTATATAAGAGTAAAAACGAGAGTGGAGGTTCGGAATAATGCCACTCTTGAAGACCTTATATATTAATTAAATATATTCTTTTGTTACAAAGAATATGAATTGCCTTGGTGTGGTCAACCTTCGAGAAAAAAAAAACATATATAAAGCAAAATGGAATTTCACAAGTCATTGAATTAGAATAACTATGGTAGGGTAATAACTATACCGTGATTGAGGAATGTTTTGTGGTAAAAAGCTATCTTGTATTTAAATCTCTGTGAAATCCTAATATCCCTTTATGGACACCGAGTAACTTTCACTGTAGTCGTAATAGTAAAAAGGTAAACATTGAATATATGTTTGAGAAGAAGATTCTTAACATAAGAACAAGATAATTAAGTATTTTATATGCATTCGAATTATGCCAAATAAGTATGCCAGTTATGGAAATTTTTGTAAAGAATAATAAGCCAACTTAAAATGGTCGAACTACAAATTAAATGTGGAATGAACTTAAAGTTTTTGTAGATGGAAAAATGAGAAACTTATCCTTGCACAATATGTTCTTGGAATGTTAATCGTAACTAAAATACAATTAAAGAAAAGATGTGTTGTGGGTTGCCCATCCTTGAGTCTTCTTTTTGTGGTTGGGGGCATTGCAAGTATTCGTTCATTGGGAAAAGTGTGGCATCGACATACCTATGTTGTTCTCATGTGTCTGTGTGAGTCGATGGATTATGTGTTTGTCGTATACAAGTTGAGTTTCTGTACTTGGAGCCCTTGCTGTGTTGTGTGAAGTGAGCAATGTAAGTCAAAAAAAAATTTATCTGGGTATTTTACTGTTGTCATTGTGTGTGTAAAATGTGGGCACTAAAGAATGCAAAAACAACAAAATAATAAGACACTTGAGCAATGGTAGCTTAAAGGCAATATGGTTGCAATGCAAGTAGAAGAGAGATAACACAAGAGATCCGAGCTTGGCTATGTAATTCCTAATAGGATTGTGGCAGCAATACTATGCAAGATACATAAAAATTATCAGGCCTTTTGCTTGAGCACAAGCATGGAATATATAAGAATTAGGTTTGGCATGTGCCTTCATGCAAAAGGTAAGAAGAGGCAATTCCAACTAACTAAAGCACATGCAAAAATAGAAGAGAGAAGGAGGACCTAACAATCACAACTATTTTTAGACCAATTGGTTCACAAACGCATCCTAAAAGTGAAGTTAAGTGAATCGTTGCATGTTAAAAACACACACGACAGAATCTGGAGAAATCGCTCAAGACCACCGCTCAGGCAGGGCGGTGGTCCTAGCACTAAAGGCCAAAACATGCACAGAATGGAGTGGGAAGCTATTAAAAGTGTGAAAAAGCTAAGTAAGGACGTCTAGGCTACAAATATACATTACAGATTGGCTTAAGAGCTTTAACATCTTTTGAAAGGACATGAATCATTGTTGGGGACTTTTGTAACTGTTTTCTGACAATGTAGCACAAGTAAATTTGGGTGCATACATATTTCCCCCTCGGAGAAGCATCTTAGCCATGAAGAGGCGTAAAACGTAGAGTTTGAGTATGGCATTCCCAAAATGGGGAGTTAGAAGTTATACTTGACACGCTCGCGTGTCGAAACATTTCCGTCCAAGTTCCCACTACTTGTTAAAGGGAAAAAAGACTTAAGTGAAGATAGATAAAATATCGAAAAATAAACACTAAATCAAAACAACAAGAGGGCTTACCATTTGTGTAGGGATATAGAGATATACCTATGTAAATGCTCCAGCCCTGTGAAAGCATACACTCGAAATGAGGTCAAAACAACATATATATATATATATATATATATATATATATATATATATATATCAAAAGAAACTCATTTTCTAATTCATTTGCACTTATTTGATTTGGTGATTTTGGAGCTCTAGAGCCACGGTGATCATTTTCAATGAGAGTAAAACCGAAACGACTGTTACGAGATCGTGATCATGGCTCCATGAGAGGGAGATCATCTTGCATGGTCTAAGGTTTATTTTTTTTCCACTTTTGCATTTTTAAACCTAAAATGTAAAAAATGTTGAAAAGTTTACCTAGGGGGGATATTTTTCAAAATTTCTTGTCTTAAATGAGTCTCTAGTGGGGGCACTTATAGGGAAGTATTTTATTTTATCTGAAATGGTATTTTTTTGATTTTTTGAGCATTTTCTAGGGTTTAAGACATGTTTGGAAAATCAGCCCAGGATCGCCGCCCGACACTAGGCGGCGGTTCTGAATAGAATGACCAAAATGCGTGCTAGCTTGATTTTTTTGGATTGTTGATGTTTTGTCATGTTTTTGGTGAGCTTATCATTTGATAGATGTTACTAACTTGCTATTTTTCTATGTTTTGGTGAATGTAGAAGGAGGAGTACATCCTTTAGAGTCATGAGAGGGAGTGTGATTGGATCCGCAGATTTTGGATTAGTTGACTCAGGATGAGATTGAAACTCTACAGAGGGTGAGTATTTGGAGGATTACATGGGTGCCCCATGTCACTCTTTCTAGTCACATAATGTGTGACTTGTTTTCTTACTGGGATGCAGACCGTAACACTTTCTAGTTTCCAGGTGCCAGAGGTGAGTGGAAAATCACCCTGGAGGACATATACCACATTCTTGGTCTCCTAGTATTGGGAGGAGATTGACCCTAAAGACATCAGGGTCTAGGTATGAGATCACTCAGTGGGCCACATACATGGTGGATGTCATGGTTTTATTCGGCTCGAAGAAGGGAATAAAGGTCCGATCCATTTCCACTTCTCCTATTCCTATCATCCGTAGAGCCATCATGGGCATCTTGTCCTCACAATTTATTGGGGAAAAGGGAGGTGAAACTCTCTTTTACTACTAGGCTCCCATTATTGCATTGATTGAGGGGCATGGCTGCATATACACATGAGGAGAAGAAATCCTAGAGACTACAAGGATAGTCGCTGAGTCATCCCACGTTGGTTATGAGATGGGTATATGAGCACATTTACATTACAGAAGGGGGATGCCAGTGTTATATCTAGGGGCTATTTGGGCAGCGAGGTGGACAATGATGTTGGTTCTAAGGACACCACATTAGCCAGTGGCCTCTTTGACTATGGTAGACATGGTTTCCATACCCTACTAGGATATGATAGAGTTATGGGGGTAGGAGGTGGCCATAGTGGTAACTTGCTCTATCACAAGATAGACACAGAGAGGATTGAGAATAATCCACAGACATGCATTATTTTCTCCAAAGATTGATAAAATACACTACAAAATGCCAAGAGGCAAAGTTGCATTACAATTTTAGATGGGAGGTTTGAACTCCACAAATTCACCTGCCAAAGAGAAGAAGGGAGGGGAAAAACAAGAATTTCCAACCTTTAGAAAGAATCCCCTTCTTACAATTTATAGGAAGAATGAGAGAGAAAAGAGAGAGGAATTCCAAATCTACCCCAACCACCTCTAGGTTGCATTTAATTCATCTCATTATGGTGGTAGGTGAGAGCCTTAGCAAACCCAAAAAGTGGCGAATTGTATTTCACATTTTTAAGAGTTTGTTCTCACCCAATTCAAGATATCCAGTTGTAGTTGGGTAGAGGACCTTGTAAGCTTTCCAAAAAGTCCAACCTTGCATTAATCTGAGCTCCCTGTGAAAAGTTATGGCCATCTAAATATCTGCGCCAGGGTTTGCTTTCTGTCAGCACTCAAAATGTTGCGCCTCCTGAAGATGCGCCTTGGCGCATCCATCCTCATATTAACATACTCTTAAATGCACCATAGGCGCTGAAAATTCCCTATTGACATCGTTTTACCTGCGCCTTGGTGCATCCTTTTTCGTGTCGACATCCTTTGTTGTGCGCCTTTTACCTACGCCTTGGCGCATCCTTTTTCGTGTCAACATCCTTTTCTGTGCACCTTTTACCTGCGCCTTGGGTGTGAATTTTCCCTTGTCGACACTCCGTGTTGTGTGCCCTTTACCTGCACCTTGGGTGTGAATTTTCCCTTGTCAACACTCCGTGTTGTGCGCCCTTTACCTGCGCCTTGGGCATGAATTTTCCCTTGTCGACACTCCGTGTTGTTGTATATCGACCCGAGGGGGAAAAATATATACAACAATTTGGCGACTCAACGGGATCACCTGCCTGCTAGGTAGAAGATCAGTGGCCTTTTAGCAATCCATTGGGCATGGAGTCATAAGCAATAACTCGAAACCAACCTGATATCTGATCCCGAGCCTGATACCAGAACTCCCTCTCCGAGAGCATGCTGAGCTGTAGAAAACAACCTGAGAGCAACAAAACCTGTGCCAAAGCACTTAGGGAAATTGAAACCTAACTACAACAAGACAATGTGCATACGCACTTAGAGGAATTGAAATATAGGCTAATATTTACAAGGGTAAACCCTTTCCCTTTTAGTAGCAGTGTTTAAGGTAGATTCCGTTAACCAGAATCGGGAGTTCTTCTCCATCCAATGTAGAAAATTGGAAGGCATTACTACTTTTACATCCTGTGACCATGTAGGGGCCACTCCAAAGGGCATCAAACTTGGAATGCTTTCCTGGTTTTACCTGATCTGCATCCCATTTTAGAACTAGGTCCCCTTCCTGGAAGGTCTTTGCTCTTGCTTTCTTATCAAACCATCTTTTTACTAAGGCCTAATCCTTTTCAATCGTCTAAACTGCATGTTCTCTGATTTCTTCTAATTCCATCAACTCTACATACCTGGCCTCCATTGGTTCGAACTCAGACAACTCCAACTACTTCATGAGCTCTAACGCTAGCAATTCTAATGATATAGGAAATACTGTCTCTTTCCCATAGACCAACTTGTAGGGAGAATTAGCAGTAGACCTCTTTGGCGTTATCCTATCAGCCCATAACGATGATTTTAGCTTGGTATGCCATGTCCTTTGGTTTTCATCTAGAGTCCTTCTGATGATTCTTAGCAAATTCTTGTTCGTGGACTCTGCCTGTCCATTACCCCGCGGGTAATAATTTGAAGAGGTGCTCAAATAGATTCCATTCTTGATAGCCCATTCTGTAATCTTGGAACCTATGAATGCCAATGCATTGTCTAATATGATAGTGGCTGGAAAACTAGACCTGGTCACTATTCCTTCATAAAATTCTAGTATGTTAGACTCATTTGCTTCTTTGAGCGCTACTGCTTCAGTCCACTTGGTGAAATAGTCCGTTGCCGTGAGAATCCACTTGTGGCCTTGGCTTGAGTTAGGATTTATGACCCCGATGAAGTCTAAACCCCATTGCATAAATGGTTGGTCAACCAAAATTGGGTGCAATGGAAGCGCTGCTAGTCTTTCTTTGCCTGTGAAGAGTGCACATTTCTTACACTTTCTTATCCATGTATAACAGTCACTGAACACTGTCGACCAATAATACCCTGCCTTCATTATCTTGAGAGCTATTACTCGTGGGGTGAAATGTCCTCCAAAATCTCCATCGTTAAAATCTCGTAACACCCTCTCAATTTGACCTGTCCCAATACACCTCAATAGAACTCCATTGATGTCTTTTTAAAACAAAACACCATCAAAAAGCACATATGGAATGACTTGTAATCTGAAGTATCTCCTTTTTGCTTTGCTCAATTCTGGAGGGCATAGGCCTGCTTGTAGGAAGTGTATCATATTTTGAGTCCAACAAGGAGTGGGCACACCATCATTTTCTTGTTCTTGACCATCCTGCAGTACCAAGGCAGTCTCTTTTTCATCACCTACTTCAACTTGCTGACTCAAAGCTAGTTGTTCACATAATCCCTTTCCATGGACCAGCTTAGTGACCTTAATTTCGATATCATATTCCATGACACGAGTGATCCATCCTGCACGTTTCTCATTCAGATCCTTGTTTAGAAGGAAGTCCTTGACTCCCGCATGAGAGACCAACAAATGGATCTTGTTGTTTGAGACTAGGTGCTTGAATTTCTTTAAGCTCCTGATCACTATAAGGACATGCTTTTCAATGAAAGAGTACCTTGTTTCGTATTCCTCTAAGACTTGACTGAAGAAAGAAACTAGTTGTTATAATCCCTCTTTGTTTTGTTGTACCAAGATTGAAAAAATTGTGTCTCCACCGCCAAAGGCATATAACATGAAGCCCTTGGAGAAGTCTGGATTGACGAGAGTCGGAGCTTGAGATATAGCATCTTTTATTGCCTCAAAAATTTCCTTGCCTTCAGATGTCCACTTAAATGCCATGCTCTTCTTTAACTTCAGTGTTATTGGCTTTACGAGAGCTAAAAAGTTTGGAACAAACCTATAGACAAAATTGATCCTTCCCAAGAAGCTTTGAAGAGCCTTCTTATGACTTGGTAATGGCAACACTAGAATTGCTTCAACTCTTTCTGGGTCAATCGTCAACCCTTCCTTTGAAACAATATGGCCTAGAAGTTTTCCCTCGTGAGCTAATAATATGCATTTTTTGGGATTCAATGATACCCCAAATCTTCTACACCTCTTAAATACGTGCCTCAAATGAAAGAGGTGATCCACTGCATTTTTGGAGAATATAGTGTCATCAAGATATATCAGAACTATTTTATTGATCAACCCCTTGAAGGCCATATCCATTGCCCTTTGGAAAGTGGCTCCAACATTTGATAGCCCAAATGGCATCTTCTTGTAGGCATAGGTGCCCCATTTGGTGGTGAAAGCCGTCTTGAACTGGTCATCTTCTTTCACCATTACCTGATTATACCCTGAGTAGCCATCTAGGAGAGAGAATCTCTCCGAACCGGATACCACTTGCAATATTTGTTCCATTGAAGGAAGTGGGTAATGGTCTTTGAGAGATGCCCTGTTGAGGTCTCGGAAGTCCACACACAACCTAATTTCTCCTCTCTTCTTCCTGACTGGAACCAAGTTTGAAACCCAGCTTGAGTTCTTGATTGGGAATATAATGCTTGCCTCTATTAGCTTGTTTAGCTCTTTCTTCATTAGAGGCTCAATGTGAGGGTTGACTAGTCTCTGCTTCTTCCTGATGGGCTTAGCATCTAGATCCAATTCTATGGTATGTTGTGCCAACTTCAGATTGAATCCTCTCAAGTATTCATAGCTCCAAGCGAAGACATCTGGAAATTCTTAGCAAAGTTGTATGAAATCTGATTTCTCCTGTTCAGTGGCCACTTTACCAATTTGAAGTGTTTTGCCTTCCCCAACCGGAATTGGCTCTGAATCTTCTCTCTTGACCTATATGTTAGCCTTTTCCTTACGGAACTGGTCGTTAGGGTTGAAGATAGACTCCAATGTTACTAAACCCTTGGGAAGCTTGTTTGTCCGTAGCTGTACTACTTGATCCCCATACTGCTGCTCTAATCTGTCCTAATTCCTAGTTGAGAATTCAGCCTCTTCTTGTTAGAAATTGACAATCTGTTGATCGTTCTCAAACACCTGCCAACTTGTGTTATTATCTGGCACTGCTGGCCTCACAATCACATGGATATGTGGCTGTGTTTTTAGCTTTCTGATGTTGTCAACCACATCAAATGTTGCTCCAATTGCTGTGAGCCTATCTGCGGCTTCATTTTTCTTCCTGGGTATGGACACGATGTTGAAAGCTTCGAAATCCTCAATGAGGTCCCATACCCTGTTCTTGTAGTTCTTCAGCATGTCATTCTTTTTAGCATGTTTTCCCCTGACTTGATTGACGATTAGCTCGCTATCCCCGAACACCTGCAAATTCTTTATGCCCTTTTTCCTGGCCCAATGAAGTCCATGAATCAAGGCCTCATATTCAACAATGTTGTTTGAACAGGAAAACTAGAAACAAAAAGTTGAATAATATTTGATGCCTTGAGGTGAAACAAGCATAGATCCTCCTCCCACACTTTTCCTAATCCTTGATCCATCAAAAAATAACTGCCATACCTTGTTGTCATCCTTATGGTCTAATTTGGTGATGTTAGGAATATGATGGTTTTATTCATGTATGCAATAGACTCCTAGCTCAGATTCTTCTACTTCTTGGTAGGGATCAAAAACATGTACTTTACTTGCCCATTCATCAAGAGTCAAATCTGGGATGCTTCCAACTTTGGTGTTAGCTTCATCTGTGCTTGGATAATCTTCTTGATCAAATGCTGAACAGTTGGCATTGATTTGGCTTGGAGTATGAGGCTCAATACGAAATTTTGCAATTGGTTCGGATCTGATTGTGGCCTTAGTACCATATCTTGTTCTGAACAACATGTGTGACTAGTCAGCAGATAAGTAGCTTCAAATTCTAGCTGTGAAATCCCTTGATAAGCATAGGGCAAAGAGTGGTGGCAAATCTATCACTGACACATCTTACAAAATGGTAACGTTGGGGCATGCATGTAAGATAAGATTCAAACCTTTAATCACTCCCACCATTGCTACTGCTGTCCCATCCAATTGCACTACCCCCTTTGATATGACTTCATATTGGAGACCCAGCTGATCAGCTATTTTCTTGGGCATGACAAAAATGCTTGCCCTAGAATCAATCATGTAATTGTGTACTAGTTTATCCCCAATGATTAATGAAACATAGAATGGAGGGGGATCAAAAACTTTACCTTGTTGTCCTCCATGATTCCCTTCAGGCTGAGCAGCATTTGTGAGGACCTTCTCTTGCATATGGACCTGCTGGTTTGAAGTTGACCAATCCTTCATGGCAGCTTGTAGAAGATCTCTTTGTCCTGGGATGGATAAATATTCCCACATTGAAATGTTCACATGTGTCTTCTTCATTTGATCGATGATGTTGAAAGGGGATGAAACATCTATTTGTTGTCCTTTAGCCTGCACATTCCTTTCTTGCACATGGGTAGAAATAACTGGCATCTGAGTTGGTTTAGAAGGTGATTTGGGCTGTCCTTGCGTGTTTGGAACTATATTTTGCTTACCAACACCTTGTGGAGTAATGGAAGGTTGTACATCACTTGGAGCCAATGACTACCCTTCACCAATATTCCTCTTCTTTGATCTTGTGTTAGCTACTATACTCTAAGAAATTGTTTGATTCATGCCACAAAAATCCTCAGCTTGCCAATTCACAAGTGCGGTATCATTTGGAGCTGTGTTTTGCTGAGATGTCCCTTGTTGCTGATTTGTTTCTTGACTTACTTCACCCTCTGCACCAGTAGTTGTCACCATCAAGGCTTGGTTCAAAGCACCATTGAAGCACATAGATTGGTTGTGAGGTTCATTGCATGGGAAACACCAATCATACTCTTGAGATGTGTTGTTCTGCACTGGCACTAATGCTTTAGAAGAAGATGCAACATTGGGGTTATAGGGCTGAAATGGTCTATTGGTGGGAGGCCTTACTTGGATTTGATTTTGATTTGCAGCCTGAGATGGTGGCCTATTTTTTTGGTATGGGGGCCTAGCCTGGTACTGCGCTTGAGGCTGATACTGTCTAGCACTTTGAGCTTACTGGCTCTTGATAGTCACCAGCTCATTTCTAAGGTTCTACAATTGTTTCATAACCTTTTGGAGTTCATTTGAAGCACTAGAGGATGAACTAGAAGTTTCATTTGAACTTTGATTTCTAGGAGTGGGAATAGGAGCCAAAGTGGGCACTTGACTAGTGCTTGGATTTTCTAAGTTTGGATACAAGGGCATGGGAGGCCTAGGAGCTAGCTTACCAGCTTGAATAAGACAGTTTTCAGCCCTAATGGCAATGCTATAAGCAGCAGGTAAGGTTGTGCCTCCCATAGATTGAATTAACATAGAAATATCATAATTCAAAACTTTAAGATAGTATAGAAAATCACCTTCAGCTGTTGGCCTAACGGCCACTGGAATTCTATCCCAACACCTTTGAAATCTGAAAGTTGAAGTTAGTCAGCTGCTCATTGGGAGCTCTCTTGATAGTTGTCAATTGTTCTAGTAGAGAAAAATTGTCTTCCTTTTCCCCAAATTGCTCATGGAGAACTATGCATAACTGATTCCAATTTTGGATAGAACTGGCTCCAAGGCTCCTAAACCATTGCAATGCCTTCCCTTTGAATGAAGATGCCAACAATTTGATAGCAACATCCATTTCATTTATCTCATGGATTGCACAGACGTTAGCAATGTCTTTGACATGATCACCAGGAGTGGTATGATTTTATCCAGTGAAAAATGGAATGTTCTTCAACGCTGCAATTGGAATTGGATTCTGTGCATTGAGGGCAAGTGGGCTGCTACTGGTGAAGTTGACAAAAGGTTTTTGTTGCGCCATTCTGATTGGGCTGAGAACCCTTGTTGATTGGATGAAAGGTATACCAAGTGGAGGGGTTGATAAAGTCCTGTTAGGTGGAGATGGTGATCTTTGTGGTCTTCTTCCTCTCCTTCCTCTGCCTGGTGATAGCTGCAAGTGGAAAAATAGCCCCTCTTCTCGAGTATCAGACCTAGTTCGAATTCTTCTCATGTACCTGAGCAAATTGTGCTGCTATACCACTAAATTCTATCCCTTCAGAGTCACCAGATGTGTTATAGAATGAGCCTCAAAAGGCTGGATTTTGCCAAGTTACACACCAAACCTGACAATATTAAAAATAGAAATTAAAACTTGAAGGACCCGGAAGATACAATTCTTCAACTTGGTTATCGGGTGTTGTTGGGTAGCAACTAATCCCTAAAAGTTACATGTGAAACTCAGGTCATGCAAGGAAACTTACAAAACCTGAAATACACCGTGTTGGAACTTGGGACATCCTCGACACCTGGGAAAACCCAAAATACTAAAAACCATGAAATTTTGAAAGTCAAAATCTAAAAAATCTAAGAATACCCTTTTGAAGATTACCCCCAGATCTATCAGCTGGTGAAATTTTGACTTTTTTTGAGTAAGTTAAGCCCTTGAAAATTGATTTCAAAGTTCAGCCTGGAAGGTGAAAAATCTAAAATTGTAAAACTTGCAATTTTTTAGTCCAAATTTCTTGAAAATTCCTTCGAAACTTGTGGAATGACCTCTTGGTCCCACTGGCGTGCCAAAACTGTTGATGGCGAATCACAACACCCCTGAGTGTCTGAAACGTGATGGGTTGAGACTCTAAGTGCGATTGCATAACATGGAGCTTTTCCCAAGTGTGGGACCTTGTGAAATCAGAAAAAGCTCTCCGGATGAAGGCCGGTTCCTATTCCTCTGTTCAGATGCACACATAAAAATGCAGAGGGTTTACTCAAAAACCTAATCTAACTTGCCAAGGAGACAGGTAAGAAGATGCATAAAAATAAACCTAAACTAACAAAGGTGATGCACTGAGGAATGAAGAACACCTGTCTTGCCAATAAACACAAACCATTAAAATGCAATGCAAGATCATGCACAGATAACCAAATTTGTAGTGAAAGATCAGGAGGATTCAAATGAACACAGAGAGGGTTGAGAATCATCCACAGACATGCATTATTTGCTCCAAAGATTGATACAATACACTACAAAATGCCAAGAGTCAAAGTTGCATTAAAATTTTAGATGGGAGGTTTGAACTCCACAAATTCACCTGCCAAAGAGAAGAAGGGAGGGGAAAAACAAGAATTTCCAACCTTTAGAAAGAAGCCCCTCCTTACAATTTATAGGAAGAATGAGAGAGAAAAGAGAGAGGAATTCCAAATCTACCCCAACCACCTCCAGGTTGCATTTAATTCATCTCATTATGGTGGTAGGTGAGAGCCTTAGCAAACCCAAAAAGTGGTGAATTGTATTTTGCATTTTTAAGAATTTTTTCTCACCCAATTAAATATATCCAGTTGTAGTTGGATAGAGGACCTTGTAAGCTTTCCAAAAAGTCCAACCTTGCGTTAATCTGAGCTCCCTGAGAAAATTTATGGCCATCTTTATATTTGTGCCAGGGTTTGCTTTCTGTTAGCGCTCAAAATGTTGCACCTCTTGAAGATGCGCCTTGGCGCATCCATCCTCATGTTAACATACTCTTAAATGCGCCATAGGTGCTGAAAATTTCCTGTTGACATTGTTTTACCTGCGCCTTGGCGCATCCTTTTTCGTGTCGACATCCTTTACTGTGCGCCTTGGGTGCGAATTTTCCCTTGTCGACACTCCGTGTTGTGCGCCCTTTACCTATGTCTTGGGCGCGAATTTTCCCTTGTCGACACTCCGTGTTGTGCACCCTTTACCTATGCCTTGGGTGTGAATTTTCCCTTGTCAACACTCCGTGTTGTTCTATATCGACCCGAGGGGGGAAAATATATACAACATTAACATTACGGGGATATTCAAGATTCATCCATTCAAACAGGTTCCTCAGCAGTTTAGTCTCCCTTATGTTGACATGCTTTCTCCAGTGGCACCAATATACAAGACTATTCAGGAGGCTCAAAAGGGACCTATAGGAGATCCTAGATAGACAGTGGTTACCCCAGGTGTGCCTATTGCAGTTAGGCATGTGGTGCATGACCAATGGGTAGCTAGTGCTCCTCAAGCACATTTACTCCGGATTGTGGCCACTCCCACTTACAACAGAGAGGAGGATGAGCCTATTGATGTAGAATTTGACTCTGAGGAGTAAACAGGAGATGGGACTGAGGAGGAGTCAGTTGGAGAGGAGACAGAGGATGAGGGGTTAGGTGGTGAGGCTAGCAGGGAAGCCCACATGGAAGAAGAGGAGAGAGATCCTGAGTGGCATGACACTCAGGATATACTGAGAGTAGCATGGGAGGAGGCAAGTGTGGAGAGAGAGACCTTGGTCCTCGAGAGACCACTTACTCAAGATGGAGAGGGAGATGATGAGTCCATGATGGGACAGTGTCTCACCTCTTCCTTTGGGGATGCCCCATAGCCACCACCAGTAGCCGCAGTAGCCACTGACCCTACTTGGATGCCCAGAGATCCAAGTACATTGATACTCTTCCCTTGACTATTTTAGTTGGTATTTCTTTTTGTTTTGTTTTTATAATTTCTCTAACTCACCATTTCCTCTTCTTTTCTTGCTTACAGTGACTGCACATGAGTGGAGGGATATTATTTGATGTGTGTCTGTGGATACCCTACTGATCCCCTCAGGGAAGACTTGAGCCAAGATGACTAAGGATTCAGGCCATCCGCTAGCAGCCGACATACATACTGATGTGTTTGCACCTGTTTGGAGAGTAGCGAAGGTGATGACCTCTCTTTGTACTTAGGTGGTTGGGTATGAGGCAGCTGAGAGATTGATGAGGTAGAGTCACTCTTGTACTGAGAGCATGACCAATGGCCGCCACCACAAGCACTCATACCATCCAAGGAATTCCAGAGGTATTGACAGGCCACTAGGCCTTTTATTGCTTTGTTACAATTTTGTCAAGTGTTATATGTTTTTTTTGTATAGTTCGGGCTCATCACGAGTGTTTTGACCACGCCTAATGCGTGCTAGAATTGTACACAAACTTGACTTATTATGATATATACAAAATCTTATTTTTGGTTTAGTAATTATTTGTATTTGAGTTGACTTCCTCTTGGCTCACTTTACATGTGTACTCTAGATGTTTAAAACTTCTATTTTTATATGCTTTTCAAAATGTATGCAATGGATATGAATGCTAACAGAATGACTTATTTTTGGATTTTATAATGCTGATAGATGATAATGCAAACACATTGTAATGCTGAAATTTAGTTTCTTTAAGAATTTTTTGGTACTCCGTATTGTTTTTAAAAAACTTGGTGATATAGTGATATGATAAGTGGATGAAATTGCCCCACCCCTAACTCCATGCAACCAGTAAGATGCAAGGGCTCAACACCAAGAGCTAGAAAGGGCACAAGTTATGAAATTTGTTGAATGGTAATGATGAGAGAAAGACAAGGATTTGAAAAAACCAAATTGGGACACTACAAACTCATTCTACTCAAGTTTTCTTCATAGCTTAAAATATGAATTTCTTTCTAGTTTATCTAGACTTAGATCCGTAGATGGCTACTTGGTTAAAAAAATATGGTTTTGAGGTTTTAAACTCTTTTGGAACTTTAGACATCTAATTCACTTTATTTTGACTTGTGATTTCACAATATTTGAATGAACTGTTTCTAAATTTAAAGTTTTTCAAAGAGACCCCCTACACCTTTCCCCATGCTACTAGTAGGAAGTATGGGCTCATCACCATATATAAGGCATATGCGAGTAAGGGAATTTCTCTCCTTTCCCAACCCCACATCACTAGTAAGAGACACATGCTCTACACGAAAGGTTGGTAGGGAAAAGAAATGTGTAAGATAAAATTTTCTGTGGATTTGCATTTGACTTATTTATCTAGGAAAAATAGATAGAATGTTCTTATTTCTAAAGAGATGTTTATGGGATTGATGAGACACCATGAAGCTTCTAGAGAAGACTATAGGTAAAGACACCTAACCTAGAAGAAACCATAAGAAGAACCAAATATGCAGGCCTTGGTATAGTTACCATAAAAGCTGTCTTATCTTACTTAAATTGATGAAATGATTCAGAAACAATTGATGACACTTTGGAGATTTGTAGAGGTATGATTTGAATGTTTTGCCAATGTTTTTAGAAGTTTTAAGGAATTGCTATAAGAATAAGTCCCTTGATCACAAATTTTACAAAATAAACTGGCAGATGTAGTAATGTACACATGAAAAATACTAATGGATCATGTGTAATACCTATTTAGGTGAAAAGAGTTCATAGATTTTCTAAATTCCTCACCCTCTAGTGTACACAAGTGAAATGCCCCATTTTTATAGTCTTATATTACTCGATACAAACCCAACCACCTAGTTTTGAATTTCCTTCCTTCGCCAGTCTTTTTGTCTATTCAGCTGTCAAGTCTTAGAACCAAATATACCTCATATATTTCATGCTCATAGACTTTCTTGTTATATTGCTGAGCCATCCGGTCAACGTAAACACTATGCCATTGTTCAGTGTTGAGTCTAGCCTCATCAAGACATTCTAGCTGAGAGAGTCGTGCCTCTCGATAGCCTTCTTCTCCTAAAATTCCTTGCAATGATATACAAAGACTAGGTATTTTGACTTCGAGTGGTAAAACTGCTTCTGCACCAAATACCAAAGAAAAGGGGGTTTCCCTTTTCAGCATTCTTACTGATGTCTGATAGGCCCACAAGGATGGAAAAAGCTTTAAATGCCAATCTCATTTGTTCTCCTTGATGGTCTTAAGGAGAATAGATTTCAATGTCTTGTTCGTAGCCTCAGCCTGTCCATTGGCCTGAGGGTAATAGTGAGAAGCCGTGTGGTGACTTATTTTGATTTTTTCACACAGTTCACATACCTCATCATTTTTGAATGATGTGCCATTATTTGAGATAATGACTTGTGGGACCCCATACCTACAAATGATTTGGTTCAGAATGAAATTTACGATTACCGATCTAGGCACATGATGGTAAGAGGCATGACTTCTACCCACTTAGTAAAGTACTATGTGGTCATGATTATGAAGTTATGACCATCTATTGATGAGGGAGATAATTTCCCTATCAAATCTAGGCCCCTTGTGGAAAAGGTCATGTGTTACAATTGGTTACAGAGCCTGTGCCGGTAATGGATCTCATAGGAGGTCTTGACATTTATGGCATTTGAGCACAAAATGGGACCACGTCATGTTCTAGTGTGGGCCAGAAGTAGCTCATCTAATGTATCTTCCGAGTAGTGGCATGACCACTGAAGTGATCTCCACATTTGCTATGTGAGTAGGATTCCTCTTTGTCATCTGGTAGTTATAATATGGTCAAACTATATTTTTTGTTGCGATGTTGCCTTCTGGGTATGTATGGTCCACTATGATGTTAATGATGTTAGTGTACGACGGACACATAGAAATGAGAGGCTTAGTTTCAACAAAATACATCACACTCATCGGGGAAGTCTAAATTTACTAGATCGCCTCCACCAATGGATTGTCAGCCGACTAGTCTACAATGAAATTTCTGATTAACAAATGTTAACTAAAACTCTTCCCATCATAGTTATGAAGTATCCAAATTTCTTAGACAAGGACCCTTGCATGACAAATGTCCGTAGGTGATTTGATTTAACAATAACCCTTGTTTCTCATGTCTTAAACATTTTCCTATAACAAGTGAATTCCTTCTCTGATTGTGTAACCTAAATATCACGTGTCAGACATTCTCATTTATCATCATCTTCTTGAGCCAACATGCTAGGCTAAATATCCCATCATGAGTGTGGGAGGAGACAATAAGAACTGTTTAACTGACTCAAATTTCATTGCATTATCATCAATGTTGCAAGTTTTTCAAAAATAATGTTGATTGGGTGATCATAACAAAGAGTCATATCAATAAACCTTCAATGATTACATTTTCCCAAGGAAATATATCATGCCAGACTTGTCGGTGGATTCATTTCCAGTACAACATGGATTTCAGCTAGGTCCACACCCCTGCAAGATATGATGTACCCCAAAAGCTTGCACCTTCGCTACATTTTTTTGATTCAATGAAAGAATTTTCTCTATTAGATTTGAAAGGAGAGCACATGTTTTGAACTCATGGTCAATTGGATAACATGGGTACTATCCCAAAATTGTTCCATCATTTACTTGAGATAGACACTAGAGAAAGCTGGTTCTTGCTTATCTTTTGTGAAGGATTCTTGCTCTAATGCAGGGGATACTAACTATGGATCTAATCTAGCACCATTCTAAGGGGACCAAGCGCAGTGTTTTATGAACTCATGCGTGTGATTAGGGAGAGAGAATGCATTGAAAGCCTACTATAAAGCGGTTAGTGTTTTGTGTGAGAGTAGTCTCCAAATGCGTGAAATACTCTAGAAAGCAAAGTGCACACTAGAAGAGGTTGATGACTATTATCCATAATCTAGAAAATATTCACAACAATATTTCAAACATTCCAATGATAGGGATCCCTACATGAACATAATAATAGCTCCACAATATTCTTGTAAAGAGGGTTGAAGTTTGCAAGAAAACATATCAGGGGAAGATACATCCACTCTTCCCCATTTTCTTCCTGGTAGACAGTAGAATCGGTTACAAGATATCACCATCCACACATCAAGAACACATTGGCTTCACAATGTATTTATCCCTTGAGCGGTTTATTCCAATTTATAGAATAATGAGAAGAGAACATATCAGTAAAACTTCAACCACTTGTAAGAGGCATTTGGATTAACAGATTATATAAAAAGGCTCCCCACACTGTCCCAAGGTTTTGTAGATGTGCAGAATGATGACCAGGCCTGTTAATTGACAATCCCAACATGGTCCACTGGTTTGCAATGAAGTTCTCTCATGGGAAATATGAATTTATTGAATTTGTGTGTCGGACCATTCCAACGAGCAATAGCCCATCTGATGTATTTTCTGAGAAATGCAAAAGTTATGGTCCACCTGAGTGACCTCCAGCATAATGGCACAACCATCTTCTTCATTTGAGTTAACTGTATGGAGCCGACTATGTTTTTTAAAAATATATCTACATTAAAAATAATAAATCACACTCAAATTCCAATTTTGTGGATTCAGAGTCAAAAGTTATGGCTGTTTGATTCATGGGTCTGATGACCTTTGCTGATTAATATGTTTCAAATTAAATATATCTACTAAATCCAATTTTTTTGGTGTAGAGGACGTCGTGCTTATCAGCGTTATCCCAAGCGTCCAAATTTACTTAGATAAGTCCCAACTTGTGTGAGAAATGGCCGCTTTGATCTGATTTAACAATAACCCTTGTTTCTTGGTTTAGCATGTAATGTCTTAAGCTTTTGTCACAAAGACTATAACAAGGCATTCCTTCTCTGCTTGTGTATAACGTATCTCATAATCAAGAAATGTCTGAAGTAATGAAATAGACTACAATTCGTGTTTATCATCATCTTCTTGAGCCAACATGCAAAAATGAGACATCTGTAGCTTGACGAATATCCCTGATCAAGGGGTGATTCGACCTGGGAAACATGAGTGTGGGAGGAGACAACAAGAACCGCGGAACTGACTAAAATGTCCTCATAGCATTCTTCCGTCTAATCTATGTAGTGATCCTTTTTCAAAAAATTCTTGATTGGGTGAATAGAAAAGGTCCAAATCAGGGATAAACCTTCATATTGTACCGAGTTTTCCAAGGAAATATCCTGATGCCATTCTTTACTCGTTTGATGGTGGACCTTCATTTCCAGGTAAGCGTTGGATTTTGGTTGGGTCAGACATTAATCCCCCATGAAGATATGATTATCCCTTGAAAATCTTACCTCCCATTACACCAAACACACATTTTTCTGAATTCAATGTGATGGTAAATTCTATTAAGTGAGAAAGGATGATACGAAGCACCTCTGGGTGATCACAACATTTTTTGGCCTTAGCCAGAAGGTCATCCACGTAGGATTCCATAATCTTATGTATAAGATCATGAAATATATAAGTCATCACCTGTTGGTATGTGGAACCAGTGTTCTTAAGCCCAAATGACATGACAACATAACAATAGGTTCCCCAAGGATTTATGAATGTAGTTTTGGCTTGATCCTCCTTAGAGATTCTGATTTGATTATACCCAGAAAACCCATCCATGAGAGACAACAACTCAAAACTAGTTGTTGCATTGACAATAATATCGATGGATGGTAATGGGAAATCATCTTTGGGACAAGCCTTTTTGATATCTTGAAAATTCTATGTAAATGCAGATCTTTCCATTCTTCTTGAGAATGGTGATGATATTAGACACCCAATGTGAGTAGTCAACTGGCTTGATGAACCCTACTTGCAGGAGTTTCATCACTTCTTCCTTCACCATGAGGGCCACCTTTGGCTTCATGGGCCTTGAATTTTTGCTTAATTAGCTTAGCATATGGCTTATGATGAGGTTGTGAACTGTAATGTGTGGTGCAATTCCCATCATTTCCTTGTAGCTAAACATGCAAAAGCTTTTTTATGCTCCTTGAGGATACGGGTATGTATTTCAACCTCCTTAGGAGTTAGAGAGGATCCCAGTTTCAAGATTTTTGGTTCCTCCTCTATCCTGATGTTTATATCAATTATTCCCTCGATTAAGGAGGCATTTCCTTCCTCAAAATCAGATGGGGCAGGAGGTAACTCTAAATCCCTCCTCTTCTCCTACCTCATAAATTTTGAGCTCCTTCCCAGGGGAAGATTCTATCATGGGATTTCCAAAATAGGAAGAAGAATGTGGGATTAGGGAAAGATCAACCTCGTGATGAGTAAGATGTAATTTTGTAAAAGTGTTTAGATATCCCAGAGTTTCTTTATCACTGTCAATGTGATCTGAGATGACAGACTCGCTCTTGTTTTTCTATGTATGTCAACATTGGGGTTATCGGTGTTTTACGAAACCAAAGGTTTCAACACGAACCAAGACCACGAAGTTTGTATCCTTACAACTCACTGCTTGGAGTGAAGCGAGAAAGCAGAAGTTTGTATAGAGTCTGCAATGGAGGTTTTGTTCTCATGGAATTTCTTCAATCGATATGAAGTCAAACCCCTTTGTTAGATTTAGCACTGCTATTTTGTAGAGTTGTAGATGCTCAACTCTAGTCTCATATACCTCAGATATTTGATTTATGACAAGCTATGAATCACCCAACACCCTAATATTAAGAGCACCCATTAATTTGGCTATAATGAGACCAAGTAGAAGGGTTTCGTATTCAGCCCCATTATTTGTACATTCAAAGTTTAACTTGAAGGAAAAAGGTAGAATCCTTCCCTCAGGAGAGGTAAGGATCACACCTTCCCTGATGCCAAAATGACACTTGGCTCCATAAAAATGAAGAGTCCAACAGTTACTTGGAAAAATGGATGTTGGATCATCCTTTGTGTCCTCTTCCTTTACCTTCAATTACCTCAACCATACAAAATTCATCTGCTGGAAGAGATCCAAGTCCCAAGGTATGTCCCATACCCATAGAATCAAATGGAAGGAGAATAGGTTAAATCCTTCTCCAATAGCTTGACAATATTTACTATGGTTCCTAATGACACAGTCTCTATAATGAAGGTTTCATCTTTGACTGCCAGAATGCCTTTGATCAAGCCCATGACTTCTAATTCCATTGTAGGAACCAAATTTTCCTCTAGCACTGAGCTTGTAGGTTTATTTAACTGATTTGTAGGAAGCTCAAACTCAGAGTGGACCCCTGGCCTCTTTTTCAAGTTAGCTAGATGTATGTTGAAATTGTTTTGGATCACCTTGTGTCACAAAGACCTTCCCTAAATGTAGGAACCTGACTTCATGAAACAAAGTGGAGGGAATCACCTTCATGTGATGAATCCAAGGATGACCAAGGATCATATTATAGTTGGTTTCCCAATCTATAATATAAAACTTAGTTAGAACCATCTTAGGCTTGAGAGTGACTGACAACACTATAGTCCCGATTGACATAGCTTTGAGGCTGTTCATAGCCTCTCAAAGTATTTCATGTTGAAGAGCAACTGGTTCTCTCCATAACCTAACTTTTGAAGGAAAGAGAAGGGGACTATGTTAACTACTTCCCCATCATCAATCATCACACATTTTAAATAGTTGTTATAAATCCAGACTTGTAAAAATAAATGTCGGATCACCTCTATGATCTATTTCAGCATATGTGGGCATCTTGCTAATGTCAAATACGAATCCAACATCTCTTTCAGGCTGACCCTGGAGGATAGACATCAAAGTCCACGTGGTTTATCTACACCTCTAGAGGAGGGGTGACGTTAATCAAATGGCCAAGACCTAGTGCTTCTAATAGAGCGGCTCTGTGAGCAAGGGGAATTCTTTAACAAATCCAAGAAGGAAATGTGAGAGAAGGTCTTGGTTAGATCACTGATCAAGTCATAAGCTCCTAATTGCTTGCCTAGCGTATCACGAATGTCATCTGATATAGTTGGGTAGATCAGGATTGGCTACAAAGAATAATCTTTGGTTCTAGTGGCAATGTTAATCTGAGGTTCAGTGTCCAACTCAACCAATCCCACAATTTTTCGTTTGTTGGTGGCAATCCAAAGGAGGTGCCACCTGTGGGTTTGATGAAGTTCCAGGCTTCAGGATCATTGGTTCCTATTACAATACCCTTGTTTGATCCATTGGGATCTATTCTACCATCTTTTGGGTGTGGGGAGAGGATCATTAAAGATTCTAAGTGGTGTGTTTTGTGGGGATACCAGCCCCATGTAGGTTTTCTGAGTTAGTGCACTGTTGGGTTTACCAAAAACATGTCAACAAATAACTGTCTTTGATCCTCTGGAAAATGCTGTAGAAACTTATTGCAATCACGACATGTTCTTGCGTCATGCCCGTGAACCCTATGGAAACCACAATATAAATCAGGATCATAATCTCGAGGCCTTTGGTTTGCACCTTGTTGTGGTCTGAAATTATGATTATTGTTCAACTGCTGATTGTTATAGTTAAAATTTGGGAACCCCTGTCCTTGGTTTTAGAATTGGTTCAGATACCTACCTAGGTATTGGTTAGGGCCTAGGGTCTATGTTTGTCTTGATTGTAAGGTTGTTGCTTGTTGTTGCTGAGGATGATTAAAATCTACAATGTTGACTAAGGGAAAGAAGTTATTGTTTCTATGATTATTGCCATTGTTGTTGTTATTGGTAGTATTTATATTGGGAGGACTAACAACATTAGGTTTCTTGGACTGGTCAGTAACACCATCCAGTTGTGACCCCACGGTTCTTATTAAGGACCTTCGGTCCTTGATTATTGCTTGTGTTATTTGAGTAACTCGGGTTATTTTTGTTAGGAGTGACTAACCTTCCATTTGCTCCATAAGTCTTACAACCACTGTCAATGGCTGCTTGGTCAATTCTAAGAGATCACCCTCCAGCACCTCTTCATAGCTCCTTAGTGGGAATTTTTGAACTTCTTCCTTTTTCTCCCTATTGAGGGAGTGGAGGAAAAAATCAAAAATATCTGTTTGATCCATATTTGGAGCACTTACAGAGGAGTAGAGAACCTGTTTCGCCACCTTTGAATGAAGTGGGCTGCAGACTCATTGTGCTCTTGTTTGATATGAAGGAATTCTCTGATTCTTATTCTCAAATGTTTGATCATATGAAAAGCCTTAATAAATTCTAATACGAGTTGCTTGAAGGAGTGTATTAAAGCCTTTACGATATCCTATAGTACCAATCAAAAACAATACCTTCTAGCGTCTTAGGGAAAATCTTCACAACAACTGCGTCCCATGGGAGCAACTCTCGCAATGGCCATTGCATAAGCTTTGATGTAAGTGTTAGGATCACCCCCCCCTTTGAAATTTGGAATATTAGGAAAGGGTCTTAGGAGCATGACTGTCTAGATGAATAAGTCTAGGGGATCCTTAAGATATTCAGAATAGGTCCCCATTGCATACGTTTCAACCATTGAAGATCCCTATTGGGGAGGTGGAGGTTGCATTGGTTTCTGAAATGGCATAGTGTAAACATTTTTTGGGGCATATGACATCCCTTGTGGATGTCCATACGGACCTGGGTAAGTGTACATATCCCCTTGTGGTGATTTAGAGTACATGTGTACATAAGGGGGTTGACTACTTTGATATGGAATCAAAGGCACAAAGCCAGGGAAAATTACATTTCCAGCTGGTACAACATTTGAGAATGCACTTTCGGAAGGTGCCTGTTATAGATATCCATATGTGGCATGAGGGGGCATAACCAAGGTGCCCCTCCCAGTTAGAAAATATCTATAGCTTGGAGCACCCATATAAACTAGAGGGTTCTTCGCAGTAGGTGCTTGTCCATAATTCTGTGGATAGTGAGAAGTTCTTGCTTGCCCTATGCGTATGAAATTTGAGCATTTTGGGAAAGCTCTAACTCTTTGAATTTGTTTACTAATGCCAAAGATGACATCACTTGTTGATGGGATGGTGTTTTTTTTAGGTGCTTATTGTTGAACTTTTGGAGGTTGTTGAGGAGTGTGGTATCCTGCTATGAATTGTTCACTATGTTGCCACCCCTCATTGGCAATGTTTTCCATTGTTGGAGGGGTAGTGTTATTGTTTTAAAGTGGAACATCACCATGTCCTTGCAACCTATCAAAATCCTAGTTCATATTCTAGAAGCATTGTTCACTCCTAGTTGTATCGTGATAAGTACTCCTCATCTAGATGCGGGAGTTGGTCTGATTGCATGCTAATGGGTTGTCGAAACAATACCCAAGGAGATGAAATTTCTTCCCCAGTGAAATTCATGTTGTTTGAACTTGATTGTTAGTGAGGATATGTCTATGTGATTTGGTCAAGTTCCTCAATACGTACAGGGAACCAACATTGGTTCCCTGAAGAAGAGGATTTTGAGTAGTTGAGTGGTTTTCTACCCATGTTGAGAGAGAAGGTGATTGTTGTGGTATACCTATTTGATCATGGTATATGTAAAAACCTGAGATGGGTCAAACATATTCATCGTATCTTGAAATATGCGGGGGGGTATAATAATAATACCAACAGAATAAAGGATGGGCGAAGAAAGTGGAAATTCTTAGAGATTAGCTCTTCACGTCGGGTTCACCAATTTGTATTAAAGAAAATCAACAAGTGACCTTCTTTGCACCCAACTTCTCGAGGTCGTGCGGAGACAACCAATGTATAATAGAAATGAATTTGTTTGTGCGGTGATGGTGGGTAAGCTAATGAGGCAATCTTATATCTTCGACACACAATATCGGGATCTGTGAGTCTAAGGAAATCAATGTTCTCCTAACATGAAGTGGTGTGCTGGATCGATTTGATATGATAGCTGATCGAAGACTCCAGTCAATATCCAACTCTGTCAAGGTTCTATTCATGGTTGTTGAACACGTAGAAAGTGACCTGTGGGCACCTCGTATAGATTTCTAGACAAGCTCATGGACGTGAGAACATGAGGCGTAATAGAATCACATGAACTATGGTCGATTCTCTGGTATAGTCCAAAAATTCTTAGCCTGATCGGCTGCTCTGTTCAATAACGAAATTTGTGTGATGATATTAGGTGGAAGTGGTGATGATCTAAATACTGATGCATGTAAACTAGTGTCAATATCTAATTGGTTATCAGGCCCGTTGGGTTGTGGGACCTAAGGATCACAACTGAAGATTCATGGAGGCTGTGGTCCTGTTATGGTCATGCATGTACTCAAACCATAGTTGCTAGGAGTAGTCCAATAATCATAGGCTTGACTAGCTGCGATATTCAACGTGTTTAGTTGTTCTATTTTCTCATAGAATTTAGTAGGTATGCATAAGACTATCAAATGTAAACTTGTATTAATGTTTGTTATCAACTTCGGCCTGTTGGGTTGTGGGACAAAAGGATCACAACCATACGTCTTTTCTTGTTTTGGGCCATTGATGGTCATGCATAATGAATTGAAATGATCTTGATTAAAGCAAACTAACTATAAAAGGAAATACAGTCTATGTTTTTAGTGTTTTTATAGTATATCAGAGTAAAACAATGAAAGTAAACTAATATAACAAAAGTAAATGTTTTTTGATCTTTTTTGGTTTTTAAGGAATGCATTATAATCTAATAAACAAACTAATTACAAGTAATCAACCAGATATAGCTGGTTACTTGTGTGAATATGTGAATATAAATCTAAAACAAATAACCTAATTTAACCAGAACCCTTCAAACCCTACCTCATAGATGAAGAAACAAATCATAACCCTAGAAGAGCTATTGTTCCCCCACAACTTCCCTGGTAATGTCAAAGAGCAAGACTTTCTAATGATTTGATCTACTTGTAATTTCCTAATCAATTAAAATGAACAATTATACTACTCTATTTGATATGTAATTAAAACTAAGGATTTGAAATTGATAACTTGAGAAATAAAGGAAAAAAATTCTAATTCCAACCCATAGAAGTAAGATCTTTGGCTAATCTAGTTGTATATGTATCTGTCCCCTCAATTTTATCCTTTCTTTCTTTGTGTGTTCATATGAGTCCAATGAATTAGGAATGTAAGAAAAACAACAGAAGAAGATGCTTGAACAATGGTAGCTTGAAGGTAGTCTGGTTGAAATGCAAGTAGAAGAGAGATAGCACAAGAGATGTAAGCTTGGCTATGCAATTTCCTAGTAGGATTTTGAGAACAATACTATGCAAGATACACAAAAGTTCTCAAGGATTTTTCTTTAACACAAGCATGGAATATATAAGAATTGGGGCTGGGATGTGCCTTCATGCACAAGACAAGAAGAGGCAGTTCCAAATAACTAAAGAACATGCAAAAATAAAAGAGAGAATGAGAATCAAGCAATCAAAACTATTTTTAGACCAATCGGTTCAAAAATGCATCCTAAAAGTGAAGTTAAGTGAATCGTCACATGTTAAAAACACGCATGACGAAATCTGGAAAAATCACTCAGGACCGTTTCCCTGCTTGGGTGGCATTTTTAGAACCGCTACCCAGGCAGGGCGGTGGTCCTAGTACTAAAGACCAAAACATGCACAAAATGGAGCAGGAAGCTGGAAAAAGTGTGGAAAAGCTAAGTAAGGACATCTAGGCTTCAAATATACATTGCACATGGGTTTAGGAGCTCAAACATCTTCAGAAATGAAATAAATCATCATTGGGGAGTTTTGTAACCATTTCACGATAATGTAGCACATGCAAATTTGGGTGCGCACAGGTTCCCTTAACCCTTTTTTAACGTTAATAATTTTTTTTTGTTAACAAACAAATCAAGTAATTTTTTTTTATCATCATGATTAATTTAAAGATGTAGTAAAGAGAAAAGTAGATAATAAAGGTACCTAATAAATGATAGTCTATGGATTGTTTAAGGTACTTTTGGATGTGGAGTCCTTGATATACCCAAAGGTACGTGAGGCACAAGTTTGTATAGGATTTATAACATGGCTAGAACATTGTGGTAGATTCCCTATTGGGTGATAAAATCCCACTTAGGTCCACTTAGTAAGGAATTGTTTAAATGTGTCATTTGATTAGTGTTTTTGGATGTGTGTTGAGAAATGTGAAATGCAACTAATTAAACACCTACTTACACTAGATTTGCAAACAAGAGTTAAATAGGCTCGTTTTAAACCCAAAACCAAATATGGAGATTTGATGAGAACAACCACACAAGGAATGGAAAATGCGATGTAAAAATGTGAAACTAAATGCAAGGGTTTAAGGTACCTTGGATGTGTGATGGATGCAAAATAGATAGGTGCAAAGTGGATGACCGTGTTACAAATATGATGAACCTGTAAAACATAGGTAACTAAAAGGAAAATGGATTAGATGATAGATGGGGGGTCTCCTGACTAAGTCAATTCTAAGAAGTGTTAACTTCCTTATGTGGAAATCAACCCCCATGTTTGATAAAATAGAATAAAAACAATGATAATAAACAAAAAAATATGTAGAATCTGAGGCACACACAAAATAAAAATGCAGACATGTAAGGCACATACAAATATGATCTAAATTGACATAAAATAAAGTTACTTGGTAGAGTCAATGGCGACCAAGGCTGTAGAGGTCTAGTCGACAGAGACCAGAGACAGGTGGATGAAACAACAACTGTAAATGTAGATATGGATATTCTGAATGCAGACCTGAGGATGTCGAGGCTATGTGTGGACTAGTTGGAACCTGCAGAGAAGTTATGAGATTGACAAAGATAAAAGGGTGCGAGGAAATAGGGATCTAAGTGGTGGATGTTACAAATAGAAGTCTGGTCAACGATAACTGGGTAGGGGCAATGACAACTGGGGAACTGACATGATGAATCTGAGAACTAGAATAATGTTAGGGGGATCTGACAGCTGGGTGAACACTGGAACAAAGTAACAGGGATCTAAGGAGCTAGAAGGTAGAGGTAAAAAGGCAGATAGATATAGGATCAACGCTGACCTGACAGGGTCGATGACGACCTGAGCTGGATTGAGTTAAGCCGAGAGTGGATGGACTGAAAAAAGCAACCTGCAAGTACAATGGATGAAAAGGATGACCAGAATGAGGTATGTGGAGATGATCTGGTCCTACAAAATGTTAGATAAAAACAAGGCAAAGATAATATGATAATATTTGAATAAAGCAACACAAAATGACGGTGATCTCATGGATGATGTTCATGAGTGATGTAAGCATCTTAAAAGGAGATCCAAGAGGTTTGTAACTGTTGCAGGGATGCTCGGGCATGTGAAAAAGTTTGCAACTCGCAAGAAAGCTCAGATATTTGCATGCATGCCTTAGGAAGAGGGGGGTGAATGTAATTTTATAGGGTATATGACGACCCAACTAGGTCGCCGCTGACTGCGGGAAACCATTCCTTAGAGTGGTGAATGATTGATTTGTTCGAGATATGGGGCTTTTAGTGATTGAGATAAGTGCTTCAAAGCATGTAGGTGGGTAAGGGTTGTTTAGGGAAGTGTCATGGGTGGATAGAAGATAAAGATGGGTTAGATAAAAGCTAGAAAAAGTGTAGGGATGTGGATTTAGGTGGTTAGGGATAAAAGCATTCTAAAAAGAAAGCCAATTAGAGGTAATTAGCTAATTAGGAAAGATGAAAGCTAATTAGGGCTAATTAGCTAATTTAGGTTATTTAACAAGAATTAATTAAGAATTAAAGGTGATGGAATAATAGGTGGTAATTTAAATAAATGAATCCAATTAGGGGGGTATAGCTAGGACCATGGTGAAAAAATGCACACACGGGAAATCGAGAGTAGCAATACCAAATTTTGGTATCTGCACCAGTGCCCTGCTCCTAGGCACCCCGGTCATGCTCATGGTTGCCCCAGTCCCAGAAGGCATGGGTTGAACCTAGAGTGATGTGGATGTGAAAATTGATGCTTGTTGATGTTAGAGGTAGGTGTGTTTACATATATATGAGATTCTATTGGATTACAAGTTGTCAGTTTGTGTTGTGTAGAGGGACATCCATTCGAGAGAGTTTCGTGGTGGTCACCATTTGAGTACATTGCTAAGATTGGGATTTTTAGACGAGGAGTGGGATGTTCTTGATCATGGCAGCCTGTGGCACATAGCGAGGATGGAGGATGTGCCCCATAATATTCCTACGATGATAGATTTGTGTGAGAAGTGGTGTGAAAATACTTGCATATTTTGGGTATCTACAGGGGAGATGACTGTGACTCTAGAGGATGTGTATCACATACTGAGATTACCTATTATGGGTGAGTAGGTTCAAGGGATGGTTGTGGATGATTCCCAGAGGCGGATGAGGGTCGTTAGGTGGTATTTTATACGGACCCGAGTTCATATCGAGGTCCACATTAGCCTAGATACTATTTTGAGATCAGGGGTTCCGTGAATGCGAAAGTTCATTGCCATTGTGATTGCATCATTAGTTGCAATGGAGGGTGGTAGTGTAGGCATCTTGTATAAGCTGCATGATATCTACAGTTGGATAGAGGAGGAGGGAAAAATATATTCTTGGACACGATGTGTATTGGCCTACTTGTATAGTGATGATGAGATGTGATATGTAGTGATGTAGCAATGTATGGGGGGTTGCCCCCCAGTGATGGTATTTTGTAACTATGATTTTGATATATATATATATATATATATATTGGCATATGTTTGATGTATTTGTTTTTTATTGATTATGCGATGTGATGATTTGATGCACAAATGTTGATGTATGATGTGTCAATTATTGTTGTTATATTCAATGTGTGATATTGTGATGATTGTTTTGTTGATATGATTGACAATGCATAATTGTTGATGAGATGGCATGTATGCTTATAGATGATGTATATAGTATGATTGTGATGTATAATATATAATTGATGAAGAAGTGTACTATATGAATGATGAAGTAGAAATGAATAATGTGAAAGAGTATGTGAATGAGATGATCGTAATAGTGTAGTGAAGTGTAGTGTAGTGAAGCGTGTGTTGGTATGACGAGGAGAGGGGGGAAGGAGAATAATGTTGCCTCCAGTGTATAGATGATAAAGTTCATTTATGTAAGGCCCCTTAGCAGTCAAGAATGAACTGTAAAGTAAGAGTACATCATCAAGAAGTGATATGATAGTATATGCTAGATAGATATGTTGATGTATAACGTAAAGATATATCGAGGTTATTATTAGAACATATCCCTCGACAGTCATGTAAGAACCATAAGAACATGAGTGCATCATTGAGGGGGTGAGGTGATAAAATCACCCACAAAAGACCAAGCGAGCATGGATCAATGGAAGCATGTGGAGCATAATGAACATGAGTGTATAAACCAAACTAAATGTCATGTGAAATGGTGCCAATTATGGGTGATGTAGTGGCGAGAAGTGCATATGACGATGGCTTAGGTAACCAATGTGTAGCAATATCATGATGTAATAGATGAGATGGTGTAACGATAGATGGATGAGATGGGGAGCGTGCATGAGAAGCAACCATGCGGTGGTGGACAGATAATGACCTTATCACTAGATGAAGGAGACAAATCGACTGAAGTAACAACATACTTACGTGGGAGTTGAGACTGTTAGAGTAGTTATTTACCTTAGATCATGTTCACCTAGGTACTTTATTTACCTTTATTGTATTTATCCTCACCCACTTATGTGTGTGGATATTTCTTTTATCTTATTTAGATATTAGGAGATATTATCTAGTTGTTAGGTATAGTTCTTTCCTTGATCTATGGTATTGACTAGATCCTTGATGTCTAGTTCTCTCCTAAATCTATGGTCTTGACTAGTTCTTTGATGGCTAGTTATTTCCTTGATTTATGGCTTGATCTACGACCTTGACTGGTTCTTAGATTATTATTCCTTGCCTATTTAAGCAAGGCCCATTCTCATTGTATTGTATTGAGTTCCATAATAATATACGATATTGCTTCTCATTTGTTTGTAAAGGTTTTATGTAAAGTTATTCTGGTGAATTGCTTTCATCTTATTGATCGTGGTGTTTGATTAGCATCTGTGTTCTTGGCTTGGTATGATCTGGTTATCATTCCTTTCATGGTATCAGAGTAGGAGATTGTTGTTGGCATCCATCTGTAAGTTTTATTTTGCAAATAAATTATTTGTATATTCATATATTTGGGATTTGGTCGTATTTTGTTGCTGCATGCATTTTTATGCAAAACAGAGGCTTCCACTGGATCCGGAAGGCATTAAAACCCTAAGATCGACTGTAAAATCGGCCACCCATTAAAATCCTTAGCCTTTGGTCATATGGTATGGTCATATGAGGGCTTAAAGCTTGTGATTCTTGCTAGTAGGTGCATAACTTCAGCCCCCTTTAATTTTATTTGTGTGGTGAAGACAACAATAATTTATTTTGTTTCAGTGGCAACTAAAATAAATAACAAAGCAAAATATTAAAAAGCTTGTATCTTTTGATCGGTAACTCCGTTTTGAGTGCCATTTTTTTACAAAAGTGCTTGTTTTTCATGCTCTTTCCATTGGATTTATTTATTTTGTTACTTGCACTATAATTATAAAGTGCCAAATAGGGAGGAGTGTTGTTATCAATTGTGGATGCAATTTTGGCTGAGCCCGACGTCCTAAATTTTGCGAGTTGTAGTTTTTACCTATCATGGATTCTGAGAATGATATGCTTTTCTCTGAAGTATGTGGACTTCAAGAGGATATTGTAAAATTTATGGAAGAAAATAGATCGCTCAAGAAGCGAAATTCTCTTCTACAATCACTCATTCACGATAAGGATACAATAATACACTTCTTGCAGAACAAACTTGCTAGCCTACAACATCACCATCATATTGTGGACAACCATATCCATGCTCCTAGTCCAGTTGCAGTTGTTGCTCATGAACCCACTGACATTGATCTGCCAGTCTTTGAGCCTGAACCTGCTTTTGATGCTTCTAAACCTGTGAGGCTTGTTACTGCATGCTCTTCCACATCTGTGCCTATTATAGTACCACATGTTGTGTATCCTACTTCTGCTTAGTTGCATGGCTTTTTTAAGAAGCATACCACTACATTCAGTTCTCGCATGCTCCATTCTATGGGTCTCACTAGAGGAGTCATTGGCAGACATTCATAGGGTATTGTTTCCTCTGTTCCACATGTTAAGTGGAATTCTCGTCATGACATTGGTTTTTGAGCAGATAATTCATTGGGATCACACATTGACAGAGCTCCTTTTTTTGTTCGCTCGACTCTTTCTGAGGATCACGAGCAACACATGAGTTATGCACCTTCACTTAGGATTGAGAAACATGAGATTTCAACTATCACACATGATCAACCTGACACACATTCTGATGTTCTTTTGCATGCACCCATTGTGCATTTTACACCAAGTCATATGCAGGCATCTTCTTCATCCATCCGTGTTGATTTGGGGTGGATATCTGATCACTCGTGGTGGTGACAGGCATTCGTTGAGAGGACTCTACATGCATGGCTCCTCCACCATTCGGCCTCTTGCTCTACTTTCTATACCTTATGCATTGTGATGCTTCTTGTTTTGAGCATTTTTTAGCAGGTGTAGTGTATCTCTCTTATTTATTGAGAGATTTTGTATCTGTATTTTCAACACTTTTGGCATGTTGACAGTATCTCTTATGGGGGATCTATTCTGGTGCATTCCAGTGTTTGAGTAGTTATTTTGACAACTCATACAGATTTATAGCATCACTCCACCTATTCAACAGTATGGGAGGGTGTGGTGTTGATCCTGCTTCTTCGGGTTTCATGTCCTTACCTTGTTACCTTGGCTTTTCTTGGATCGTGACACTCTGGAGTTTGTGTCCTTGCCTTGTTGCTTTGGTTATTATTCTTGGATCGTGGCACACCTATTTACAGCACTTGAGAAAATTATGTTTGGTGTTTTTTTTTTGCACTTTCGACATCACTCTGTTGACAATCTCCTTGTATGGAGCTATTTTGGTGGAGCCCAGTGTCAGTTGTTTTTGAGTTTTGTGATCGAGTAGTGGATTCAGACCACAATGCACACCAAAATTCTTCAGCATTGTATGAGTTTTTTTGAGCTGAGCTTCTTGGGATGCCTTGGAGCAGGTCTTTACTCTTTTTACTTTGTTGTTACTGGTTTTTGGTACCTTGCGGTGTCCTTTTTTTCCTAGTTATTGTACATGAGTACCTCATCAGGCCTAGTTGTCGAGACTCATACTGTGGACATGCCACTTCTATTTTAGCCCCTAGCTTCACTTGGGGGGGTGTTAGAGTAGGTATTTACCTTAGATCATGTTCACCTAGGTACTTTATTTACCTTTATTGTATTTATCCTCACCCACTTATGTGTGTGGATATTTCTTTTATCTTATTTAGATATTAGGAGATATTATCTAGTTGTTAGGTATAGTTCTTTCCTTGATCCATGGTATCCTTGATTTATGGCTTGATCTACGACCTTGACTGGTTCTTAGATTGTTATTCCTTGCCTATTTAAGCAAGGCCCATTCTCAATGTATTGCATTGAGTTCCATAATATTATATGATAATTCTGCTAATTTGTTTACAAAGGTTTATGTAAAGTTATTCTGGTGAATTTCTTTCATCTTATTGATCGCTATGTTTGATTAGCATCTATGTTCTTGGCTTGGCACGATATGGTTATTGTTCCTTTTACTTTTAACTTATAACAAAAAACAATTTAGTTGCAATTTTCAGGATAAGTGTTAGGTCTTTAACATGTTCTTAGAACGTCATTTTTACAGGTGTTATACTTGGTATCAGAGCCATGGGTTCAAAGCTTGGACCCTTGGGCACACTAGAAAAAATGAGACATGAAAATTTAAACGAGCAAAAATTTGTTTTCTTTAAACCTAGAAAATCACACTATTTGATAATTGTATAATTTAGAAAACCTAGAAAACCAAAATGAGACCAAAAATGATGAACTAACTCTCACCTTGGTCTGTGTAGGAGGCACATAACAGATGAGGGGTTCTGTCACATAGATCTAGATTTTCCACTGCCAGATCAAGCTGTAGCGGCTATTCTACCTCATATTTTATAGACGCTTCAGGATATCAATGCTGCTATATGCAGAGGGTCCTTAGGAGGACGAATTAATACACATGATATGGAGCCATCAGTTGCGGCTCGGGCATCTCCTTAACACAGCGAGGAACATAGAGTAGATAACTTCTGTGTGAAGTTGGTTAGGGAAGAGTCACCACATCGAGGACATGGAGATAGGATTTTAGGACATAGGGACAGATCTCGGAGCCCTAGATAGAGAGAGGAGCATACAAAGAGACCTAGGGGTCAGTTGTATGCTGCAAACCATATCAAGGAGATCCTGAAGCTATGACTATCTCACTATTCTAGAGATACAAGTGGTTTTCAAGCAGAGGCCTAGTTGGTGAGCTTGAGCGGATGCTTCAATCTCTGCCCTTGTACTAGTAACATGAAAGCTCATGTTACGATCCATATCCTGAGGGATGGAGCAGGAGTCTGGTGGAGGACCGAGGAGCAGAAGCTCCATGTTGAATCAGAGACAATTACTTGGGAGCTATTTGAGGAGCGGTTCAGGAGTAGGTATTTTCCCAGGAGGTTTATTCAGCAGTGGATAGAAGATTTCCATGACCTCCGTTAGGCATCTATGACTATGGATGAGTATGAGAATCGATTCCTGGACCTACTCCAGTATATCAAATATATTCAGGATGAGAAAGTATGGATTCACAGGTTCATCAGGGGCCTGAAATTGGATTTAGTTGGTGTAGTGAGCATTTACTACCCACAGACATTAGCAGAGGCTATGAAGAACGCCTATATTACAGAGGAGACATGGGGGAAGACGCAACAGGCTAGAGACAAAGTTCAAAGCCGCATCCAATAGATGCAGGATGGTAGATCGAGGGGGTCAGTTCCTCCTCCACATGGTGGATAGGGTTCAGGATAGTCTTCTTTCAGGCCACCACATCAGCCACCTCAGCAGTAGTAGACCCGCCCACCTTACAAACCTCCTCAAATATTTGACGTGAAGAGGCAGTAGAGTATGAGGCCTCCTCCTAGAGGTCCCATCAGAACATAAGGAGCACCATGAGCTCAATCAGCAGGAGCTCATCAACAGAGACCTCAATAGTCCATAGCCAAGTCATCAGGATGCACAACACAGACCTCTAGAGTACTGGCTGGAGCTACATCCCACTAGAGAGGACCAGGGAGCTGTTATGGTTGTGGCGTTACTGGACATAATTAGAGAGAGTGCTTGAAGAACCCTAGTAACAAGGGTAAGATTAAGATATTAGAGCCTATTGTTGGCGACATGGGACAGAGCCATAAAATCTATGTAGCGGTCGAGAATCGCCAGGCTGAGCACCAGAGTACTGTGATAGAGACTACAGGTAGCATTGGTGGTATTCCAGCCTCTATATTTTTTATTTTTGTTCCTTTGATTCTTTTATTGCACCATCCTTAGCAGAGCATTGCAAGATGGTGGTAGTTAGGTAGGGTCGTAGTTGGGACATTGAGATGGCTTCTGGAGCCAAAATTTCTATAGACTTCTTAGTTAAGGAGTGTGTAGTGGATTTAGGACCCTTCACCACTACCTCATATCTTCATATCCTTCCATTGGGTTCATATGGAGTCATTTTTATTTATTTTGTTTAGTATGTGATCTATTTACTGTGATGTATCCTCAATTTATTATTGCTTATTATTGTTCCCTTGTTTAGTTAATTAAAATGTGATTAAGCTATTTTTTTAGATGTGACAAAGGGGCATTTAATTGAGGTATGTAGTCATTGTTATCTTATTAATTTTTATGGACTTCATTTGATTTTGAGTTGTGTACTCAATCCCATCCTTCAAATCTCGAATTTTGACTTTGGAGCCACTTTTGGAAGCTTGTGGGATGAGTTAAGTTTGTCCCATACCTCTTAAACTCACCCACCAAATATACCTATGATGTGAGTGTTTAATTTTAGCCTTCATTATGTGTTTTAGAAGAGAAAAGAGGTAATTAATTGCACTTTATTACAAATTCCTTTAATTTTTTCCTTAGACGTGTGGAGTAGTGGTTTGTGTGTGGAAGGAAACTTGTCATATCCTCACCCACCCATTTATGAGTCTTGGGCTTGGTGATTGCTTTGGTGAAGTGGATTGGAAGAGAAGTGATGTGGCATCCTACATGGAGACACATCACCGCCCTCTCCTCTTTTTATATTTATGTGAGTTATTTTGGAGTTTTTGGGGTTACTTGGTTTTCATTACACACTTGATTTTTTTTTGAATTTGCTTGGACTTCATGCTTGGGAGATTTTGGAATTTGCATTTGGGGAATTTGCTTGGATTTGGAGGAGATTGATTCTTTTTATTTGAATGTTGTGGAAACTTAAAATGACAAGGTAGGGTCTTCACCCTTATATTTATTAACTTGTTTGTGTTGTATTCTTAATGAATGAGTGTATGTGTTTGTGTTAGGGATTTAGGGAAGTATGTCCTTAAGAAAGGTGTGGGGAGAAGGAAAATGAGACCATTTTGGTAGGGAAAAGGAAATTGTGAGGCATTGTGGAGGGAGTTTGAGTAGGGTGTTCCACCTATGGGGAGAGAAAAGGAAAATATTGCTAAACTTTGTGTGTCTTCAATTGGGAGGGAAAAGTGATATTTTGAGTAATTGTGATTTACACTTGGAGGTCTTTTGGGTGGAACCCCTAACTCACATGGGAGGGAAAAGAAGGTGGTTCCCATATTTCTCTTCTCCCTTGGCTTAGATTTTAAGCCTTTGTGTTTGGGAAAAGATTTTATATTATTGTTATTCTTGTTATTGAGCTTGTATGTGTGCAAGTTTTGTTGGCATGAGTGTATGTAATGTGAAGCCTTTATAAGAGTTTCCATGTTTGCTAAATGTCCCTTATTTCTCTATTTTTGGGGCTTGGGGGGAAATGAGAAGGATGGTTTCTCCTTCTCACTGGAATAGGTTGGGAGGAGAGCGTTGCCTACTCCCATTTCCTTCTTATTGTGATTTGGAGATGAAGAAGAAATGCTATGGAATTGCAAGTTGATCAAGAGATGAAGATATCTGTTTTGAGACCCAAGGAAAAAATTTTGTTTTTAAAATGTTTTGATGTTGTTTCCAGCTTGGAGTAGAAGGCTTGTATATTCTTGTATTTCAAGAGAGTTCTTGTAAAGTTACTTACCAAATCATGTATTGTAATGGTTGAATGAAGGAAGTTGTAAGATGCATTTTTAATTAAATTGTAGCTCTTTTCAAATATGGAATTTATTCAAAACTTGCATTGTAACTTCATTTTGAAATGGTTCTTTTGCATTGAAATGGTTCATGGGAATGGGTTTTAAATAAATAGGTATGGGTATTTAGTAAATGGGGTCTCTTAGTACATTAGGGAGTTAGAATAAGTTGTAACCCTTCTCATTTGGACCCATAATTAAATAAATGAGATTTGACTTTAGGGTAATTAAATAAATGATATTGTGCATGGGTAACTTGATAATGCTTTAAAATAATTAAACTTAATTTGAATTAAAATGTATAGTTCAACAATTATATGTTGGAGTGGATGTTAGGTTTAAACCAATGTAGGAGATGACCTTTTATAACTTAAGATGATATTTAAGTGGGGAGAATAATGACATCGACCTAGTTAATACTTTAAATAGAAGTAATGGTAAACCCTAGAAGATGATTTAAATCCTAAATGGTTGTGGAAATAAATTAATAATATTTAATTATTAAAATTGTTAGGACTACTTTACAAACATGTATAATTTATTAAACGGGTATTGGATTGATCACAACTAGTGTTATGTGCTTTGCTATCTTTTTAAACAAAAAAAATCCGTAATTTTCCTAAATAATTAATGGGGATTGATGTGTTTTTAGTATGTCAATTAAGTTCGCGTTACATCAGTCTAATTTAACTTAGTCAACAACGACCAAAGGCCTACAAAACCCCCTTGTGAAACTAGCTAGGATTGTGTTTTTTTCCCAAACTGAAGGTTCCAGATAGTTGTCTAGTAAAACTACTAGAGGGTTTCGAAGGTGGGAAAACATTTCGTTGCTCAGGGTCCAAATGGTGAGCCGAAATGAAACCTAACTTTTTAGTTTAAACAACTCCCTAACAATGTAAAATGGAGTAATAAGGATCCTAGAGGAGTGGCGAAGAGAGCATAAACAATCAAACGAGGTTGAGCTAATGCTTGATGTGACTCTCTACATAAAAATGAACACATAAGACACTTGACATCTCTTTTACGGGACTCAGAGTGTTGTTTTCCAAGTCTTTGGAAATTTTTTTTATCTAACTTTGAAAGGTATACAAAAATGGTTGTTTTAGTTAACTCATCGAGCTCTCGCCAAAACCAATGGACACGAGCACCAAGTTTTGACACCCTAGGTTTACCAATACATGACGTTGTGGTTGCAACATGATTGAGGGTCAAATTGTAAGTCGGTAGAAAAATCATGAGGTGTTGTTTTATTGATTGCACTAGCCATCTAGTTAAAATATCCAATTGTTTGAGTATCTAATAGTTTAATTTTTATTTTATTGCAAATGAATAACCAAATTATATGAAAATTATAAGATATAAAGGTAAGTAGATCATGCTTGAAATAAACGAGATGATGTAATGTACCACAAGTTGTTAGGTTCACAAAGAAATAGAGGACACACTCACAAAATGTTGACTCAAATCATCCAACCAAAAATTTCCATGCACTTTTCCATATGTCAAGTCACATCTCTAGGGCATTCAACCACTCAAGCATGAATTCCAAAATTTCGAGTCTTTAAGCTCATATAATTGGTGTGTCTCAATATTAAAAACTTACTACATCGTTGAATAATTTCCATGGAGAATTTAATATTCCACATGCAAACTCAAGCGTTATTTCAAAGTACATTCACCCATAATTCTACATGTTCTATCCCAACTTTCCACATAAACAAACATGCCACACCTTGTATCCCAAGTTTGTAATATACCAAGCCAAAAATGCCCACAAAATAAGACACACACCATGACCAAATTAAATGATAAATTTCCCTCTAATCATATACCACCCCAACCCCCTAATCACCATGCAATTGATATTCCTCCAATTTCTATTGGATGGACATTACAACATGCCATGAGATCAATATTTCATGGCCAAGTCGTTGCTGCAGACAAGCCAAGGGGCTATGTTAAGTGGTATTTGACATTTTGCACATCCCATACGTGTAAATTTTACAGTTATGGAATTCCAGAAATAAACAACCTAGAGCAACCCTGCTTTGTTACTAATCTTTTGTCATGTTTTTTCGAACTAGTTCAATGTAATTCCATGTTATTAATTAGGGTACTCATTAGATAGGTGACTTAATTAATTTACATAGTGTAATTAATTAACGACGATAGGAGAGAAGATGAACGCTTTTGACGATATGTCACCAATTTGCAGGAAAGGAGATAATTAGTGTAATTTAAGTATTTAAATTGCTCAGACATAATTATAGGTGTCTACATTTACCCCTCTTTGGGGTGGCGTAAGTGACGCCACTTGAAAGATAGTAGATGAATGAAATTTTGAAGGGGTAGAAGAAAAAAATTAGGAGGGAGAGATGCCCCCTCGAGTGTCGATGGGGTGATGAAGGAAGACGATCGATGATCGAAAAAGGTGAGAAATAGATAAAAGAATGGCCTGGGGTAGAATGCCTAGGTGAAACAAAAGATTAAGGGTGAGAGGAAAGTGATGTAGAAGAAATATGGAGAAGTGGAGAGAAGAACTAGCCTCTAGCCTTTGCATTGGAACAACTTCAGTGTCATCATATTGCCAAAAGATCTACGTCATCGATCTCTATGAAAAATATAAGCATACGAAAAAAGTAGAATGACATGAAAAGCCATACTATGAACAATTGTCCATTGCTGAAAACACCAAATCCATGCAACATACAAAATGCAATGCAATATGAGAAGGAAACAAGCTCATTTAATAGGGTAAACAAGTACGAACACACATATCCAACCCAACAATGGTCAAGACAGTTGTACAAATGTTTTGTTATCAAGCTGAAGAGGTTCACATGTTCGTGATTGACGATAAGGGTTAAAAATGATGCCCTGAGCAAGGATACATGCAAAGGGAAATGATGATGGATACTGGGTCCAAGTAGAAAGCTTTGTGCACAACAAAACAACACCAAGCAACAAGACATGCCCTAGAGTATAGACGAAGCAAGTAGCTAGCTTTGTGAATGGTTGTGAATCTGATGATTTGTGATTCATGTTGATCGGTGAAGATGTGAAATAAACCTATAGGATATGGAAAGAATACCATGTGCAATACACAAGTTTCAGCCATAATAAGCAAGTTACCTATTTTTGCAGGTTTTTTACTTTTTTAGGATTTTGTGGAGAATTTTTCCTTTTTTTTATAGTTATATATATATATGGTTTTGTGTTGTCTAAAATGCGGTGGACAATAGATGAAGATAGAAGAAATAGATTGAAGTGTCTATATGCAAAAGAAAATGCCCGAGGGGTAAGAAAGAAAAAAGAAACATGTGACAAATAATTTCCTTGTATAGTGGAAAAATTACTAAAATATTGATTATTTTTTAAACAAAAATAATTATTCGAGAGAGTGTGGATAAGAAGAAAAATCACCTAGGAGCAATAAAAAAATTGTCCTAGTGAGAAGAAAGGGGTACTAGACGGAAAAAAATGCCACAACAAGGTGAAAAATGAAAGAAAAATAATTATTTAAATAAAATAATTATTTGACGGTGAACAAAGGAGAAAACAACAGTCAAAACAAGCCTCTAGGCACCACAGCTGATGACAAATATCTTGATATACCCCACCCCTAGGGGGGGCGGTAAATCACCATGACCAATTCATTTGTTATCGACCGCTGCCGAGTTTTTACAGTAAGGATTTGACAGTGACAAGGAAAATGGTGAGAGCACGAGACCATTTGAGATGAGCAGACACAGTTCAAGGGTACGAGCGACACACAAACGATGGCATCTTTGTGAGTAACCTAAAACTCTTCTTCTATTTTGCAATTAATGCTCGTAGAAGTAGGAAACTAGGGTTAGAGTCACGTCGACACGCATGCGGGGGGACGCAAATACCCTTATGGTGGCACAGGTTCCCTAATGGTGGCGTAGGTTACCTTAGAGTGTATGCATGCATGCACAAGCACCTAAAAATATGTATACGTGCATGCGTATATACCAATATGACAACGCACACACAACACATGTGCACAAAGTACACACACCACACAGTAGTGCATACACAAAGGGCACACGCATGCGTAGGTACCCAGAGGATGGTGCAAGTGTCCATAAGTAGATGCACATATGTGCATGCACCAAAAGGAGGGAACACATGCCATAGGGTGTGCACATGCCCCAAAGGGTGCACAGGCACATTGAGTAAATGGAGGACAAATAGAAAAATGCCAAAAATGATGGCATTTAGAGGAAAAATTTAGGATTTTTGGGTTAACCCTAAAAATGATAGGTAGATTATAGAAGAAATGTTAGTAGCTAACAAATGGAATGATTTTGCAAGAGATGTTCTCCTATGCTCCAGACACGTGAGCAACATTCTCGCATAGCAAAGTTAGAGGAGAGCATGTGGAGACGAGATCAATGTGCAGTGGTGATACACCTAGAGGCGGTGGGCCTAGACCCCGTATCTCTGGATGTCGTCTATTACCTTAGACCATGGTCTACTGACTGCATTAGTTGAGTGGTGGCATAGTGAGAGCCAGTGTTTTAAGCTCCCTACCGGAGAGATGTCAGTGACTCTAAAAGATGTGTGGCAGATTCTCTCGTGTGCCTATCCTAGGTTCACTGATCTAGTATACAAGCAATCTTGGGCGGATCAAGGCGGCGGTTAGTGACCTTGTTTGACATAGATGATATACCGCATGACGGCATGACCGTTGCATTTCATGAGTGCATAGTGGATCCAACACTTCACCGGGGTCCTTTATACGTGATGTCACTTATTAATGGGTTTTTGCTCATTGATAATACTGGGACATCCTTCCCTAGGGATCTGATGGCATTAGTGCACGGGATCTTTTAGTGGCAAGCATTATTGCTAGGGCCAGTGCATACGGGAACATCTATACTGAGATCTACATCTGATTACATACCACTGTCAGAAGACGGTGGAGCCCGCCTCCTTACTGCATATTTGGTCATGAGGACAACATAGCTATCAAGCCACCTTATAGGTGCATTACATGTCCGATGTCCCTAGAGAAGCTGTCGTATATAGATTGGGTTTTAGTGGCTGAACACATACGAGGTCACCTAGGTAGCTTGTACCGATATCGACGAGAGTTCGATGAACTGCTAGACAGGGATATTATATGGAGGCCTTACAGGCAGATACAGTGGCCAGAGGATGTAATAGAGCTCAGTGTTTGTATGGTGGAGCACTTCCTTCTTGGTAGTCGCAGCTACATTATTGAGTTATACAGAGTAGACCGATGTCAGCGACAAGCTGGGCATGGTGCAGGGGGTTCCACAACCATATTTGTGGTATGCCCACCGAGACTCCGAGAGGCCGACTATGGGGCCACGCATACAGGCGACCTGAGCTAGGGCCAACTTTTTACAGGTGGTACCACAGGTATGGGACCCAACTCGATAGGTCAGAGATCCGGGTACCACTACAGATTACATGGATTGGTATGCCACTGTGTTACCACGATGCTCTTGACTATTCCATATGAGGCCTGGGCAATAGGCACTCAACCACCACGAGAGCTTCGTCATGGGCGGTGACGAGAGGGAGGATGTAGTAGCCCGCGACCCAGCTGATCCATTTGATGGGCTACCACATGATGAGATAGGGTGCAACACAGGTGTAGGGATCGAGGCCACAGGGACTAGTACAGGCACCTGCATAGGTTCCCTGACTTAGATTACGAGAGCAGGGATAATCCTCTAGACCGGTACAGGGGCAGGCAAGGACAGGCCCCTGTGGTGTAGCCAGTGGCATAGATAGCCACCTTACAGCAGCAGCTGCAGTAACAAGCCTTAACAAGAGAGACCAGGCCATAACAGAGAGAGACCAGCCCTAAGCCCAGACTTTAGTAGTGACAAGTAGAGCAGGATCAGGCTTGGGCCCAAGCTGGCCAGGGAGATGATGGTGTTATTCACTTTCAGTAGATACGACAGATGGCAGCACAGATGGCTCAGGTGACAAGCCTATATCAGCAGACACAGGCCCAACTACAGCCTATGATACTGGAGAGAGATAGGCTGAGAGCAGAGCAAGTAGTGGGTCAGGCTGAGCTTTCCTCGAGCATCAACAGAGATAACATCCTTCTGACACACAGATGGCACAGTAGTGACAGCCTCAGACTCACAGAGATCTAGCTACAGTAGAGGGTAGAGCATCCTACTATAGATCATTATATTATGAGGAAGTTCCGGCTGAGCGGCAGGCACCTTCTTATAGCCAGTAGTCGAGTAGAGGGACTAGGTCAGAGAGGCCTCAGGCCTCAGTGGAGCAGCCACGGGGGCAGTCAGTGAGACCGAGTGATGCTCATGCTATGCCTCCACCATGGGACAGACCAGCCAGCCCATCTGAGGGCTCGAGTCACCCTTGATTATTGTACTGATACATGTGCCTCTTTGATGAAGGCTTATGAGCAGCTTGTGCTCGATGTACAACATTCTTTATGTATAGTAGTTTTGACATATGCCTTTGATGAAGGCAGTTGTATTCTTTGATCGATGTATATCATCCTTTTTGTACACCTCAGATGAAGGCATTTTTGATGTATAGTAGTGATGTATATCTATTTTTGATACAGATATACCACACACATGTATATATGGACATTTTTGACATGACACATGTGTTATGAGATGATGGACATTGTTTGTTATTTTTGATTGAGTATATGGATATATGGATGTTTTATGATGTTAGCTGATTTGATTTCACATGTATATGTATCCTGATTTTTGATGTATCGCATGTGCTTTGATTTCTAGATGATAGATCTGTAGAGTATATCAAATGTATTTGCTCATGTGATGTGCTAGATTAGTGGACGGGATGATATGATGATATGGGTGTGGGGGGGATAGATTTTGATATTTATGATCCCTCTTGCCCCCATTTGATGATACGATATGTGATGATTAGCTTAGCATTCATGTATGATGTATACTTAGCTTTTTCTTGATATATGATGTATAGATGATGTTAGATGTGATGATATTGATGGAAATATGATGATGTGATAACAAAATGATGCACATGCAACAAGCAAACACAATCAAATGCTAACAAAGAACATAATGAACCAATACAACAATGTACCATGATTCACCAGCATGCAAAAACACACTTCAATATGCACAAGTAAGAATAAATCTGATCTAATCAAGAAAAGATGAATCCTAACAAAGTATGTCCAAGCAACAAACAATACAAATGTACAAACATGAAGCAACTATACAAGCAATCAAGCAAAGCAAGAAACAAGACAATGCAAGTAAACTAAAGTGAATGTTTTTGCAAGATTTGTTTTGTGAAACAATTTTCTATTGTTTTGATTTTTGTGAAACAATTTTCTATTGTTTTGAGTTTTACGAAACAATTTTCTATTGTTTAGGGTTTTGTGAAACAATTTTCTATTGTTTTGAGGGTTTTTCTGAAACATTTTTCTTGTTTAGATGTTTTGTGAAACAATTGTTTAGGGTTTTTGACATTTTTGAATGTTTTTGTGTTTTTCTAACAGTTTTCCAGAGCTATGCATAGGTAACCAAGAAAGCGTGGATGCCCCCCAGCGTTAGATGGGGAATATACAAGGGAAAATGCCACGTGCTTATAAATAGGAAGGTGAAGTCATAGAAGTGCCCCCAGCGTGAGATGGGGAATAGACAAAGACCATGCCTTCACAGATGAATAAAAGGAGACAAATCCAGATCAAGGCTTGACAAGATTGGGCTCACAGGGAATCTCAGAGGTAGAAACTAGCCCTAGGCTAAGTAAAAGTACCCTCTAGATGCAAGATGCTTGTGAACAACGAATCCTCCCAAGGTGCCGGAAACCGGTTTTCACCCAAGGACCTATCCAAAGTGCCACAATTGCGTGGTTTTCACTTATGGATGACCTATTTTCTCTTTTTCTTTTTCTCTTTTTTGAATTTTTTTTGTATTTTGATTATTTTTACCCTATTTTTGATTTTGCTTTTCTGATTTTTGCGCCATGTTTAAGCATAGAAACCACTTAAGGTGCATGGCATTCATGGGCTCATGGAGCTCATCACCATTGGGGTGAGCAAGTTTGTATGCTCCTGTGCCATACTTGGCCACGATAACATAAGGTCCTAACCAATGCGGTTCAAAATTTCCTTTCTTTTCTCGTTCTGCCCTTGTGTTGAATTGATTCTCCTTCATGACCAAATCACCAACCTCAAACTGACGAGGTATGATTCTTTTGTTGTAATTTCTGGAGACTCTATTCTGATACACTTTGAGGTGATTAAGGGTGCAGGATGCACTTCTCATCTAGGAGCTCTAACTCTTCCAGTCTAGCCACTCGGTAATCTTCATCTTTATCCAGATAATCCCTAAGAGAGATTCTTAGGGAAGGAAGCTCAATTTCTAACGGGATGATAGATTCTATTCCAAATACCAGGGAATATGGCATCACACCCATAGGAGTGCGAATAGAGGTCCTGTAAGCCCAAAGAGCTGGGTGGATTTGTAAATGCCAATTATGACCTGTCTTACTTACCATCTTCTCCATTATTCACACCAAAGTCTTATTAGTGGCCTCAACCTGTCCATTGCCTTGGGGATAATATGGTGTAGACCATTTTAACCTGATTTGAAACCGATGACAGAGATCCTTTACCATTTTATTCTTGAATGATTTTCCATTATCAGTAACAATGGCTGCAGGAATGCCATACCGGAAAATAATATGATTCATGATGAACTTGGAAATCTGAGCTCCTGTTACATAGGTCAAAGGGACAACTTCCACCCACTTGGTAAAGTATTCAGTAGCCGTAATGATGTGGGTGTGGCCATCAGATGAAGTAGGGGTAAGCTTCCCTATTAAATCAAGTCCCCATTTAGAAAATGGCCATGGGGTGGTGATGGGTTGCAACGGCTGTGATGGAGCATGGATGAAATTTCCATACTTCTGACAAAGTACACACTTCCTTACATAGTTGCAACAGTTGGTTTCCATGGTAGGCCAATAGTAGCCTACTCTTAACAATTTTTTGGCTAGAACCATTCCATTAGTATGTGCTCCGCACACCCCTTCATGCACCTCTTTAATTTCTTGGACCGACTCTGTCATATCGAGACAACGTAACAGATTCCCATCATAGCCACGATGATAAAGCGTACCTCCTAAAAGGGTATAATGGGCTATTTGGTGAATTAGGATTTGTTTCTTGGAACGGGAGATGTCGAGAGGGAATGTTTGTCTTTGAGGTAGGTAAAGATGGGCTCATACCATGGGGAATTGGGACCAACAACATCACAAGCCAGATAGGATTCTGGCATGTCGTATGCAGGTTGGTGTAGATTTTCCACAAAGAATGGCATGTCATTACTTTCTGGTGGAATGCGGAGCATAGAACCCACTATGCCATAGCATCTGTAGATCTATTTTGTGCTCTTGGAATCTATTCAAATGTGATGCACACAAAATACTCTTTCAGAGTTTCTACCAGCTTCTTATAAGGGATGAGTTTCTCATCCTTAACTTTGTACTCATCATTAACTTGCTTGATGATTAACTGAGAGTCACCAACAATCTTAACATGATGAATGTCCCATTTGATGGCGAGCTTCATCCCTGCGATGAGTGCCTCATACTCTGTGATATTGTTCGTGCAAGGAAAACCAAGACGAAAAGCCTGAGGTATGGGGTCGCCAGAAGGAGTAATGAGGACCACACCTGCCCCTGAACCATGAAAAGTAAAAGACCCATCAAAGTGTATCTTCCACATGACAGATTCTTCAATGTATAGTAATGAGGCATCTGGAAGATCTAGATTCAAAGGTTCAGTGCCTTGTAAAGGTGCTTCTGCTAATTGATCAACAAGTACCTATCCCTTGACCAAATTTTGATGCACAAACTCGATGTCAAATTCACTTAGTAGAATGATCCAATTAGCCATTCTACCGGTGAGGGCGGGTTTAGACAACAAGTATTTGAGTGGGTCAACTTTGGATATAAGCTTGGTTTTGGTGTTCAACAGATAATGATGAAGTTTTTGAAAGGTAAAAACTACAACCAAACAAGATTTTTCAATTTGGGGATAGTTGAGCTCATAAGTGATGAGAGTGCGACTGAGGTAGTATACCACTTTTTCTTTGTGACCAAGGTCATATTGGGTGAGCAACGCACCAATAGCAAATTGAGTAGCAGAGATATAAAGCAGGAGTGGCTCACCAGGAGTTGGAGGCATGAGGACAGGTGGATTGGCCAAGTATTGCTTAAGCAAGGCGAAGGCCTGTTGTTGCTCTGGTCCCCAGATGAAGGCAACATCCTTTTTAAGTAGGTGAGTGAACGAATGACACTTATCGGCAAGTTGGGAGATGAAGTGGTGAATAGCCTATATTTTTCCCTGCAAGCTGCGCAGTTGCTTAATGTTTTTAGGAGGAGGCATCTCAGTAATAGTAGACACTTTAGCAGGGTCTACCTCAATTCCCCTTCTTGATACAATGAAACCCAACAATTTTCCTGATAGCATGCCAAACACACATTTCTTTGGGTTCAGACAGACCTTGTACTCTCGTAGGCATTCAAAGATACACCATAAAATAGTAGGGTGGTCCTCCCTTGTCTTAGATTTTCCGAGGATATCATCCACATAGTCTTCCATGATATCATGGATCATATCATGGAAAATTACCATCATTTCCCTTTGATAGGTAGCTCCTACATTTTTAAGACCAAACGACATTACCTGATAACAGAAGGTACCCCAAGGAGTTGTAAAAGTCCGTCTTGTGTTGATCTTCATCGGCTATCTTGATTTGATTGTAACCTAAAAAACCATCCATAAGAGATAGCATTTCATATCCTGCTGTTGAATCCACAATCATATCAATATTTGGTAATGGAAAATCATCCTTAGGGCATGCCTTATTTATGTCTCTAAAATCCGTGTAGATTCTGATCCCAACAGGATTTTTCTGGACAGGGACGATGTTGGATATCCATTCAGAGTAATCAATGGGCCGAATGAATCCTGCTGCAAGCAATCTTTCTAATTCTTCCTTAACCAAGAGAGCCACCCTCGGGTGCATCTTTCTGAGCTTTTTCTTAATAGGCTTAGCGTCTGCATGTACAACTAAGTTGTGCACGACCAAAGTTGGATCCAAGCCTGGCATATCCTTATAGGACCATGTGAATACATCTATAAACTCCCGTAGTAGCATGGTGAATGTTTTCTGTTCCCGTGCCGAGAGTGAAGCTCCCAATTTGACTATTTTTGGGTCTTCTTCTGTGCCAATGTTTACATCGATAGTCTCCTCTACTAGTAACTTTGACAAGTCCTCCATATGCGTAGGATCAGGAGGAAGGTTGAGATCTTCATCCAAGGATGTCTCCACGAGATTTTCATCCTTGGCGTGGTCACTTTTATTGTCCTTTGATTTTTGCACCTATTTGTCTGCCAGTGCCTCAAAGAGGTTTTCACTGTGCGACTTGGACTTTGATTTTTTCCGAGGCTTTGCATTGGAACTTTTTCCCTCACTTTTTCTTAAATTTTTTCTGACCACGAAGCTCAACTTCCTCTCCAAAGTAGGCACAGGTATCTAAGTCAATATAGAAGCCCTTTTTGTGGTCTCCAATGGGGATTGTATCCCGAATGCCCATGAATTCTGCAATAGCTTCATCATTCTCAAATAGATCTAGTGACATATGATGTTGTTGGTCCCATTCAACAAGGGAAGGGTAAATGAGGTCAAGTGTAGGTTCTGTAGGGGTTATGGTGAGGACAATGATATTCATGAACAGGTTCGTGGAGGCAAGATCCTCATATTGGCTACAATGGGAATCTGTATCACTGTCTAAATAGTCAGAGCTATCCTCACATTCAGAGCAGGTAGCATCTTGATCATTGGGATGTGCCCCATAAGGGTGAATTCCAATGCCGTACCTTTCTATTTTAAAATGTGGGAGAGGCACTGGTTCTCACTGTCCTTGCTCATTCCTTCCACATCCTAGACCCTTGTAGCCCATGGAGTACATCATTCGACTAGATTTCTCATATTCAGGGGTTTGATAGCAGGTTGGTTGAGTATCTTCTGGGACCCAAGTCGTAGGTGGATCCAACAATTTTTCTTCAGCCAGCAAGCCTCCAGGTAAAAATGACCCAATAGTTTGCTCATCTCTAGGTCTTCTAAAATGATAGTTGGGTCGACCTCTAGTTTTAGGTGACAATGAGAGGTCTGAAACTAAGAGGGATTGTTGCACATTATATTCTCCACAACCATATTCCAGAACCTTCATCTCCCATGAATCAAAAGGAGAAGTTGATGTAGAGGCACCATGGGCGCAAGAACTGAGAGAATCTGAATCTACCTGGGACTCCATGGCTTCAGATTGAAGAGGAACAACTATATCAGCGGAGGGACACACATAGGTACCCTTACGTGTAAAACTATTGAGAGCTCTACAGTGAGCGAAGGGCTCTGAATCTCCTTGTATTGTGATAGTGTGTCCCTCGTGCTTCAGTTTAATGCATTGATGGAACGTTGATGGCATGACCTGCATGGCATGAATCCACGGTCGGCCTAGAAGCATATTGTATGGGAGTTCTAAGTCCAGGACATGAAACTTTGTGTGATGACAAGTGGGACCAACTTCCATGGGCAACGTGATTGTGCTAGCTGACTCCCTTTCCGTGTTGTCGTAAGTGGTTATGGTAATGATGTTTGACTCGAGGTCTACTTCAGTATGTCCCAGTTGGCTTAACCAACTTCAGCGTGCATATATTCAACCCTGATCCGTTGTCCACAAGCACCCGTTTGATCTTTCGGTGGGTAACGAATACCTCAATATACAAGGGGAGGTTATGCATTGGATTTTCAGTAGGGATTTCCCTATGATTAAAGGTAATGTGTTCAGTTGGTACAATGTTTGCTACTGTATGGCCTGAAGATGTGTAGGATCTACTTCTAGTGGCACTCCTGACCCCTAAAGAGTTTGGTACAAAATGTCTTTATGTACATTTGATATCTTAAGAAGATCCAAGATCAAAATCTTGGCAGACATTTTCTCAAGTTGTTCTAAGAGGTTGTACCTACCATTTTACGGGGTTGATGGAGAGGGTTCAGGAATCATGAGGTGGGCACGCCTTGTTACCACATGATGCAATCCTTTCCCTTGATTCGAATGGTGTTCACATGGTCACTAGGAGAGCGAATACATCTAATGAGTGAATCATAATGATTGTTGTCTTTCTTGGTATATAAATAATTCACTGCTTTATAACTCTGGGATGACTCTCCTCGATCCGGCTTTGACTCTTCTAACTTACCATGTTTGGGGAATGGTTCTTTATATATCCCCATCTTTTCGTTGGGCATCTGAGTTTTTTCTGGGTTATCCACTTCTATCTCCCCATTTTCGATGAGGTCTTGGATGTAGTGACGAAGTCACAGACATTTGTCTATTTTATGTCCCTTGACACGATGTAATTCGCAATAGTCATGCTCTTTGTACCATGATGGTTTTGGAGCATTGTCATCAAAGGGTTGTGTCATGGGATAAGTCACCATGTGAGCTGCATCCAATTGTTTCAATATAACTGACAAAGGCTCATTGAGAGGAGTGAACATTCTTCATTTAGGTGGTGGTTGAATAGGTCCTTTGGTCAGTTTAAAAGGTTGACCAGTTTGAACCATTTGCACACGTTTGGAATCTGTGATCCCGTCTCCCACCACGTTTTTGTTTTTGTTAAATATTTTCAGCTTCTCCATAGGTTTAACACTTTGGTTATCCTTAGATTGTGACTTAAGAGTTCCTTTGGCAATAAGGGATTTCTCTATTTGAATGCCTTTTTCAATGACCTCCTCGAAAGTGTGAACACAATGCATTTGAAGGTGGAAAGCGATGTCTAGATTTAGGTTGGGCACAAAGATACTTACCAGCTATTTTTTAGGGAAAGCGCAAGGGAAGCGACTGGCTATCCCTCTCCACCATTGTAGGAAGCTGGTGAATGTCTCGTTAGGATGTTGTTTGGTGCCACATAAGTCTACCATGGTGATATCACTTTCTATATTGTATGAGAAGTGACACACAAACCTCTCTGCCAATTCTGGCTAGGTAAAAATAGACCCCCGAGGTAAACGAGTAAACCACTCCAAGGCTTGACCTCCTAGACTCTTGGGAAAAATTCATATGAGATAATTATCACTATAGGACACCTCTTGACATGCCATATAGAAATCCTTGACATGATCTCGTGGGTCTCCCTTTCCTCTATATTTGTCAAATTTCAGCATGTCAATTTTTTTAGGGAAAGGTTGAAGTGTCATAGCTTTGTCAAAAGGATGGGGACATAGTTCTTCATATTGATATTTTCTAATGCTCCCCACATTTCTCTCTTGAAGGCTTGCGAGTGTTTCTTTCATAGATTGTACTTCTTGTGTGAGTAATTGTTCTTTAGTGGGAGAAGCAGGATATATACATGATGATGCTCCATATTGTCTTCTCCTTGATTTTCCCTATGAAGTTCACTGATTTTGACCTTAGGCCTTGTCTTTTGGACATTCTTGCTTGTTTCCTTTTGTACATGAGAGGTTAACAAGGCTAATTGTCAACTAAGGTTGCTAATTTGTTGCTGAATAGTGACTTCTTCTTCCAAAGGTTCCTCTTCTTCTTCATATTGTGGAGGTTCTTCAACATTCTCGTGTCCTAACCTGATTTTATGTGGCACTTTAATAAAGGGTATTCTATGTCCCACTACATTATCATTTCCTGCATTGGAGGTAGAAGCATGTCCATGTGTTAAAATATCCTCCATGTTGATAAGAGGTCGCTCCTCATCATTAGTGTTATTTGTAGGTGGGATTGTTTCATGTTCAGTGGGCATTTTGGCCCCCAATTCTACAACCCGTGCCAGCACCCTATCCTTGTTTCTAAAAAGGAATTCATCTAATAAGGTGGGGTCAAAGTCAAATCCGCATGTGGGGATTCCAATTCGTCACCACTATGATCTACCATGTCTTCTATCTCTTTTTCTGGAAAATAGAGGCCCTAGATCATGACCAATAAAAGGGTTTGACCCTTGTTTGTTTGAGGCTTCCCAAGCTTGTGCTTGTTGTGCTTCGTATGTTTGTTTTTTGAGCCCTAATCGTGTTTTAGGAGCCATGATGTGCAACAGTTTCACCAAGGTAAGTTGTAAATGTGTTCAAAAACTTGTGATCACACCTAAGTGAAATGCAAAATGAATGTCAAGAATATGAATGAGTATAAATGTTAGAGTACCAATGTGATAGAGTGATAAATCAACAGTGACACAATGTTTGGTACCTAAGCCTATCAAATGAATGAAGTACTTCCTAGGTTTTTTCTTCAAAAAAGTAGTTGGTGTCGTAAGATAATTAACAAGATGTCCTCACTTATGTCAAGTTCAAGGGAATGAACAAGACGTAAGTAAATACAAGAAGTTAATGTGACCTCCTAACAAGGTATACTAGAAGTAAGCCCAAATTCAATTAATACCTATATCCCAAAAAGTGCCAGTTACAATTTGTGAGTGACACAACAATGTCACCAAGATATGTTAACCAAACTTTGTGAGAAAGTAAGGTATTGATATCAAGATGATATTGATATAACACGCACAAGTGGTAACACGTAGCACTTTTCAAAATCGAGGTAGTAATAGAATCAAACTAAAATCTTAAAGTATAACTAAGAATTGTTAAAATGTGTATAGCGTAACCTTACAATACAGATATTTAGGTCAAGTTTACAAGAAACAAGACGTAAATACCAAAATTGTAGTGATACGATATAAACAAGGTAACCTTTCCAAGGAAGTTCAAGATGATGAACCACGCCTAACTATGATGACGATCCTGACGTGGGTATCAAGATCACAAAGGCCACCAATGATATGAATACACCTCCACACACTTTAGATGTTTAACTTACCTAGCCGAAAACATGGATGGGCATAAACAGACAAAAAAGTGGCAGAAACAATCAATTGGTAACGCAAAGGTAGTCACCCTTCTTTTGATCAACAAAGTGTCAAAAGAATGTGAAGGAAGTAGATCAAAATGGGGATGAAAAATGTTGGCTTTACTTCGGCAGAGTTTCGCCTTGCTTTAAGGCAAGTGAAAAACTAAACAAAAGTAACACTTCCCATGTTTCATGATGAATGATGGCTCACAACTCAACACTATTTTGAAATGGTCAAAGTGGGCTCCTGGCCAAAGAATATCTTCCTAGGTGGTTCTCTCTTCCTAGGTGTTACAAAGTTGTCTTAAGCGAGCTCGATTTACCCAAAAAGTCACAATGACTAATTTGGGAGTATCTTGGCTTTACTTTACCCCCTTCAAGCACACTAGGCAACTAGTGCATCTACATGTACCATCACTGGGGTCGCCATACGGACAACCAGTAACGCTAACTCACAAGGAATGACTAGTCAAGTAGGTTGTGCAGAGCACTTCCCGTTTTGTCCACAAGGTTCCCTCTTACGTGGACTACTTTGGGGTTCCTGGTACCACCCCCATTGTTGTAGCTTAAGGCATTATGCCAAAGGGGTTATGTTCCAGTTGAGCGGATAGGGGTGTACCCTTTTCCGAAACCTGCAATACAATGTTTTGAATATAGTGTTCTTTTTATCTTGTTTAATTTTGATGTGGTTTGGAACACCTTTTGGCAACTTGTACGACAACTGTATTAGTAGTTTGATTTTGTTTCCCACCTTTCTTTGACAAGCGTGTGTTTTGGTCCTGCACAATGAGTTAGTAATTTTCCATAAAAAGAGTAAACATCATTTCTGATTCTCAAGATCATCCAAGGACGCAAGAGAAGAGCATACATGACATTTCTAAAATCCAAGAAGATGCCAAATGGAAAAAACACTTAATTCAAACACACCAAGTTAACTCATTCCAATTCAGATATTCTTAACAATTTCAAAGCATCAAAAAGACCTAAGAATCATTTATGATTCCCAAGATTGCCCCAAGGGAGGCGAGGGAAGAGCATACACGACCTTATTCTTATAAGCAAGCATGCAAAGTCTATCTAGTCTAGCAAAAGCATGTAAACATACCCTGCAAAAATAGGCATTAATTAGATAAAACCTATAAAGAAGTTAGCACTTTAACACTTTAATTTTAAGAAAACTGAAAGACACCTATGCCCCGGTTTAAGCGTGTGCACGCGGGTTAGGGTGGATGTGCCCCTCTGTGTTTTTCAGACTTACAGTGCACCTGCACCACCCAAAGGCATTTGTGTACGCCAGGATTAGGGCATGTGTGCTAGGGTAGGTAAACATCAATATCAAGTTCCAACAGAGTGCCTACGCCACTAGAGAGGTGCCTGTACCAAGGTTAGGGCGTGTGCGCCACAACAGATAAAAAATAGTACCATATTCTAACAGAAGTGCCTGAGAGATTCCTACACCTGGGTTAGTGTGTATGCACCAATGTGATAGGTTTTTCCGTTGCAGTGAAGGTACAGTACGAAAGATTCTCTGCACCCTTTTTTAGTGTGCCTATGCCCTGGTTAGGGTATGTGCATCGGGGTTAGTGTATGTGTGCCAGGGTTGGAAAACAAAGATACAAGATCTGATAGTATGCCTGCGCCACCCGAGAGGTGCCTACGCCTGGGTTAGGTGTGTCTGCGCCGGGGTTAGTGCACTTGCACCCCTCCTGCAACCAAAGTATGGAAAAAAACAAAAAATCTCACAATACTTCAAAATTTTAGCAAGTTAGCTTGAAAGTGGCAACAACCCATTAAAATGATAGCTATAAATGATAACCTACACATATAATACTAGCAAAAATCCTAAGAAATTGAACATTATTACTATATGTGCATATCAAAGGTTAGCCAAAAACAATATAATTCAAGATAAAAATGCTAAGGGACTAAGGATCCCTCCCACCGGGTGTGCCAAATGTGTGCATGGTTTTGTTTAAGCTAAGTTAGAAAATGAGAACTAACACCTAAATAGTTCTATAACAAAGCTAAATCAAAATCTAAGCACCATCAAGATAAGAGCTAAACAAGGTTAGACAACAACATTATTGCATTAGAACTTTGAAGCATAAATCAAACTAACATGCTAATTATCAAGAACCTCTACTCTTTAGATTGACAACAAAATCAAATGGACCTATGTAGATTCAATGGAAATCAATAGTTGATTGTTTTATCTTCAAGAAATTAGGAATGGGAGCTCATCAAAGCATGGCTACAAGACCACTTTGATTATTCCCATATGACCTAAGAACTTGGATGAATGCAATGCAAGAAAATGAGGCTTAGCTCTTCCAATGGTGAATTGCTCAAGAATGACAAAAGGCTTATAGTGTATTTTCTATATGCTTGCTTTTGTTTCTCAAGAATTAGGTGTAAGTGTAAAGGTAGGAGGAGGGATCTTTATATAGCCCAATGGATAAAACAATCTCTACATCCCTTTGCATGTGGGATAATAGAGATGTTGAGTTAGTTGTGGATAAGGGGGGTTTAGATAGGGTTGAGTTAACTTTAGGAGAGTTTAGCTTGTCCTTTAGTGAATCATGTGGATAAAGGGGGTTTATTAATTGATCAAGATGATTAATTAATAGATGTGCAAGCTTATAAAAGCTTTTTAGAGGAATATTAGCATGATTTAGACTATAGAAGGGGATTAAATCAATTAAATAATGATTTATTGGTTTAATGAAAGGGGAAGCTAATTAATTAATAATAATTAATTAGTCTAGATAGAAGGTAGGATTAATTAATGGAAGGTCATTAATTAGGGTATTTGTTGGATACAAGACTTAATTAATTAGCGTAGTGTAATTAATTAATGATGATAGGAGAGAAGATGAGCGATTTTGATGATATGTCACCAATTTGTAGGAAAGGAGATAATTAGCACAATTTAAGTATTTAAATTGCTCAGTAAAGGTTGAATATATCACATGCAGTTATAGATCAAGATGTTTCATCACATGTATTAGGAAATCATGGAAGAGGAAGAGGAAAATTTAGCCCTAGAGGTAGAGGAAGAAGTTCATTTAGAGGATGCAAAAATGGTCCATCAAAATCAAGTGGAAGAGGACATCGTCAAGAACATAATCATAATCCTTTTTCAGGTCAGAAACATGATAATTCACATGTGCAGTGTCTTTATTACAAGAGATATGGGCACTATGCTTATGAATGCAGGAAAATTAGTATAATAAAAACAAGAAGAATCAAAATCAGGTTGGAATCTCTTTTCTAAACTCCTTGTTTATTGAATGCACAAAGATTTCTGAAGCATCGTCTATTGAGTGTAATCTATCCAAAGAAAGTCCTAGTGACGTGTGATATTTGGATTCTGGTTGAAGTAATCACATGTCAGGTAACTTAGATTTATTTTCTAATTTGAATGAGGTAGTAAAGATAGAAGTTACTCTTGTGAATAATAATATAGTGAATGTAAAAGGAAAATGAATAATCAACATTCTAACTAAAAAGGGGAAGCATAAGATTATGCAGGATTTTTATTATGTTGCAGTTTTGAAGCACAATCTTTTGAGCATTGGTTAATTGGTACAAAAGGGATACATAGTTTACATTGAATACAATTAATGTGTGATCATGAATAAAGCTCCAAGTACCAAGGTGATTGCTAAAGTGAAGATGAAAAGAAACAAAATGTTTCCTTTGAAGATTATACCAGCCACATCCGAAGCTCATACTACAGATCAATCCAGATCTAAGGAGATTGAATCAGCTTTTTAGTCAATTGAAAAAATGAATCGTGGATATGGCATCTCAGGTTTGGTCATTTAAAATTTAGTGGTTTGAATTTATTACACAAAAAAAATATTGTGAAAGGTTTTCCTTTGATTCAGAAACTAAATAGAATTTGTGAAATTTGTATTTTGGGGAAGCAAAATAGAGAGTCCTTCCCAGTTGGAAAAACAAGGAGAACAAGTGCACCCCTTGATATTGTTCACTCATATTTATGTGGACCAATGCAAAAAAATTCTATTAGAGGTTGTTCATATTTTATGAAATTCATTGATGACTATACAAAGAAGACATGGGTGTACTTTTTGAGAGAAATATTAGATGCTTTTGATATATTTTAGTTCTTCAAGGCTTTTAATTTTTGCAAATATCATGGTATACAAAAGCAGATTACTTCCAGGTATACACCACAATAGAATGGCATGGTAGAGAGAAAGAAGAGAACCATCATGGAGATGGTGAGAAGTATGATGAAGGAAAAGAATCTTTCAAATGACTATTTGGAAGAAGCAGTAGTAACTATTTTTTATATCATAAATAGGTGTCTAACGATAATTGTTCGAAACATGGTTCATCAACAAGCTTCGACGAAGAGGAAACACAATGTTTCTCATTTTAGATTTTTTGGTTGTGTGACATTCACACATGTTCCTGATGAGCTACAGAATAAGTTAGACAACAAACGAGAAAAGTGCATGATTGTAAGATATTTAGAGAATACAAAAGCCTACAAGTTGTTCAATCTAGTTACAAGAAAGGTCATAATCAGAAGAGATGTACAGTTTGTTGAAAATGAGGCATGAGATGTAAGTATTGAGAAAATAGTTAGTGTAGCAACAACTATTCCTCATGATGATATGGCAGATGAAATCATATAGCAACAAGGTATTGTATCTTCTTCGAATATTGGACATGCACAACAATTTGTAGTACAATCTACACCTCCATCTACATCTAGGAGATATCAAATATTTCAGTCATCTTAAACCATCCAACATACACAAAAAAGAACATGATTAAAAGAAAAGGATGGGTTGTTGAAGAGCTTGGAACCTGTAAGCTTAAAGGTGTGTGCCTAGAGGTGGAGCTAAAGTTCCACAACATTTTCCAACATCCTATCACAATCCACAAGATTTATTTGTGTAGAGCCATATGTGGAGCTACTCACAATAGTGGGCGTTACACCTTCTGATATGTCATGTTCCTTGAAAAATAATTCAAGCACTTATTGAAATCTGAGGCACTAACCACTTTGGAACCCATGTTAACATTTGGTTTTGTTTGGAGTGCTGAAGATTTGATAACATTGGTGCAGATAATCTGTCTCTTCTTGTTTGTTTCGATGATAAGTGGTGTCTTATTTCAGGAATTTGGAATTGGAGCCTTTTCTAGGCTAAGTAGAGTATTTTTTTCTTTGTGGAAAGAAATCTTGCTTGAAAAGATAAGGATTCAAGATTTTGAAACTTTCTTTAGTTTCCACACAAACAATTTCGTAAGAGTAGGGAATGAAATTTTGGAAGGAAAATTTTAATTTGGAGAGTAAGTAATAAGTGTACTAGGGTTTTTTCCCTAGAGGATGGAGGAATTTGAAAGCTTTTCATCAAATTATTTTAAGGCCTTTCTTGTGTGAGTTGTATAAATTTTTGGGTTTCTGCTTCAAGTCAAGGGTTTCTAATTCAAGTCAAAGGATTCAAGGTTTTTTTCATTAATTTATTTGTTTAGCTTCTAACCAACAAATATTTTTTTTTCACTTTTGAACTTGGATCATACGGATTGTAGTGTTTCTTTATATTAGAGATGACAACAACACTATAAAATCCAATTTCTAGCAGAGAGTTTTAACAATGTCTAAGCAGTAAGTGTTATCCAAAATTCACCCCCCAGGGTAATTTTGATAACATGCATCAGAATATTCAAGTCTCAAGCACATTGATTGATTCAGAGCAAACATCATGTTTCTGGGGTTCCCTCAGAAAATTTTCTAACTCCCCTGGCCAAAGAAGGAAAGAGCAAGCTCTGAGAAAATGCGAAAAAATTGCAGAAGGCAAGTAGGTTGATCCAGGAAAAATTGTGAAAATTGACTAAGTCCTAGTCCTTGCAACAGTAGGGACGTGTGGGACAGAAAGACGCGGATCAGCCAAAAAGCCTCCAGGCGGCCCGCTAAGCATTTGGGACAATCGGGCCAGAAGTACGCGACGGGCGCGAGAAGCCGATCCGGCCGAAAGAGGAAGAAAAACGACTAACTGCTGATTGGGACATTCGGACCAAAAGGACGCGAAGGACCCGAACCGGCCGGAACAGGGAAAGTTCGCTCCGGGACAGTCGGGCCATGAGAATGCGCGGGACGTGGAAAGGCGGTTCGGCCGAAGGAAAAGAAAATCAACTAACTGCTCGGGACATTCGGGACAAAAAGGCGCAAACTGGCCGAACCGGGTGAAAAGAGTCAAGGCAGCCCGAAACAGTCTGGGACGCGCGGGCCAAAAAGGCGCGAAATGGCCGAACCGGGCGAAATGGGAACAAACAGTCCGGAAGCAAATGGGACATCTGGGCCGCGAGGATGTGAACCGGCCGGTTTGGCCGAAATAAGAAACTTCAGCACAAGGAAAACTGGGACAAATGGGACGAAGGGACACGCGGGACGCGGATCACCGAAGGAGCCGAAAGCCAATCAATGCATGCCACGTGTCATCGGCCAAATGAGAGACGAGGAAGCCCATTTCGTGCGGATCGGAAGTTTTTGTCCCAGACAACATTGGGACATCCGGGACAAAAAGACGCGAAGGGCGCGAAAGAGCCGGCAGACCCGTCGACCAATCAAATCATGACACGTGTCACAAGGGAAAAGGTCAAAAAGTCAAAGGGCGAGTTTTGAAGGGTCAGCCCGAACCAATGGGATAGTGCCACGTGTCCCAACTAGGGCCCACAAGGAAATTTCAAAGGAAAGCCCACGGAAAGGTGGAGGAGAGAGAATTATTTAGCGAATCAGAGCCTGCCACGTGTCGTCCAGGTGGCGAAGCGCGGGAAAATATTTTAAAATCTGTTTTGGTCTGTTCCGTGCCCTAAATCTTCAGATCGTCATATCTTTTGATCCAGAGATCGGATTTGCACGTTCTTTATATCAATGGAAAGCTTGTGATATGCTCTACATGATTCCGGGGTCAATCTTAAATTTTGGTGCAGTTTGGAGAGAGAAAATTGAGAAACGGATCTGACGCGTGATCATGGTCAGAAGCGACGTTTCAACAACCTGTTTTAATGCAAATGGGTCGCATTCTTCTTCAGCACGGCCAGAAGTGACATTTCAGCGGCCAAATTAATGCAGAATGGGTCGTATTCTCCTCCAAATTGGTCAAAGATGGCAGGGTATGGGTTGGTAAGGTATCCCATGCCGTTTTAATGCATTGGCATTCAATGAGGAATGGGCTTGCACGTTTTCCTACGTTTTCTGTCCCCTGGGCTCGACCCATGCAATGTAAAAGGCCAGATTTGGCTCATATGATAAGAAGTTGTTCATCTTTTCTGCTCTGCCCTCCCTTCTTTTCTTCTCTAGGGTTGAAAATGGAGCTCGAACCTCCTCCCTTGCTCTGTAATGGCGTTTTTTGCCTTTTACTATTGAAATGATGTTCTGTGCAAACTTCTGGAGCAACAAAACATGTTTTGTGATGCATCTGTCCATCCTTGCTCATTTTTGCTTATTCTCTTCTTTCCTCTCTTCATTGCAGGTTTGGAGCTGTGTTCATGGAGTTTTGGGACATTTTCTGTGTGAAACCTATCCTTGGGCCTATGACGCATCTGTCCATCCTTCCCATTGCTCACCTCTCTTTGTCCCATGGCAATTTTGATAGAGGTTCAAAATTCTCCTTTTCTGGTGTATCACCGCTTTAGTGTAGGCTTTCATTTTATGCATTCTCTCTCCCTGGTCCCTTGGAAATTTAGATTAGAACAGTTAGCCTGCTTGAACTGGGGTAGATTGTGGCAGGTAGTTTAGGAGCAAGAACTAGCTTTCTCTGGAGGTCTATCTCAAGTAGCAAGTCCCACAACTTGGAGATAGTACCCATGTTATCCAATCACACTGGATGCTTAGAGTGATCAAACTAGAAATATGATCAACATCCAGGGGTGCTGTGATTCGGTGATAACAATAAGAAAATAACATGCCTAAATCCATAGGAAAAATAGACTGAGGTGGTTATGGAGATGAAATCCTCCATTCGTGGGGATATGCGAGCAGATAATGAAGCATTGTTTGAAGAAAATTGATGTAATCAAGTAAAACCAGCCACTAATAAAAAGGTAACATTGAATAAATAAAACACATAAATAAACAATTGAGGAATCCTTCACTTGGTCTCATCATCAGATGAATACATTTATAGTGCCCACTCCTCTTTGACACCTTTTTTTCTTTCTACTCTATTTATACTCATTAGCTGCCTAGAGACATGGATATGGATATAGTATGTTCGACAACATGTGATTAGACTATATGGACATTTGATTATTATTGTGATTTGAATTTTATCATGGATTATATGGATGCCTAGCTAATTTTGGTGGATATTGTAGCACATGTGATTTGGCATTACTTTACTATATACTGACATCTTAGATTCATAGCAGTTGCGATTATGTTTTGATGCATCGTCTAACCATGTGTACCTTGATATTATGGTTTATTGATTTCATGATGATGTTAGGTGATCAGTATGTAGAATGTGATTACTGACTATTGTAAATGTTTGATTTAAAATAGAATTGTGTACTATCATGTATGATGATGATTGTATGATGAATGATTTTTACATGTTTTAGATTTCCTTGACGTATTGATTTGGCCTTGAGGATGAAAGTGGTATTATTTTGTGATTACTAGAAAGGTCAACCATGAAGGAATGTCATGTGTTAACAACACGGTCACCTTGGCAGCTGTCATGTTTATGTTTGTGTTGTGTCATATTTTTGTTGTCATATTTTTGGAGGTCTCCATGGGGGAGCACCTTACATGTGACCATGGGGTAGGTATGTGTATGAATTCCAATGTATTTTCTTGTAGTTATGTTTTGTAATTATTTGTGGATGTTGTGATTTTCATTAAAGTTATAATGTACCTTGTAACCCTATGTTTTATATAGTTAAGTGTACCCCTTGTAATTACGTAAATTTTAGTAGGAGCTAATGTTTCCTCTTATGCCTCTTATGTTTAAATTGTGCTTTGGTTTAATTGTGTTATTAGAAGGGTTACTGCTTAATGAGATGAGGTGGATTTTGGGAGGGTAGAGATTCCTTGGAATATAATTTATTCCTCCCACCTCTTTTATTTGAATTTTTAACTAGGCATTGGTTTGTGTGCTAGTCCTAAAAGTTCAATCTCAAATTTGGGTTTTGAGCCCAATTTTGAAGGCTTGTGGGAAGAGTTTTACTTATCCCACACACTTAAATATATTCCCCCAACCTTACCTATGACTTGGGGGGTCAAATTTATCTTGTAATGACGAAAAATTGTGAGGAAAGAGGCAATTATTGCTCTCATGTTTTGAATCTCTAAATATAACTTTGAAATGTGTAAACATGATCTTGTGTGCAAATTTGGTTGTGTCATATCCTCAACCAACTAATTATGATACTTTGAAATGTATGTTGAAAGGGTGATGTGGATTTGAGGGGGATGAAATGGCATCCTCCATGGAGCCACAACTCATTTCCCTCCTTCTTGTCTATTTATACATTTTCCTTTTATGTTGTTGGGGTTAATTACTTTGGGGATTTTTGGAGTGGAATTGGAAAGGAGCTGGTTTTGACTGCTTTCTTGTGGAGAGAAAGTGAAGGGAATTTATTGGAAAAGGAAGGTGCCATCAGATGGAAAGGTAGGGTCTTTTTCTCATTTTGTTTTCTTATTTTATTGTGTATGGAATTGTTGAATTTGAATACATGTTTGTATGTTTGTGTTGGGTTTGGGTAGGTTGCCTTAAGGAATGTGTGGGGAGAAATAAAATGGGGACCAAGGAGGATGAATAAGGGATTTTTGTGAGTTTATGGAGGGAGTTTGGGTAGGGTGTCTACCCTTGTGAAGGCATCAAGAAAATTCATTATTATTTTTGTATAATTAAATGAGGGAGTGATAAGAGAATTCGAGGGAGGGATAATAGATTATGTGTGATTGCTATTATGGAGGTTTAAGGTGGACTCCTAAACCACTTGGGAGTTACAAGATGGTTCCACATTTTTATTTTCTCCCATGGCTCTAGGTTGAGCCTTTGTGATGGAATTATGTTGTAGGTTTTTAATTGTTTATCCATGTGTTGCTGCAAGTTGTTTGTGAATACTTGTTATGTATGTGGAAGCCCTTGTTTCTTTGTTGCAAAGGTTTGGAAGCTTATGCATTGTTTCATGGTTGGGGCTCAAGGGCCAATGATGGGGTTGGATTCACTCCTTCATTGGATCGATGACCGAGAGGAGAGTGTTGCCTAGCTCTCTCCTTTCTTTGTGTATGCTCGATTTAAATGAATAAAAGTTGCAGAAATAAAATGGAGTCATAGAGATTTAGCTTTGGAAATTTTTTACCATGTTGTCTCCACCATTTTTAGGAGGTCTTATGTTTACTTGCATTTAAATTTCATTCAAGGTGTCTTGTAAAGAAGTTGATATAAAATCTGTAATCTTCTTAAGTATTAAAAAACTACTGTATGTGTTTGAGATTTAAGACTTTTGAGGACTGTATTGTTTAAATTGTTGCAATAATTACTTATTAAAAGACTGTATTCTTGGCATTGAAAAGGGTTGTAACACCCTCTAATTATTAAAATAATTGTATTATTGTAAATCCTGTAAAATATGCCTTATTAGGAAAGTTTGAATCTATTTTGGAAAATCTGTAAAATATTATACATTACTGTCTATAACTAGTTTAGAAAAGTCTGAAGTAAATTTGAAGTAATTCATCTATGTTGACCTGCTTGTGTCATAGATTACTTTCTCTGTTTTGTCTTAGCTTAAAATAAATTGTTTCTTTTTCTTCCTGTATTTCCCTCCTTGGAAGTAAAGTAGTTCAAATGTATGTCTATACCTTGAATGTAATCTAGAATCACTGTGGAAGAATACTGATCTGAAAGTGATAATGTTCTTTCATGTTAAAACATGATTCCTTCCCTACATATTTGCTTACTATAGTCAAACTTAGACTTTCTTGCAAACATATGGAATAGTGAAATGTTTAATTATGCAAAGTGAAACTAGTAAGTAAACTTGTGAGTATATATATATATATATATATATGTGTGTGTGTGTGTGTGTGTGTGTGTGTGTGTGTGTGTGTGTGTGTGTGTGTGTTTGTGTGTGTGTGTGTGTGTGTGTGTGTGTGTGTGTATGTAAATATATATTTTTGATGATATATATGTTTATATATATCTACTCCTTGAAATAAAGTTTAGATCTATAGAGACCGACATCAGTATGTGCTACCGGCGTCAGTACCCATAAAAAAACCAACACCGGTTGCATGACCAGCGCTGGTCATCTGTACATTTTTTTTCTTTATTAATAAAGATTATATTTGACCTTGAAACCTCTGTTTCAAAATTTAAACTTAGAATATTAAAACACAGAATAAATCTCACCAGTCAGGGAATCTATATATGAATATATACACACATATATGTATATAGGCATATATATATATATATATATATATATATATATATATATATGTATACCGCTATGAAAATTTTTATCAATAAATTGAATAAAAGTGAAATGAGGTGTTACACAAATATTTTATTACCATCTAGATCATATATATATGGGTATGTACACACATTTGTGTATATAAACATATAAATATAGACCTGAGAACAAACTTAGCAATCTAATGAAAGAAATAATAATGTATACTTCTCAGATCTAAGCCATTTGTAGATATTAAATGATAAATACTCCAAATGAATATGGATTCATCTCTGTAACTAAAGAAAAATACATAAGGGTGATCAAACACTCACTATCAAAGATACTGGTAAAAGAACCCATAATAAAACTTGCAAGTAAAACTAATCAAACCCTAGGGAAACCATTAAAATGAAATAATGAGAGAAAAGAGGGAGAAATCCTCATATTGTTATTCCTGCACCATCCTCATACACATAGTTTCAACCCTGAATCCCTTGCCTCCATTCTTGGTCCTTCATGTAGCTTGACCTGTGTAAATGGGGGCACCATTTGGGATAGATGATACATAAAGATACTTCAAATAAAGTTAGGGTAAACGAGGAACCGTAAGATCTATGGGAGTGGATTAAATGAATCCCACGACAAGGATTTAATCCTCGTCTCTTAGTGATGAGTCCTTAAATATTAATGAATGGGTAAATTATTCTAATAAAGCCTTGGTATGTTGTCAGGTGTGTAGAAGTTAAATGGGTAAGTGATAGTTAAATTTAGGATTTTATTTAAATGATGACCATGGGATGTTATATGGGTAAGCCAAGACATCAAAATATTTGGTAAGGACGCTTACAAATTTCTTGCACTCCTCAGGTGAGCAACACTTACCAATGTTGACCAGGTGAGGTTTTTCTTTGGTATAAATGCCAACTTGCTTATAATAAGTAGAATTCATAGGTCCTACCTACTCTTTCTCTTTAATAAATATGTCATGTTTATCAAAAATTTCTTCAAATGAAAACAATCCTTTTTGAATTTTATTTCCTTTGAGTTTAATGATGCCATCACTAGGATCCTCGTTCTCAACTCCTTGAATGGGCAAGGTCGTTAATTCAAAAAATTCAGAATCAATTCCTTTAAAGTACAACTGTTCAAAATTATCCCTCTTTTCCAAGAAGGCAATAATTTTTTGATCATCATTGAAGACTTGCCAATTTTTTGCATTGTCAGGAACACTTGGCCTAAAAACCATTTCAATGGTGTATTTTTCCTGATCAAAATATGAATGAGGAATCATCAACGAAGATGAGAATGCTAGAGAATATAATTTTTCATTATTTTCACGAGGGATGGATTCTATGGAAAAAGCATCAAAGGTTTCTATCATGTCCCACACTTTATTTCTGTAGTGTCTCAAACGATCATTCTTTACTTAAAACTAATTTTTTATTTGTTTCACAATCAACTCTGCATCTCTAAAGAATTTCAAAATTTTGATCCCTTTTATCTTTTGCAACTTTGAGGCCAAGGATTAATGCCTCGTATTCTGCAGTGTTGTTAGTATTTGAAAATTGGAGTTTATAAGAAAAAGGAAACATTTTACCATTTAAGGATATAAGCACCACTCCTACGTTAGAACCTGTTGAGAAACAACTTCCATCCAAATCAAGATTCCAGATCTCATTGGGATCTTGGAAAGTGACCTCAGGTACATGAACCTCTGTAGTCATCATATAATTACCCATACTTGAGTTTTGAAATAGGACATGTGCGCAGGGATCATCGGTTTTTGTTACGGTGAACTTTTCCCGAGTTTCCAACATTAGCTTCTTCATTTCTCCACTGATAGGGATCATAGCATGAGACCAGTCCATTTGAATCTCACCACCTAAATCTCTACAAAATTTCATGCTCAACAACATACTATACGGAGCGGGAATTTTGGAAACTAGAATGGTTACCTTGACTTGCTTTTGAGGAAATTGATCTAAAACCATTTGAGCATCTTTAATCTTCCCAATCAGAGGAATTTTTCATGTCTCCATAGAGTAACAAGATCAAAATTTTCTTGTATAATTCAACCCAAGAGCATGTGCTACTTTCGTAGGCATCACATTATTCGAGGCTCCGAAATCTATAATGAAATTACTTAATTTGCATCCGCTGATCAGAAAGGACATAAAGAAAGGTTCAATCTTTTCATTTGAAGGTGTAGGGGCCGCCACAATGTTTTGAGTCTTTCCCTCTTCAGGATTTTTTAGATTCCCTTAGAGGAATGAACAATAGAGTCACCTTTGATAAACTAAACCAATTTCTCAAGTTGATCCTTATTGGACTTCAAGTACTTTGCTTATGAAAAGGAAATTTTCGTTTTATTGATATGATCAATAATATCAAATTTGGGAAAAATGACCATACTTGATGTCTCAGATACTAGTTCTTTTGAACTTGATGATGGCTCACTTTTAACCTTTTCTTTGGCCTTGGTTGATAATGATGTGGAAGAAGAAACTTTCTTCATAATTGATTTATTAACTGATTGACTTGAAAAAGGTCATCCTTTATTTAAGATAGTTTTGACCTTGGAAACCTCAATCACCTTGGGCTCTTTAGGAATATCAGTTATTTTAGATTCTTTAGGAACCTCCTTGGAGCTCTTTTTATCTTCCACCTTGGTGGCACTCTGCTCCTTTTCTAAGAGCGTGTGAAGACAATGAAGGATTGACTATTCATATCTTCTAAAATTTCTTCATATTCATCTTCTTCTTCTAAATAGTACTCAAATAAATGATTATTACTTTATCCTTCACACTCTTCAACTTTAGGTTCAGATGTCTTAGAGTTTGGCTCATCTTCATCAACTTCGACGACCTCAACTTCATCATCGATTTCTTCAATGATATCACACTTTGAGTTAGTAGTGGAACTTACTTGAATAGCAAGCCTTGTTGGAGCGCCTGCAATTTTGGATTTGTTAGGAATGTATCCTTTTCTTGGGATGTCTTTATAAGTAGTAGGTTCACTACTTTGAGCAACTTGATTTTTCAAATCTAGCACATCATTAGCCAACTTAGTGAGTATGGTATCAGAAGCATTGGGGGTTTCTTGACTCTTTTCCTTGAGGGAAGCTTTCTTGAATTTTCCTGCCATGATTAAGTCACCTTTAATTTCTATGGCTAAGGATTGAGAAAGTTTCAAAGTAGATACTCTAGCCCTTCTCAGTTGATAGAACACTTCTAGTTGTTGTGCATTAATAAAGAAACATTTTTGTCCATCAGGGTTTGGGCAGATTCCAGCAGGAACTTTGTTCACCATTTCATTGAACTTAGCCATGAAATTCCTCATGGGTTATGTTGGATATTTATTCACCTGAGATAGTTGGGAAAGAAGGGCATCTTCATCTTCTGCTATTTTGAACATGTCTTCAAACTTAGTTTTCATATCATTCTAGTTTGTAATGGATCCATTAGGGAGATGATGAAACCAATCTATGGCAATGTCTTGCAATGTTTCAATGAAGAGGCGAACAACATCTTCATATTCTACTAAAAAAATTGCACATGCAACAAAGAAGGAAGAATTGTGTTCATTAGGTGAAGTCTTCCCATCTCCATTGAACTTGGGAAGGATCTTATCGATCCTCATGGGAGGTCATGTCGAGTTGTTAAGGCCAATGTACCTATGACATTTCCTCATGGTAAGTTAACTTCCATCTCGGGAAAGGTGGTCAGTGAAGGTAAAACAATGTGTGTAATAAAAAGTGCTTCACTTGTAGTGATTCCTCCCTTACTTTCTCTTTCAGGACTTGATGCAAGGCTTATGGATTTATGGGGAGTGTTCCTCCTTAGAGGAGATAATTTGAAACCAAAATTTCCTTGAAAATCAAAAATTGGATTAGATCGACCTTTATGTTTTTCTCCTCGTGTAAACCTCTTTCCTGCCAATTCGAAATATTTACCATGTAAGGATCACTGACACGTTCTGATCAACTCTAGCCTTTTCTCTTTTCTCTCTTTCTTAATATCTTCACGTCTGAATGACTCTAACAACTCTCACAGCTTGATTTTATTCATTATCTAATACTGATGCGGTGAGATGAAAATGATAATCATTCGTGTGCTTTTTCCAAATAGCTTTCCCCTAATTTGATGACATGTCTTCTTGAGTATTTGTAAAAATAAGATTTGGTTGCAAGATAGGTGAGTTACATGTAATTGTCATACATATTATTTCCTTGGTGGAAGAGAACCATGTCGGTGAATAATGATCAACACATGTCCAGGAGGTATTCTGGCCACAAGTATGGGTGCTCTTCTTTTAAGGTATTCAATGTATATTTCTTTGCCAATGGCTCTATCAACATCCCAAAATTTCTACAAGATTTTGTGGTTTTCCCAAGCTACTATCTAAAGGCTGGAAATAATTTCTCCTTGAAAATATTCATTGGGCACAAGATTCGGTTGAATAACTGTAGCTTTTGAAGAGGGGATAGTCATAAATATTTAACCAAGCATTGGTAAACAATTCTTGAATCCCCAGCGGAGTTGCCAAAAATTGTTGGCATATGGATTTGCACGCATGTAAACTACATACAACAGAAGTCCCTCCTCAATGAAGGCGAGGCTACCTTTATTGAAAACCAAAATAGTATTTACATTTGTACATTCAAAATTGTATGTGGAGGATGTTTTGGAAAATCAAATATAAATAAATGTGAATGAGGGAGATGAAATGGAATGAAAGAAAGAAATGGAAAGGAATGAATAGAAGGATCATGCAATAGTTAGGTAATAGAGGAAAATAATGAATAACTATATCAAATAAAGAAAAGTTTGAATCAGCTAAAAAAGAACATGTAAAAGGGAACACACATGAGAAAACAAATATCAGAGCTTGATCACTGTGAACAAGAATAACAAATTAATAACATTGACAATAAGATCCAAGACAATGTTCGCATGCAAGATTTAAACACTAACATCTAATGGACATAAGAACATCAAATGCTACAAGAGATAATGAATGGGACACAAATTTCATATTTCATTAGCTCCAAAATGTATTCACAAAAGAACAAAAAGCTTCTTTCCTTGAAACAAAGCTTGCACACAAAAGTATTTTCTTCTCCTCTCTCAAAGTCACCCTTAAAAATGAGTATATAACTTCTTTTTTTAACCCAAAAGTTGGTTACAGAGTAGTTAGGGTTTACATGAACATTAAATAGGGCATCTTAAATGACTCTTGACCTTTTTAGCCAACTCCTGAAAAGTAACTTGAAAATAGAAACCACTTAAGTCATCAAAAGTTTTCCAAAAGTGATTTTAACAATAACATCACTTTAAAATACCATTTTAAAGTGGGGTCTACTTATCTCAACCGTATGAGAAATGGACTCTCCCACTTCGTTAGATACCAAAAATATATCTCCCCATCCCATTGGTGAAATTAGGATTCACCGCCTTTGCTAATTGAAAAGATTTGAACCTTCCCAATGTTTTGAACATCTTATCTTCTTCAGGAGGCTTTCTCTGTTGAAACAAAGCATCACAGAACACCTACAATTCCAAAATACTACTTGGCATATAATTTATATTGACCATTTTTTATTTAGTATTATCAACAAATTCCTCAATTTGATACAACGTTCCATTGAAGCGAAAGAGAAATTGATGGCAAGAATGTACATGTCTTTGAATAATTGCAAGAATTGTTCCTCAACATGTTCTGCTGAATGCCTCTAATCTTACTCATTCAAAATATCACAAGGGATTTTATCTATTAAATTCTAGATTGAGAAAAGTGAAGTGAAGGCTTAGCTACATATGCTCTCATAATGAATCATATAATCTTTGAGAAGCATCTTCCGTGACTTGAGATGTAGACACAAAATAAAGCGTCTCCCTCGACATTAAAATTCAAGGATTCCTTTTATGGATAGAGTTGTAGATTACATACTTGTCATCTCCTATAGACTAGGTAGTAACTCATCCAAATTTGATATGTTAGAAACAAAATATTCCTTAAAATAAATGATTGGATCAAGGTATGCACTAATGTCTTCATGAAGCTCAATGACTACTTTAATTTTCTGTCCCCCAAAAATGAGAATCTCTGAAAGATAGGATTTATTTACATGAGCCAAAGTGTTTATCTCTTTTGAAAAATTGAGTGTTTCTTCGTCGGGGGAAGCCACCACATTGGGTACTGGGAAAGTAGTGGATATTGGATTTATCAGATGTTGAACACATCCACCAATTGATTCTTTTTTGGCCTTGAGTTGAGAGTTTTGAGATTTATATTTCTCAACCCTTCTTAGCATAATATCCAAGGAATCTTGAGCCATTTCCATGTCACTTTCCAATGTGGAATTCCCAAGTCTAATTTTGGATATTTCATAGTCATTAGTTTTCATGGCATTACACTCTTTCTTAACTTGTGGGATGATAAGATCCATAAATTTATTTCTGTCTTCATCCACCACTATTCTCGAGAATACCTTAGGCATCTTGGGAATGACATCATTTGAAATGTTGAAAAGGGCATCGAATTCGATATTAGTTGCCTTGATAACCCTCTTTCTCTTCTTAATTTTACAATCAACTGAAAAAGGGGTCTCCTTCACCAACTCTGAATACAGAAGCCTAGAGTCCGAAGCAACATTCACATTGTTCTCGATATCATTACATTATACAAGGATCCTTTCCACAACTTAAATATCTAGGGAAATAAATTTAATATCAACCTCTTGAACCTTAAGGAGACCTTGGGAAACCTCCTCATGAAATAAAGGTTCAAAAGTGTTTGGTATTTGGACCTCTTGTACTTGAGTAGACTCTTGTGCATGACACGGCTGAGGAGTGTTTGTTATAAGCTTCCTTGAACTATCAACAATGTGAGTAGAGGAATATCTACTTGAAGTGGAAATCACTGATACACTTTCTCTTCCTTCAATAGGGACAAGACCCTTTTATGTTTCTCCTCATGACACCTTATTTGGAGAAGTGGATTTGAGAAACCACTCTTTTCATATATAACATAAAAATGAATAAAACTAGCCACTAATAAAAGGTAACACTGAAATAACATCGCTGAATATTTAGTGATGTTATTTATATTCATTTCATTTTGATATGAAGAGAATTGTTAGGGTTCTTATCAATTAGGTGACACTTTTGTCTCCTCCAACCGTTCACCTCTTTTCTTAATTCTTGATCTTCTTGTTGATGCAAAATCACAACACCCCTGAACGGCCTTGGATCTGAGTGGGGCATTCAGTATGACTGCACAAAATGGGACCATTTCTCAAGCTGTGGGACTTGTGGACTTGAGATGGCCCTCTGGAGAAAGCTGACTTCTTCTTCCTAAACTACCTGCCACAATCTACTCTATTGTAGGAAAACTATCTAATCCTAATCTAACCTTCCAAGGAGATAGGGAGAGAGATAAATGCATAAAAATAGAGCCTACACTAAGCGGTGATACACCAGAAAAGGAAGTGGCTAATCACAAATCCAACTTTCTCGAATGGAGAGAGGTGAGAAATGGAGAGAATGGAAAGATGCATCATCAAACAGAGATAAAATTCACACAGGACACCACTTCAAAACCCATTAAACATAGCTCCCAGAACCTGTGATAGACATCAAAGATATGCATAGTATACCTTGCAATGATGAGAGGAAAGAAGAGACAATAAAATAAGCAAAGGATGGATGAAATTCATCACAAAACTGATTTTATTGCTCCATGAGTTCACTTAGTACATCATCAGTGGGTAAGAGACAAGAAAATGCCATTACAGAGCCAAGAGAGGAGGCTTAGACTTCATATTCTACCCTAAGTAAAAAAGAGAGAGGGGGGCAGGAGAGAAAAGATGACCAACCTCTTGAAATATGCACCTCCTTTACAATATATAGAAGAATGAGAGGAGAGAGGGAAGAATTTGAATCTTGCTTCAACTGCCATAAGAAGAGCATTGAATTTCACTTGTAATAATGATGGGCTTCACTGCAAGACCCATGCCTCCATGTGTTGTTCCTTGCTGGGAAAGAAAGGAGGGCCCATTCTTCATCATGGTAGTAGATGAGAGAATTGACAGCCTCGAAATGGAAAACTAAAACATGATTGTCGTGGGGTGAGAAGCTAGCGCCGAGAGCTTTCCAAAACATCCTCTCCCACTAAAAACTGAGCTTCCAGTTGAAATATATAGCTTCCTGAAGATCAGGGTTGTGTGCTCACAATATTTAAAAGAGTCCATCTATGCAAGACCCATGTGGCACCCTCGCATGTCATGAAGATTCAGCCCCTTCTTCTCACTCTTGAAGTTGCACCAGACTGACACGTGGTGGCTTCCGCAGGCTCCTCCATGTTCTACCTTTGTGTATCCTATTTTGTAGGGCCACTCTGCATGACCTGAGACATGTGGAGACTTTGTGCTCATTTAGAAACTACCCCCAAATTTTACCTTTGAAGTTATGTAGACAAGGCATGTGGTGAGTTGGTGCATGTTTAGGGACCGCCTCCAGATTTTTAACTTTGCAAATGCGCCGAGATGACACATGGAGGCTTCCTTCAGCCTGTCCCAAGCTTGGAATTTTCAACGACTGACCTTAGCATTTCAAACTTTGACCACGTGGCAGATTGGTGCTCATTTGGGGACTACCTTTTGGGTCGTGCCTTTGAAGTTACACTAAAGAGACACATGGGGGCTTCCACCGTTCCTTTTATACTTAACCAATTTAGGGTCGGTTCAACTTTCACTCTCTAACCACGTGGCGGGTTGGTGCTAGTTTAGGATCCTTCCTTGGATTGTAACTTTTGAAGTTACGCTGATGAGATACATAGAGGCTTTTGCTTCCCTAATACTTTTCAACTACCAAATTTGTCTCCTTTTTTAGACCTAGGAAATGTGGAAGCTTTGCGCTCATTTGGGGACTATCCCTTGGGTCTCACTTCTGAAGTTATGTAGTTGAGGCATGTGGAGGCTTCCGCTGACCCTATTATACTTATTCAATTAAACGACCAACTCTGTCTCCCTTTTTGAATCTGACCACGTGGCAAGCTTGCACTTGTTTGGAGACTGCCCTTTGGGTCTCACTTCTGAATTTGTGCCATTGAGGCACGTGGCACCTTTTGAGGGTCTGTAACTTTTTCAACTACTGATGAGGCCCTTTCTAAACCCTGGACACGTGGAGGGCTGGTGCATGTTTGGGGACCGCCCCTTGGGATTGACCTTTGGAGTGGTGCCATTAAGGCACGTGGCACCTTCATAGGTTTGCAAGTTTACATTTAGCAAAAATACTTCTCTAGGTCTGCGGCTCTGTAACTTCTCATTTCCCAAAAGTCATCCCCGAGCCCACCGACCTGCATTTTCTACTTAGCAAAAGAAATCCTTCCTGGGCTCACGGAGCCAACAATTATAACTTGTGCCTTTTGTGAAAAGTGAAAAAATTCCAAAATATCTCTTGCTGCCCCCACCGGTCTGCAATCTTCCCATTTGGCAAAAAGTCTTCCTTAGGCCCGCTAGCCTGCATTTGGCAAAATATCCTTCCCAGGCCTGCCGACCCGCCATTTGCAAAATATGAGGAGTTATAAGGGCTTCTTTATATCTATGGAAAGGGGAAGTAATTTCTTATTAGATGGAAATTCTTTCAGGGTACCTTAAGTGCTTAAAATATATAAAAAATTCAGATTGAAGCACTAAAAGGGGGGAAAATGGTGTTAGTTGACCAAATATAAGTGTGAGCTTATTTTGGTCAAGATTTCCTTTACAAGACCAGACCTTTGACACCTACATTCTAGAAATTCCTTTTGCACTAAAATCACCCATATCTATTTACCATAGACTCAACCATGCCTAAATGACCTAAAATCAACCATGCCTAAAAATAAACCAACCCATTCCTTTACCTCGTCATATTCTTCCCTAGCTTATGGGAGAACTACATTGGCCTGAGGCCCTTTCTCGCCGGGCTATGTAGGAAACACTCCAAGGGCATGGGGCCCTTGGAGGTTAGCTTGGCCACTCTTCCCCCTAACCAAATTTTCCCCTTTTTTTCTATTGACTTGCTACCTTTGTTAATTTCCTTTTCACACAACACTTGGAAATTAAAAAATCATAAAAACATAGATGCCTACCATTTAATCACATCATCATATCCTAAATTTCACATTTCCCATGATATCAAACATTTGGAAATTTACACCACACACATACATATACATCATAATTTATTTTTTATACTACCAATAACTTGGAAATTAAATTAAACCAAAAAACATAACCAAATCATGCCTAACTCACCTCGGACTCCACCATTCCTATATCTGACTCCATCATGCCTACATGAATTAGACTACGTAACTCACCTTGACTCCATCATACCTACATGACCTTGAATCAATCATACCTAATTAACCTAGTTTCAATCTATACACAATAATAATGGAAATTAAAAACAAGTACATTATCCATCTAATAAATATCCTCAACTATATAAATGGGAGAATCTGTGTATAAATACATATATACATAGATACAAATAAATACGAGTATCTCAAAAACTCTCATATATAATCTCACATGGTGCCATGGGCCTCAATGTAACCAATGAAATCTACCTTGCTAATATTTGCCTCAGCCCCTACCCTCCTACTTATGCTATGGGACTATGTCTTGGGGTAGGTGCTTGTAATATGGGACTCTATCCGTATGCCTATGGGGGTATCTGTACCTATGTTTTTGACTTGGGCCTATAGGGCCACAAATGTTTCCTATGCAATCGCCAACTAGCCTTGTAAACCAATCACTTGCACCTATATGGAAGCTACATGCCCACCATCCCCATCTCCGCCCTGTGCGGGCTCTTGTCCCTATGCTACTTGGGTTTATAGAGTTATCACCTGAGCCTGTAAAGTTGTACCTATGACTTTGACCCTGTGAGCTATCCTTGTAACAATGTAACATGTGCCTGAAGGGTGGACACATGACCCTGTAAAGTATCACTCTACACTATGAAAGTTGCTAAATCTGGTTGCCCTGGCCTCAATGGTGCCGCCTATAGCTGGGATGCCCACCATTGCATGTATCCATCAGTGACCCCTGCATCATTAATCTCCCTATCTCATGCTTGCTACTTCTATTCTGAAGGAGCACTCGGGCATGGTGGAGACAAGGGTATCTCCACATCATCTTTGCAGTATTGTGGAAACAGTGTGGGTACATCCTGATGTAGCCCAAACTACCATCTAACCCTGTTCATGGGAATCATCTCATGCTTTCTGGCATGCCACCCTTGTATCGATATAAGTAGTTTAAGCTCCTATAACTCCAAAACCATGCATTTATAGGATGGATAGTCCACATATGGTCTCCACACAATATTAATTGTAGAAAGGTGTTTTAATCGCTTCCTGTGGTATAAAACATCATATGTGTCCCTCGCCACCCTTGACTATCTAGCAATTGGTACCCATATCTAAAACCAAATCTGACCCAATCCACCCCCAAACCAATCCTATCGTGGAAAACTGACTGGGTGAAAACAAACGATATGCTCGCATGCCCAACAGTGTAACAAAAATGTATAATACATACCAAACTACTTCAATCTCCCAATAGGCCCATAACTCCCTATATAGTTGAATCAGGAAAGTCGGTGCCCACACAAAGAAAAACCCGCTCCTTGATCATATCCTACAGCACCCCAATCAGTGCTCGTGGAGACCTACCACTCTAATAATATGGAAATACAAAGCATCTAACCACCACCATCATCAACATAGATAGCCTAGTCTCCTGCTAATAGGTTACATACATATCTCCATAAGTGAGACTCGCGTTGTGATACCTATTGACCAAAATAAGCTAACACTTATTTTGGGCCAAGTGACACCATTTTCCCCCTTTTGTGCTTCAATCTGAAATTTTACATATTTTAAGAACTTAAGGCCCCGTGAAAGCATTTCCATCATATAGGAAATTTCTTCCACTTTCCATAGATATAAACAAGTCCTTCTAACTCTTCGTATTTTTCAAGTTACGGGCCGACAGGCCTTAGAGGGATTTTTTGCCAAAAATGGGCCGGCGGGCCTAGGGAAGAATTTTTGCCAAATGGAAATTGTGGACTGACGGGAGACATTTTGACATTTTTCCCTTTTCATAAAAAGACACAAGTATAATTGCGGGCCCATGGGCCGAAGAAGGTTTACTTTTTAAAAAGTGGAAAAAGTGGGCTAGAGGGCCCGGAAATGTCTTTTTGCCCAAAATGGGAAAATGCGGGCCGGCGGGCCAAGGATGACTTTTTTCCAAAAGCAGGTCTGGGGCCAAGGAGGAAATTTTTCCCAAGTCAAAAGTTGGCCGACGATGGGTTTGCAGGGGACTTTGAAACTTTTTGACTTTTCATCAAATTACACGTAATTTTCAAGTGTGGGCCCGCGAGGCCCACAAGGTCTCATCAGCCATTGAAAAGTCACAGACCCGTGGAGGGTGCCACATGCCTCATTGGCACAACTCCAAGGATAAAATCCAAAATGTGGAGACCCCAAACAAGTGTCAAGCTTCCATGTGTCCCATAGTCTAAAAAAGGGACAGAGTCGGCAATTGAAAAGTCAAAATGGGGTAGAACTGACGGAAGGTGCCACGCATCAACTCGACGCAACTTCAAAGGTAAAATTTAGAGCGGGTTCCCAAATGAGTGCGAGGCTTCACCATGTCTAGGTCTAAAAAGGAGACATAGCCAACTATTTAAAATTACTAAGTATAAGATCGGCGGAAGCCTCCATGTGTCTCATCAGTGCAACTCCAAGGTATGGGTCCAAAGTGTGAAGACTCAAATGAGCACCAACTCTCCACGTGTCAAGGGTCCTACAGAGTCAAATAAAAGGGAGATAGAGTGGGCCCAGTATAGAGAGCCATCAAAGCACCACGTGTCTCATCAGTGCAAATTCAAAGGTGCAACCCAAAATGGAGACTCAGACGAGCACGGGCCTTCCACGTGTCCCAGGAAGCCATGTGTCCTGAAAAGGGAGCAGACTTGAATCAGCTAAGTATAAAAGGTAAGTAGAAGGAGCCAAGTGTCAGCATGGTGAAACTTCAAAAGTAAAATTCAGGAGTGGGTTCCCAAATGTGCGTGTTGAGCCTCCACGTGTCCAGGGTCAGACATATGGCCCTGCCAAGTAAAAGGGACTTGGCCAAAAGAAAGGAACAAGCCAGAAAGGAGCCAGTTGTCTCTTCAGGCTTTCAAGAGGAATCTAGAGCCAAACATGTCCAGCTCGCCACATGTCTCATCAGTGCAATTTCAAAGGCATAGCCCAAAAGGTAGTTCCCCAAATGAGTGCCAACCTGCCACATGTCGCAGAGTCTAAGAAGGTAAGGTCAGCCGTTGAAAAGTCCAAAAGCCTGCGGAGGCCTCCACATGTCTCATCTGCACAACTTCAAAAGCAAAACCCGGGGGAGGTTTCCAAACAAGCACGAAGCCTCCACACGTCTCAGGTCAGACACAATGTCTCCGCCAAACGAGAAGGACTTAGTAAAAATACAAAGGAAACTGAGGAGCCTGGAAGCCACCACGTGTCAATCCAGCACAATTTCAAGAGTGAAAGGAAGGAGCCAAATCTTCAAGATGCAAGAGGCTGCCACGTGGACCTGGTACTAACAGACTCTTTTAAATATTGCACGCTCATGATCCTGATCTTCAGATAACCATATCTTTTGACTGGAAACTCATATTTGGGCAGGAGAGGATTTTTTGGAAAGATCTCAGCACCGACTTCTCACCTGCCTCCATTAATGTTTCGGCCCACTAATTTTTTAGGGCTTTCAAGTCTCTCACCTATTGCCATGATGAAGAATGGGCCTCTTTCTTATTCCCATAAGGGACATCGACGGAGGCATGGGTCTTGCAGTAAGACTCTTCATTGTAGGTAGGTGGATTCATTGCAGCAGGTGAATTCAATGCATTGTAGGGGTGGTTGGAACAGAGTTAGATTTTCCCTCTCTCTTTCTCTCTCATTCTTCTATATATTGTAAAGGAGGGGCATTTTCAAAGGGTTGGTCATTGTTTCTCTTCTTCCCCCCTCTCTCTTTCTTCCTTAGGGTAGAATGTGGAGTCTAAGCCTCCTCTCATGGCTCTGTAATGGCATTTCCTTTCCCCTTGCCCACTGATGATGTACCATGTAACTTTTGGAGCAATAGAATCTGTTTCATGATGCATCTGTCCATCCTTGGCTCATTTTATTGTCTCTTCTTACCTCTCATTGTTGCAGGGTATACTGTGCATACTCTGATGTTTGTTGCAGGTTCTGGGAGCTGTGCTTAATGGGTCTTGAAGTGGTGTTCCATGTGAAATTCATCTCTGGTCCATGGTGCATCTTGTCCACCCTCTCCTCTACTCACCTCTCTCCACTTCAGGAAGTTCGGATCTGTGATCAACCACTTCCTTTTCTGGTGTATCACTCTTAGTGTAGGCTCTCTTTCACCCTCTCTCTCTCCCTTTCTCCTTGGAATGGTTAGATTAGGATTAGATTAGGTTCTTCCTGCACTGGAGTAGCTTGTGGTAGGTAGATTAGGATAGAAGGAACCAACCTTCTCTGGAGGTCCATCTCAAGTCTGCAAGTCCCACAACTTGAGAGATGGTCCAATGTTGTGCAATCACAACAAATGCCCCATTTCATACTCAGGACATTTGGGGGTGCTGTGATTTTACACTAACAGTTTTGGCATGCCTGGTGGGACACTGAGGTTAGATTTTCATCTTTCCAAGGTGTCTCATTATCAACAACAAATATTAAGCCACAATGTGACCACACTAATAGTTTTGGCACGCTTGGTGGGACAAGAGGTCTGAAGCACCTTACCACTTCATCTTAACAGGTTGGTGTGTTCTTGTTAGATTCAGCCTTTTGAGGCACATGCAAAGCACATCTGGTGACTCCATCTGGTCAACAACCCATTCTCTGAGTTACAGACCTTTTCCATCCATTTTCCACCCATCTTCATTCATCTTCTTTCCACATCTTTCATATTCTTCCATTCATGAAGTTGTGCAATCATGACTTCATTTCCATCTTGGAACTCACACTTGCAACAACAACAATGTAGTCCACCTCCAATGTATTTCCCAACTCCTCCAGATCAGCATTATGATCAGATCCAGAACCATTATGCTTACCCATATGAGTAGTGTCAAAACCAGTTTGGCCATGGAGCTTATCAAGAACAAGGGGATGCATATAATGGTGACAACTACATGGAAAATGCTGATCTACTGGAGAAGATTCAAGGGATGGAGGCTAGCATGGTGCAGTCCAGGGCTACAACATAGATGAAAGCATTCAGGATTGGTTATAGGGCACCTTGTCCATGGGGAGGCCTATGCCAAGACATTACAACCCTCAGGAGAAGCTTGACTTCATGGTTGAAGTGTTGCCTCAACTTGCACAGTGGATTGAGGATATTGAGGCATATGAGTTGGAAGTGCAAGACAACCTTGTCAATGGGTAAGTCAATCACCAGCTCCTAGATCCTTCATTTTCTCTTTCTCAAACTCAGTATCATTTCAGCATGATCAAGAGTCAAGTCCCTCAGTTGCTGCCCCAAGTGTTGATTTCCCTTCTCCATCTTCTAGTCTTTCCCCATCCCATCCTCTAATTTTTCCCTTCCAAGCAATCATTCCCTCCAAAGCAAAAAGAAATCCATTCCCCTCCACCAAAAACAATAGAAAAACTAGTTGAACCCCAACCTGCCACTCCTCTTGCTTTCCCAAGTCCATGTTGGGAAGAGACTCAAGAATCCAGTCAAGGAGAACAACAAGAAGAGGGAGCCCAATAGAAAAGAAATGATAGAAAATCTGAAGAGTTGGGCTGCCAGATTTGGGTTTACAAAGATCCCCTTGATGGTTAAGCCAATAGAGGAGGTCAGGTTGAAGAGCCAGTGGTGGCTGAGGCTGAGTTTGCAGCAAAGAAGAGAAAAGAACAAGAAGATCAAAATCAACAGTCATAATGGCACTTTGTCTGAAGAGGATGCTGATCTAATCCAAGCTGCACAACCAGTTAAGGAGGAAGAACAACCAGCTCCAAGTCCCATTGAAGAGGAACATATGGGAGAGATTAAATCAGAGTTGAGGCCACTTAATGAAGAAAGCATCATTGAAGATTTTTTGCTTTCATTCCAAGGGCCTGATTTGATTGATGAACCCATGATGGAGGAGGACCATACAATTTCAGAGGCTCCAAGTGTGGAGCAGGCCAGAAGAAACCTTTAGTTCTTCCTCCCACTTCATCCCCTTCAAGATCTAATGTTGAAAAGAGTTTGATCTTTCAAACTTCATGTTTGAAGATGAAGGGAACCATGGTGAGCTAGTTGCAGATCAGGAGGACACCATGGAGGAGGTCAAGCACATGCAACAGGACAACAAGGAGGAAAATTATCTGTCTGACTTGGAAGATTTCTTTGATGGAGAGGATCCCAGGAGATCACATCATTTTCTCCTCCATCATCCACCTTCCAAGCACATGAGCCTACTGCCATGAAGGAGAGCATTCAAGGGACAACAGCCTGCACTCACAACAACCCTCTGGAACCAAGGTTGGAAGATATGAATCTTCCATGTTCTTCACAGGAGGAGGAAGGGAAAGAGCAAGAGGATGTCATCATCTCTCTCACACCATCCATCCAGGAAGGTCAGCAAGAAGAATCCATTCTTGGAGTTGAAGTTCAGAGAAATGGGCACATTCAAAGGATCAGACCATGCCCAATCAGGTACTTGGCTTCATTGGAGCCAAGGGAGAAGCCAAAACTAGTCATGCCCACTTCAGGGCATGAGGATGAGCTCCAAAGTACCAAGGATCACCTACAATGCCTCTTCAATCCAAATGAAGAGAAACTAAAAGAGGCATTTTTCTTGTTTCCAGTTGACACCTTGATGATTTGGGTGGAGGACTGGCTTATAGTCAAGTTTTTCACTCATACAAGCAGCCATATTCAGTGTCAAATCATTTGCATGGCTGCCCCTTTTGAAAAAGGGAAGCTACTTCTCCCTGCCAGTTGCAGGATTTGTTTGAGTCCCTTTTCTCTCTAGTTAGTGTAGGAGTAGGAGTAGGTTTGTTTTTAGCATAAGAAGTGCTTGTGCACACTCTGCATGTTCCACTTGGAGCATGTATGATTTCCAGTTTTGTACATAGTGTGTTGTGGTGTTTTTTTTGTCACTGTGTAGTGTGCCCACATTTTCTAGAAGTAGCATCTGAGTTTTCTACTCTTAGGTCAGCTCCAAGTTCCAATGGGGCGAGTTCTGGTGTTCCAAGTGGCTCAGGGATCAAATTTTCAAAGTTCAGATCATATTTGTGTTTACCAGGAAGACTCCATGCCCAATGGATGCTTCAAGGCCACTGATCATTTCACCTAGTAGGTAGGTGATCCCCATGAGTCACCAAATTGTTGACCAAAATAAGCTCACACTTATTTTGGGTCAACTGACACCATTTTCCCCTTTTGTGCTTCAATCTGAAATTTTACATATTTTAAGCACTTAAGGCCCCCTAAAAGCATTTCCATCAGATAGGAAATTTCTTCCCCTTTCCAGAGATATAAAGAAGTCCTTCTAACTCTTCGTATTTTTCAAGTTACGGGCCAATGGGCCTTAGAGGGATTTTTTGCCAAAAGTGCAGGCCGACGGGCCTAGGGAAGAATTTTTGCCAAATGGAAATTGCAGACTGGTGGGAGACATTTTGACATTTTTCCTTTTCAAAAAAAGACACAAGTATAATTGTGGGCCCACAAGCCCAGAAGGATTACTTTTTGAAAGTGGAAAAAGTGGGTTTTGAAAAATGTCTTTTGCCCAAAAATGGGAAAATGTGGGCCGACAGGCCCGAGGATGAATTTTTTCCAAAAGTGGGTCTGTGGGGCCATGGAGGAAATTTTTCCCAAGTTTAAAAGTGGGCCGACGGGTCTGTGGGGGACTTTGAAACTTTTTACACTTTTTCGTCAAATGGCACAATTTTCAAGTGCAGGCCCAAGCCCGGGGGTCTCATCAGCCATTGAAAAGTCACAGACCCACGGAGGGTGCCACGTGTCATCGGTGCAACTCCAAGGATAGAATCCAAAATGGAGACCCCAAACAGGTGCTAGGCTTCCAAGTCCCAGAGTCCAAAAAAGGGACAAGTCAAAGTTGAAAAGTTAAAATGGGGCAGAGCCGGAAAGTGCCAAATCAACTCAGATGCAACTTCAAAGGTAAAATCTTAGAGCGGGTTCCCAAATGAGCACAAGGCTTCCATGTGTCCCAGGTCCAAAAAGGGGACAGAGCTGGCATTTAAATCGACTAAGTATAAGAGTGTCGGTGGAAGCCTCCACGTGTCTCATCGGTGCAACACCAAGGTGGGTCCAAAGAGTGAGACTCAAATGAGTGCCAAATCTCCATGTGTCTAGGGTCCAAAAAGTCAAAAAAAGGGAGATAGAGTGGGCCTAAAATGACTAAGTATAGAGAGCCAACGGACAATGCCACCATGTGTCTCATCAGTGCAAATTCAAAGGCGCGACCCAAAACGAGACTTTGACAAGTGCAGGCCTTCCACGTGTCCCAGAGCCCAAAAAGGGAGTAGGCATTGAAATCGGCTAAGTACAAAAGGTAAGCAAAAGGAGCCACATGTCAGCATGACACAACTTCAAAAGTAAAATTCAAAGTGGGTTCCCAAATGTGCGCTGAGCCTCCACGTGTCTAGGGTCAGACATATGGCCCTGCCAAGAAAAAGGGACTTAGCCAAAAAACAAAGAAAGGAGCCATAGGCCAATCAAGAGGTGAATCTAGAGCCAAACATGTAGCTCGCCAATCATGAGGCACGGCCCAAAAGGCAGTTCCCAAACAAGCGCCACCCGCCACATGTCAGAGTCCAAAGAGGTAAGGTCGGCCATTGAAAAGTCCAAAAGCCTACAAAGAATTCCACGTGTCTCATCCGTGCAACTTCAAAAAAAATCTGGGGGTAGTTTCCAAATGAGTGTGAAGCCTCCACGTGTCTCGGGTCAGGCACAAATGTCTCCGCCAATGGGAAGGACTCTAGGAAAAATACAAAGGAAACAAGGAGCCTGTGGAAGCCGCCACGTGTCAGTCCGGTATGATTTCAAGAGTGAAAGGAAGGAGCCAAATATTCAAGATGCACGAGGCTGCCACATGGACCCGGTATGGACAGACTCTTTTAAATATTGTGCACCTACACCCTGATCTTCAGACAGCCATATCTTTCGACTGGAAACTTGGATTTGGGTGGGAGAGGATTTTTTGGAAAGATCTCGGCGCCAACTTCTCACCTGCCTCCATTAATGTTTTGGCCCACTAATTTTGGGGGTTGTTAAGTCTCTCACCTACCGCCATGATGAAGAATGGGCCTCTTTCTTGTCCAGTAAGGGACAGTGAATGGAGGCATGGGTCTTGCAGTAAAAGTTTCATTGTTGAGTAGGTGGATTCAATGCATTTGTAGGGGTGGTTGGAACAGAGTTTGATTTTCCCTCTCTCTTTCTCTCTCATTCTTCTATATATTGTAAAGGAGGGGCATATTCAAATGGTTGGTCATTATTTCTCTCCTACCCCCTCTCTTTCTTCCTTAGGGTAGAATGCGGAGTCTAAGCCTCCTCTCATGGCTCTGTAATGGAATTTTCTTGCCCCTTGCCCACTGATGATGTACCGTGTAACTTTTGGAGCAATAGAATCTGTTTCATGATGCATCTATCCATCCTTGGCTCATTTTATTGTCTCTTCTTACCTCTCATCATTGCAGGGTATACTGTGCATACTCTGATGTTTATTGCAGGTTCTGGGAGCTATGCTTAATGGGTCTTGAAGTGGTGTTCCATGTGAATTCTATCTTTGGTCTGTGGTGCATCTTGTCCACCCTCTCCTCTACTCACCTCTCTCCACTTCAGGCAGTTTGGATCTGTGATCAGCCACTTCCTTTTCTGGTGTATCACCACTTAGTGTAGGCTCTCTTTCACCCTCTCTCTCTCTCTCCTGTCTCCTTGGAATGGTTAGATTAGGATAGATTAGGTTATGCCTGCACTAGAGTAGCTTGTGGCAGGTAGATTAGGAAGTAGGAACCAACCTTCTTTGGAGGTCCATCTCAATTTTTTAAGTCCCATAGCTTGAGAGATATGTGCTCCCACTCCTCCGTAGTCACACTATGCCACATCTGTTCCAGGAGGGGTGGTAATCTGTTGTGCATCCTCGGCTGATATATAACCTACATCATCCAATACAATAGTGTCAAGACTTGACCACCACAAATCACCTCTTACCCACTACAGAATACTCACCTACAAACCTACTGTCCCATAATATCCTTATCCATTATTTTAATTCATTTAACCTAACTTACCTATCACGTATTACCAAAATCATATTTTACACTCTTCTACCTACATTAATCTTCACCTAACCCTTCTTCACCTATTTTACTTTCCTACGTAGCCCTTCTTACTCCTATTTACTCTTAACCTCAACCGTCACCGGTCACCTTGACTATCACTGATTTTTCTTGACCTTCATCATTCCTTTTAACCAGTGTCAGTCACCTAAGCCTTGACTGATGCCAACTAAATCCAACTGACGTCGGCCAACCCTTGAGCGTTGTCGGTCTCTATTGCAGTAACCAAAACTGAAAATCCATCCCCCTTCCCCAAAAATTCATAAAACTTGACCCAAACACCTACTATAACCTACCCAAACCTAACCTAGCTTCAATCCCAACCCTATTTAACTTATGTGTGACCTTCCCACTCCTCATTTCCTTCATTTTTACCCACAATTTCAAAGTAAAAATCCCACCCAAACTTTTTAACCAAAATCGATTTCAAAAACACAATTTTCAATCAAATGTGGGATTTGTATCACTTTCTACCTCTAAGCGACATCATTTCCATAGGGGCACGTCTGGCTGCTATGCTGGTGGTCCACCCAATCCCTCTCCCACCTCTGCCATGCCAAAATTAACTCCTTACCTTTAAACAAATTGAATCAATTGAATCACTCAAATTGATATCGTGGACCCATCACTTGAATGCCAAACACCTGCTACATGGCTCGCCAACTCAGGTCAATGCCTCATACTATAGTTTTCTTTTCCTCACTGTCTCCTTTGTCATTTTCGAAAAGTGACAAAGTGAAAATAAATCCATAAAACACATATTTTTCTCTTTTAGCCCCAAATTGACATGAATGATGTTGGTCATGTCATGCCCTAGCCAGACGACGTCAGTTATACAATAACTAACAATGGTTACTTGAAAAAATAATAACCCACCCCATACCCATTTTTCCTAACAAAAATTTTGCTCCAACCAATTTTGACCATATCAACACCTATTACAACCTACCCATAAGCCTACACTACCTGTACATTTCCTTAACTGTGTTTAGGGACTTGTTCTTTACCTATACCTCATCTTTACTTGTGCCCTACCCAACATACCCTGACCTAAACCTCCTATTGAGACATTTGAATTCCTGTACTCGCTATACCTTGCAATGCTGCTACCCATGTTTTTAGCCTAATGAGCTTACCTTTCCTATTTCTGTGCTGTTTATCCTGACCAAACCTTTGGTGTACCGGATCATACCTAAACATTCCTGCACCTAACCTAAGTTATGTTTCTAGACCATATCATGTACCCTAGATACCTAAATCAATTCAACCTCATTTGGATAGCCTATCAACCTTGGATGATGTAGAGTTTGAAAGCTCTTCCACATGATACCGTATTGCAATCTATACTTGTGCGTGCATTTAATTTCCATTACCCATTACCTAATATGACCATTACCCATTACCCAATATGACCATTACCTATTACCCACAATGACCATACCCTTACCTATAACCAAGCTACCCTCATTTTCATCACTTAACCATTTATCAAACCAATCCTCGACTACGTTTAACACCTCATCAGTTCCTAGTTTGAGGGGGATCACCTCCACCTATACTTGGGGCAGCCCCACTTTCACCTATATTTGGGGCAACCACTTCCTGTTTTTTTCAGCGTCGCTTATCAATACAAGCTATGTGATAAAAAGGGGCAAATGTAGACACCAAATTTGGATCACACTCCCCTTGGCCCCCTTTTATTAATTAACATGATGTGTTCACCTAACCATGACCCCTTACCCCACATTCCTATTAATTTAATTACTTACAATTGAATTAATGTTCAACATCCCATTATTAATTAATTTAATTACTTGAACTAAGTTAATTTACACCTCACCTAGCCACATCACCTAGACTCCTCACCATGGACTTATTCTTAATCTATTAATTAACTAAGGTTGAGTCTGTACTTATCTTAACCAACCCAGACTCTTTCAAATGCTAAAATTGAAGTCCTATTCCTTCTCCAACAACACTCCCACTTATCTAAATGCTAACCCTCACTCGAGACCTGGATTGACAATCAGATCACACCAAAAATAACAAAGATTTTTATGTTTTTGGAAAAGCTAGGATTTCCCACCTTAACCGACGCCGGTTATCCCTCAACCGATGCCAGTCACGTTGACCATCGTCGATCACCTTATATACACTTTGGAAACCTTTTACTGAGGTTGGCCATTTTGATTTTTGAGAGATTTATTGTATTCAAGAAAAAACCAAAGACTTATCAACATCCAAAAGATGAAATGCATTCAACCACAGGCCCAAGAAAGCACCTGATACTCGTCCAAAGGCATTAGAATATTCATGGGAGCACTCTGGGAGTATTGCCACAGAACTGAAAAAAAATTTCTTCATGGATCAACAACTACCTTCCTTCACCTACCAGACCTATAAATACAAGTAAGTGTATTTGATTCTCATTATTCTGTACTTGCTTAAAGTGTAAGTTTATTATCTTTTGTTATTGGATCTTATTCTTTCCTGCATTACTCCATTCCAAACTTCTTACCAATCTACCCATCCAACCATGTACGACCTTCTAGCTCTCCATACTAAACCCTTATGCAATCTTGAGTCTTCCTTAGATTATTATGAACAAAACCATCTTCCGTTCACCCTCTGTACAATCACAAAGAAGTCAAAATCTACTTTTTTTAATTACCACCAAATCTCTCCTACCAATGCCGATTATATTAACTGTTATCGGTTTCCCCTCTTCACCAACATCAGTCAACCGATTGATGTCGGTCTCTGTGTTATCTTATTAACTTAACCAACACATCCTCAAACCTCCTCAAAACCTCCCTATAACCTCACAAAACCTCATCCAAACCTGATACCCCACCTATAACCTCACAATAGACCTTCCCCACTATTTTTGTAGACACAGACAGAGACTGGACATAATTTTTGAAATTCTTCCATTTCCCACAGCAACTGATATCGGTCATCCTAAAACATCATCAGTCATACCTGAACTGACATCGGTCACCTTGACCGACGTCGATCTCTATGCCTTATAAAATTGCCTTAGACCAGGAAGCTTCCTAATCACCCAAAATTCAACCCAAACTTAACCAAATATTACCCAAACCCTATCCGCGACCCTCAAACCAACTGCACAACTTGTAACCTAACCCAAGACATTCATCAATTTAGTTATCAATAATTTAATTGAATTGGCACAAATAGTAGTCTGAGATATCTAAATTAGAAAAATAACATTAGATTATTTTATTTGCATGTTCAGTTATTTCATATTGAGTTATATATAAGTGGATTGCCAACCATTAATGAAGTATCACACTTCTTGGATCTAGCTCACACTAGGAAGTCCACTAACTTTTTCTATTAATTGTATCTTGTGGTCTTATTTTATATTAAATGTATTTCCTCCTAACCGAAAGGAAGTTCACACAATCACCATTGGATCGATCGGAAATGCACACACTCAACCTTCGACCAACATGGTAGTAGGTATTCCTCCATGACCCTTTTACCCTTACCTATTTCATATCTACAATAATTTAGTGAAACAAACTCTTACCTCCTTGGTGATTGTTAAAGCTTCCTCCTCTAAGATGCGGTGACTCTCTAAATATTTTTTTAAGTGTTTAGAAATACTGTTATGAGAAATTGCATTGGATGGATCTTTGATAACTTATTTCTCTTGCAAACATGATGGTATTGTGTTGAGGCACATTGGGAAAAATGGATATGATTCAGGAGAATCAATGCTATTCATTTAGGAGGATCCATTCATGTTTGCAGAGGTTGAAAGACTCCATCAATAGTTTTATCTAGAGCTTCCTGTGTATTGGTCAGGAGCCTTCATAAACTTGGTTAGGAGCTTCCCAATTCACCTTAGTGACAAAGAAATATACTTCTTGGCTTAATTAAACCATGATTAATCCCTTTTTGTGATAATTAGGATGATTTGAATAATCCATCTTCTTGCATCTAAGTGTGTCATGCAAAATTAACCTTGAGATAGATGGTTTGGGAGCCTGTAAGGGATTTCTCTCCTATTTGAACCATGAGACAACTTATTGCTATCCAAAACTCACCCCTAGGGAAATTTTGGACAACTTGCACTAATTCCTTCAAGCTGGAGCAAGCAGAAATGGTGAAGGGCCAAAATTTTGGATTTTTGGGTACATCTTTGCTTTCCTCTAACTTCTCTGTCTAAGAAAAAATCCAAGAGTTAGTAAAATTTGCAAAAACTTGAAAAAATGAAGTCAGGGATTGTTTTAATACATCGTGGGTCTGGAGGTTGTGGATGGTACCAATGCAGATCATACCAAGGTTCATCATACCGAGTTCAGGGCTGAAATGCAAAGGAAGCAGTGTATTATGGTTTTTTTGAAAAAAAGTGTCTGAGGCCGCACAAGTTTAACCAGGACAGTTAGGACACGAAAAGGTGAAATAGCCACAAAAAAAAGGAATTAGTTAAGGTAGAAAAAGTGTCCCAGGCTACACAAGTTCAACCAGGACATTGGGACACGCAAGACTTGAAAACATGAAATTGTTGCAGGCAAGTGGGATGCGGAAAATGCGGAGGTCAACGGACTCGATGGCCCGACCAACTACGAAATAGTTTGGATAAGAAAGCCTGAATTGGGATATGTGGAGAAAGGAGGACCACACTATCTAAGTACATGTAGGACATGAGTTCCTTGAAAACCTGCAATACAAAGGAAAAGTTGATGCTCGACTTCCGAACTTCAAACGACCACAACTTTTGACCCAGAGCTTTGATTTTCATGAAATTTTACTTTCTGGAATGAGCAAAATGTCCTCTATTCCTTTTGATGAGGATAGATATATGAAAAAAAAATAAAAATCTTCAGCTCTAATCAATCAAATGCTCATTCCTGCTAAATGACAGAAATCCCTCGTAAACCCAAAGTAACTGCCTACACTCAGAATGCCATATATTTTGAAATTCTCAATGAAAACACAAAAAATTGGTACCGTTGGAATCATGGCTCCAATCCCGACGAAAAAAAATCAAGAAATTCAGAATTTGATGAAGAATTGATGGATATTTTGTTGAAAACGTTCCCAGCTAAGAACAATACTTTATTTGGTAGCTGGGATGCATTCAATGAAGCATGGGCAGACATTTCTCACTGCTGCAAGTAATGGGACAATATGGGGGGCCTTTTGCAAGCAACATACCATAATTTCAATCCTTTTATGATATATTGAAAGTGGTGGAAAGATAGAGTTCAGGATTTTCATTTCTTTCTCTCTCTCTCTCTCTCTCTCCCCTCATATTTCTATAAATTGGAGTGTTGGGATCAATGTAAGGGGAGATAGTTTTGAGTAGCAAAACTATGTCAAGATTTATTTTGTGACACCAATGTGTTGTAGGTCCTTGTAGTGGACTACTTATATGGTGATCCAAGCCCTTATTTTGTAACAGATTGAACTGTGCATATGAATGTAGTAATAAATACAAGTTTGTGGATGCCTCTTCCCATGCTATGTTTGTTTTCATTCTTCTTGCATCTTCAAGCTCATGCAAATATATTGTGTCTATCTTATGATATTGCAGGGATTCATCATCATTATGTATGTATGAAATATTGTTGTGAATGTATTTTCTAGAATGCGGAGAACTGTTATCACCCCTTCTAGTATGCACTTTGCTTCTATTTTTCACACATTGGAAGATTGTTCTCACACCCTCCTATTCTGGTGTATCACAGCTTTAGTGTAGGATTTGTTTTCATGCATTCTCTCTCCTTGGTCCCTTGGAAAAATAGATTAGGAAAAGATAGTTTTTCCTGTATTAGAGTAGACTGTGGCAGGTAGTTTAGGAGCAAAAACCAAATTTCTCTAGAGGTCTATCTTAAGTAGTAAGTCCCAAAACTTGGAGATAATACCCATGTTATCTAGTCACACCATGAGCTCCTATGCGCGCGCGTGCGCGCGCATGGCGCGCACACACATACACACACACACACCTTGTGTGAACCAAAGGGTGCTGTGATTTTTTGATAACACTTCCCTACCTTGAAATTGTGGTAAAAAGTAATGAGATAGGTGGAATGTGAGTTAATACAAGTTATTTGATCGTGATTGTAATACTTTCTATATTTAGCAGGACCTAACTATGATGGCCATTTTTTAGTAATTTTTCCCAATTTTAATCTTTTGATGCTTTTTGCTTGTTTGAAGTGCACAAGTGTTGAGAATTTACTATTTTTAGAAACTTACTATTTTTGGACATAAAAATAATTACTTACTATTTTTGGAGGAGGTCTTCTGGGTTTCATATTTAAATGAAACTAGTTTCAAAGTTTAGTAATTTCTTTAGGACCATATGCTCTAATTTTTGCAATTTTTCTTTAAGAGAAGTGAGTAGATCTGAAAAGGAAACCTCTAGGCCTGAAATTTCACATGGATATTGTAAATTGTATATATAATCCATGGTAGTTCTCTTATAATAAAATTAAAGGCATTTTTGGAGGGAGTGCATTGGAAATGTTTGGTGGAAATCAGGTGCACCCTTTTGGAGATATGAGCATTTTCTCAATTTTGGGAACTTGATGTTCTAGGAAAACTACAACAACATACATATATAGCAATGGTAGTTTTGAAGGGAATAACATATCATTTGAAAATTTGAAAATTACTATGTGAGGTGAGGGAGTTAGTCATTTTTTATTTTACAAATCTTAACTCACCTTTGACCTGATCACTTTAGTAGAGTTGGGATGTGGTTGAAGTTTGAGTTACAGCTATAAAAGAGGGAAAAAGGGTAAAAAAGGGAAAAATGTATGAATTACACTAGGTGGTAATAATTGGAAGTGTTACATTCCTTGTGGGTGAGATGTAGGGGACTAAGAATGGGCACGAGGAGCTTAAAATTTTGTCACCGAGAGCTATAAATGAGTTTTCACGTAACTAGGAGCTACCTAAAAGGAAGGGGGTCACAATTTAACACCCCCCTTGTCCCCTTTTCACCTTAGGGACAATATAATGGGACATAAGGATTGAAAATGTGTGACCTGAGATTGATCTCATGAGAGGGGGGCAAAGCAGAGAGCAAGTTCATGCAACCTAGGTGTAGAAGTGGTGAGAGATGAGTTGTCAAAAGGATTTCCTTAGAGGATCATAGTTTTTTGTCCGCTTTACATCACCTTTACACCTTAGGACATGCCAATGGGATAGATAGGGTGAAAAATTGTGACCTTGGGGTTCAAGTATATGAAAAGTGTGTGCCAAGAAACTCAAAAAATGCATTTTCTCACGCTAACACCTAAAGTCATACTTTCAAGTGAAGAAATTTAAAAATTGACAGGGGGTCACACTTTGGTGTCTCCCTTATCCCATTTTCACATATAGGGACAATCCAAGGGGACACCAAGGGTGAGAAAGTGTGACAAAGGAGTTTTGAAGTGTCAATGTCACACGCTGAGTTTATTTGAGAACTTTAAGAGTGTTATTCCCGCTCTAGGAGCATGGAAGAGTGTTTTGGGGTCAAACCTATATATTATTTTGACTTCAAAACACATCTTGATATATTACAACCATTATCAGGAGGAACCTTATCCTTTTATTTCATGTTTAGGGTTTGTTTGAATCTTGTACTTGAAGGGGCAGTTACGGTGTCCTAGATTATCACAAAAGTTTCTTGAGGGTAGGAAAAAATTAATGTTTCCATCACATAGAGGGTTCCAATATATTTCCATTGATTATATTTTCCCTCCCAAATCCTTTTAAAATTCCTAGAATCATTTGGACAAGATGACTTTTATGGCTAGAGCCTTCATTCCATGTGCCTTGAATTATCCGATGTTGCACAAGTTGTTCCTAACTTAAATTTCTTCCAAAAACTTTCCCTAAATTACCTCGGATGACTTCATTGATCTCTAAAACAAATATTAGATTATTTTAATATTACTTTTAGGCTTCTATAGGGTGATTACAAGTTGAAAAATGGCAAAAACCTGGCCCTTTCTAGAACTACAAAGATAATTGTTCTTCCTTGAATCTCAATGAATTCATCAATAAGCTTGGACATATATCTCTAAAAAATTAATAAAAATTGAAAATATTGCCATCACATTCCTCTGAGCCATGCTGAGGGTTAAATTGAGGATAAAATGGCAAGAGGAAATGTTCAAAGTGACTGAGAGAGGAAATTTTCAGGTGTGGGCTTAGTTCTCATGGCCATTTTTTTCAATTTTATATGCTAGACATTTAACATGATAAAAAAAAACTTTAAGTTGGGTACATTGAAATATAAGGTGTAATGGAGAACCTCATAACTCATGAGTAAGAAAACAAGTGCCTTGTCCATTGGGCCATAGAGTCACCATACTGAAAAACTAGTAAAGATACAAACAAAACCAAGAGACAAGTGAAATAAACACATGAAAGGGAAAATAAACACACAACAAGAAGGAAAAAAAAAAAAAAAAGGGAAACCATGATATAAAATCCTAAATCCCCTATGGTATATGTGAGAGAAAACCATATTTCATTGCAACACTTATTCTTCACCAAACTATTGCCTGTGCACGGGTATCAACAAACTATTTTGTTCCACAAATCCATTGATAGGCTCACCAAAATATGAACCCCTTAGTCACTTTATTGAGAAAGTTTAGATTATTTTTATTATAAATGGGGTCCATTGAGATAGCTCATTTCCTTTATTTATTTGACATCTTTTTTGCATATGATGATTTATTTCCAAATTCATCCCAATTGATGATTTTCCATTATTGCTTTAGGAATGAGTCTTGATCACAATAGCCTTGTTATTTTCATATTGAGGCTTACGAGCTTGATAGGAATTTGAATTTTATTTTTTATTTTTCTTCATGACCATGATCTCTATGAGCTGGTTCTCAAAATATGTTTAAATATTTTTACCACTATCACAAGCCTCTTGGTGTTCTATGTTTAACATATACTCCAAACAACTATCCTTCATACAAATTTTCTCACCCTTAACCCACTTCTTACTATGATGTGATGTGCATAGTGTTTCATCCTCATAGAAATAAAATGAGCACAAGGTTTAGATATGAAAAATGAAAAACCATCATCTTCTCAATTTTGGCCATTTTGAGCCTCAAAATCCATCTTCATGATGAAAGCATCCTTTCCTTGAATGGATTCATCCTTGGGGGAATCAAGCACCATTTGATATATCTGTTCTTCATTGATAATACATTCATATTCTTGAAAGGATAACAAGTAAAATTTTGGGGATGAAATCTCAAGATCATCATTTTCCCAATCTTGACCATCATGAGCTTGGACATTCATTTCCATGATGAAGTCATTATATTTTTTAGTAGATTCAAATCTAAGAAGCCCAAGCATCTGGTAATTTATGCATTCTTTTTTGAAATATTCATCCTCAATGGGAAAGAGAAAGATTTTTATTCACAATCATACTTATTAAATGTGTCTTCATACTGAAACATGAGAACATGATTGGAAACATGGGTCTCTCTTTCCTAGAAGTTGTTTGATATCAATCCTTTTTGATGATCCACATTTCTCATCACCTGAATATAGATTTTCTATAAGTTAATGTTTTCATGAATTTCATCACTATAAAAAATAGAATTTACATCCATATTCCATTGGGAAATAAATGCTATCAAAATTCCAGATACATCAGGTCATCCTAGTGTTTTTCATCTAGCTCCACTACACCTGGGTTCTTGTATATCAATATGGGAAGCTCAACATATGAGGTTATGAAGAATTTTCCATAGCTTGAATCTTGAAATAGTATGTTTTCCCTTGGGTCATCTAGTTTTTGAGCCGTGCATTTCATTTTAGTGATAGGAAGTAGTTTCTTCATCTGACCATTGATCACAATGGTGGCATGTGAATAATCCATATGTATATATATGCCAACAGTCCCTGCAAAAGATTCATCCCAACAACATACAATACAAGGCTAACATGTCTTCCAAAAGTATTTTCATCGCAATCTTTCTTGTTAGGAAAATTTTCAAATGCTACTTGAGTATCATTAACCTGGATAACAAGAGGTACTCGTTTAGTTTCCTTGGAATAAAAATGGACTGTAGAGGGGGCGAGAGAGAGACCAAAATATTTAGAAAATTTTAAGGTCATGACATTGTTAGAGGCATTAGAGTTAATAATGGGTGCTATTCAATTTATATCTATTGACTAGCAAGGCTAGATAAAAAAAGGTTCTACTTTCCTAGATGAGGAAAATGTTGAAAAAAGAGGATTATGAGGAGCGAGAGGTATTTATTTGGTAGTGGCATTTTTGGAACATGAATTTGAACTACTTCCTTTGATAAAATGGACAAGTTTGTTGAATTTCTCATGATGGGTTTTCAGGTACTGAGACTCAGAAATATTAAATATAGCTTTCTTTACATGGTCAATGATGTCAAAGGATGAAGAAGTGATAGGAACATCAAGAAATATGAAAACCTTAACAAGATTAGGATTTTCATTCTTAGAGTAAATATAAGAAGAAACTGATTTGACAAAAGGAGTTGAAAGAGACTTACTCAAAGAGGTAGATGAATTACTGACTGAGGCAATGTTGGGAATCTTCTTAGATGATCCCATAGAAGTGAGCAATAATGATCTTCCTATAGAGTCACCATTTGAGGATTCAAATGATGTTATGAAATTAATGTGTTAGTGTGAAAATTAATAATGTTTGTGGAATTATATTATCCAGATGATAATATAATATTGTAATAGTTAAGTGAGTGTGAAATATTATTATTATATTTTGGGTGTACGTGAGTTGTGAGAACAACTCACGTTTAGATAGCTGTGATAAAATAAAGGTGGAGAGAATCATGTTGGAGAGAGAAGTTGGGATTGGGTAATTAACATGTGATATAGTTTGACTCCTTATACTAAGGATGTCATTTAACCTATTTATATGTAATCTCTTCATCATGAAAAAATAGCCGTACGAATAAAAATCAAAGTTTTTCTTGTGTTACATTTTAAGGTTTCTACATTTGAATCTGAACCAAAAAAAATATTTTGTATCAGAGAAGGTTAACCATGAGATTCCTGTAGAAAGGAGGACACTCCAAAGGAGGTTTTCTATTTTGGATTACACATCTTACAATGCATACTTTTTTATGCAAGCATTTATCTCTATTCGGACCAAGTTTGTGCGTGATTATCAGTGGTTTGGAGGGAGAAGTCTTGATTCCTAAGTTTTTTACATACATCACTACACTTTGTTGCACACTCAATGTGTGTTGTGCAAATATGAAGCATGCTTGTGGTGACCGATTGTTGATGGGATCCATGTGCTGAAATATGCACTTTCCCTTTTCTGCCACGAATTAAAAAATTTGAGGATTTTTGTTTTTTTGTGTGTCTTTTTTTATTGTTTAATTGTCCACCATGATATATTTCAAAATATGTGTGAGTAGTCAATAATAATTGTTTTATAGTTTTATAAGTTAGGTAGTAATATTTGTTATAGCTATTTAATTTAAAACGTAGAACCTTTAAGACAGATAAGAAATTAATAAATGTTTATTGTCATTTGTTTATAGGTAAGTCTTGTAGTGTTGTCTCGGTCTTTATATGGTTTTATGTACATTTTAATTTTTTGGTCAACTGAATTAACCTCTTTAAACAATAATGTTCATTTTTAAGTCCTTTTCATTATATTATTTGAGTATAAAGTAGAGGGGTCAAAACCAAGTGAGGAAAGAGACAAAATTCATAAAGTTGATTTTATTTTTCTTTTATGTATTTTGTTATGGATAAAGTTTAATAAATTCTTATGTTTAGTTTATGTAAAGTAAAGATTATTTGTTGAAAGATTTTTTTAAGAATATTTGATTGTTTTTTTAATTTCAACCATTAAAGAATTTTCTATTCAATTTTTTGGCATCTTGTGTGTTTCAGTACTATTGTCTTGTTTTTCGTCATTTGTCTAAATTTGAGTCAAATATTTTTATAGTCACTTTGTGTCATTATAAAAATTATGAAAATAAAATAAAAATTTCCTTACGGATGCATTTTCGGGGTAACCGACGTCTGATTTGTAATCAATATGTTATTCAACTTCAATTTCATTTTTTTTGAGTAACTAAAGAAGCATCGCATGAAGGCTAGAGGCAACAAAGGAAGAAGGCTTTTTAGCGACCTCTCATCAGGAACCATCGATGAGACTGCAATACTACTTTGGTGGCCATGTTTTTTCAGTTGTGTTCAGTGTTTTTTCTTTCAGCATGTGTTGTAGTAAATAAGAACATATGGATAATTCATGTTCATAGTTAGGAACATATTTTCCTATATTTTGTTCACCTTTGTAAAATGTGGGTGGGGAAACTTGTATGCTGCTATGGAGTGGTTGGTGGTCCACTAGAAAACCAATTTGAGAGTTTTTAAATCTCTTAGAAAATCACATACAAAGTGGTTAATGGTTCCACTAGAAAACCTGTTGGAGTTGATGGTACTCTTTGAAAACCATCGTATTATAGAACATGAGAAGCTAACTAGGAAGAACTCACCCATGTTTACACTAAGGGGGTGAATGTTAGGAAATTAATGTGTTAGTGTGAACATTAATAATTTTTGTGGAATTATATTATTCAGATGATAATATAATATTGTAATAGTTAGGTGAGTGTGAGATACTATTATTATATTTTGGGTGTACGTGAGTTGTGAGAAAAACTCACTGTTAGATAATTGTGATAAAATAAAGGTGGAGAGAATCATGTTGGAGAGATAAGTGGGGATTGGGTAATTAATATGTGATATGGTTTGACTCCTTATACTAAGGATGTCATTTACCTATTTATATTTTATTGTTTCTACATTTGAATCTGAACCAAAAATAATAAATGCTTATTTTTGGAATTGAAATATAAGGCTCATTTTTCTATTTGTGAGCGGGTGAACACTGAACATGAGTAGCTACTCATATCAGCTATAGAATCTTCAAATTTTTCATCTAGTGAGTATTCAAAATACCCAATCCTGACACATCTATCTTCTTCTTCAATTTCTAATTCAGAAAGTTCTTCTCCTTCATCTTCACAGGTTCCAAATATTGTATCAATCAGTGGAGATTCCAATGCAAGACTTTGGGGTTCTCATCCAATGTAAATCCTCTTCTGGGTTTGGTATGAGGCATGTTGAGAAATTTCCTTCTTTAATGAAGTCAAATCATTGACCAATCTTTACAACAACAGATCAACTATTTCATATTTGAAATTTGGTCCTTATTCTTTGTTGAATAGTTGTTGATCTTCCTTGACATGATAAGATCATATTATATTTCAATGGAAATTTCTTGAGAATTTTCTATGGGATTTGTTTGAGATCTTCGTAGCATGAAACCAACTTTAGGAAACTAAGAATTTACGAAGAACCTATTATGATTGTCCACACTAGGATAAGTTCCATTAGGAATCTTTTTGTTTAACTTATTGAATTCTTGTACAAATTCTCTCGTGGGATCTCGCAGTTATTTATTAATCTAAACTAATTGAGTAAGGAGGGCATGTGCATCTTCCACAATATTAAATCTTGCTTCAAAATATATTTTTATAACATTTCAGTCAGTAATTTAATGTGACATCAAGTAGTAAAACTATTTTGTATCGACACCTTGCAATGAATCCAAAAATATTCAGACAAAAGCATATTCATGTCCCACTCCAAGAATGACACAAGATGTGATGAAATATGTAATGTGATCATCTGGACACTTATTTTCATCTCCATAGAATCAAGGAAAGTTATTTCTTGATTATTTTAGTAATTCATGAAGTGGTAGAGCCAACGATAGTGGCTTGGTGTTCTTTCCCCATGGCATAAGTGCATCCATCTATGGAAGAAGTGTGTTCAATGGTTGAGGAGAGATTGGAGATGCAACCATGACAAGACATTAACATTCAAGTGCTTTCCTCGGAATATGTATGGGAGAAAATATGCAATCAGCTTGTTCCTGCCACTTAAATACGAGATTATGAAATACCAAAGTGTTCCTTGCTTGGTATTCTCTAGTGAATATTTTTTCTGCCAATTTGTAATATATTTTCTAACCTGTAAATGGAAATTTCCCACTTGAAAATGACATGTTTATAACAAATATCAGTAGTGAATTTGTAGCAATAGGTTTCTTAGTTTATTTTATTTTTATTTTATGATTTTTAAATATATAATTTTTTTGATTTTCAAATTTATGATTTTTTAGATATATTTTAAGGGTGCACAAAGGTAATATCTTCCCTAGTGGAGTCACTAAAAAATGTTGGTGAAATAATTTGTCACGGTGTAAATTATTAGTTTTCAACAATGGTCACAGGGCTAAGCCCCTCCTTCTTGGGTATGGGGAGGCTCCCATTATTGATTTTAAACTAGTTAAAACTATGGGGTGGCCATTTGGCCAGGGATTACACATGAATACTCAACTAAACATGTGGAAAAGTGTTTGTACAATGTACAAGGGAGGAATTTTCTTTGAGGAGAGGTAAAAAGGAGTAGGAGAAATATGGAGACAAGGTTAATGTTATGAGTGTACTTACAAACTTCACAAACATTAGCAAAAGTAGGTCCACATTCAGTTATAATAATTCAACCATGTAATCAACATGAAGACTAATAAATCATAGAATCAAAGTTATATAGATTCATTAATCAAGGAAATAAATTTCCTTCTTGGTATTGGAAGATCACAATGTTTGTAAAGTTGGGAAAGAGAGTACAAAAAAACATAGGAAAGGAAAGGAGATGGAAGAATGTAGCTTTGATTGTTTGTAGTAGTAGTGAAATCCACAACTTACGACTTACAAAAATTTCTGACCCCTTTCGAATGGAGAAGCCATTCCAATTTATAGCATTACATATGCCTTTTAATCTCCCTCCCACATGACTTTTCTACTTTCCTCGTCACTTACAACCTTTTATATTCCTAAGGAATAAAAGTGATCCTTTTCTTATTAACGAAAAAATATCCCTACAATGTTAAGTTGAGGGTCACTTAAGTGAAAAAGAAAAAATAGTGAATAATTACATTCTTAATGAAGAATTAGAATATGGATAGAGAAGAAAGAAGAGAGAGAGACGACGGGTTGATCAATCTGATGAAGAAGAATCCTTTTCCGATGAAGAACCTATTTATGATGGATCATAAATGAATGCCCCATGAATTAAGTTTCCTTGTACTTTACTACCTATTGAATTGGAATATTGATATTGCAACTCTTTTTTCTGTGAGACATAGACACCTTCCTGGGTATTGGATAAGTGCTCAAAAACACTATTATGTGAGCTATACTGAGATAGGAACATGATGATAATATGTTATCGCAAGGTAAGAGTTAGGACATGGATATAACTATCTTACTTCTGTCGATCTCAAAATTCACCTTTGTGACAAAGTTGTCTCCTTGAATGAAATTAACCTCAAGATGCTTAAACATGTTCTTTCTTGTTTGTGAATTAATGCAAAATCACTTCTCCTTTAGATAGAATAATTTCTCCCTGAATGAAATTATTGGATTATGACCACTATGGTGATTACAAATGCTTCCTCCTGTGAGATGAAAACACACTCCAAGGCATCAAATGAGTGTTTAAGAACACTACCAGGAAAATTGCACTATGTGAAATTGAGATATTTTCTTGTTCTTGCAAACACCATGAGTCTATTTGAACAAAAAATGGAGTTAGGATATGGAGATAATCCCCTTATTCACCTTCATGAAAAATATTTATTCTTTTAAATGGAATCATAATTGGGATACTTGGACACTATTTTTCTCATTTGATTCGCATTAAAATAGGCCTTCTCCTCTAGATAGAATGATTTATCTTTGAATGAAAACTTACGCATATTAACTCCAAGGTGATTGAAAATTCTTCCTAGTATGAGATGCGGTGACACTCTAAAGAATTGACTTAAGTGTTTAAAAACACTATTGCAAGACATTGCATTGCGTAGACATGCGATAAATTCATGCTCCTACAAATATGATGATATCGGGTTTAGGAACATTGGGAGAAATTGATATGATGCAGAAGAATAAATTTTTTTCACTTGGGAGGATCAATTCATGTTTGCAGAGGTTGAAAGAATCCATCAAGATTTTGTTTCAGAGCTTCGCGTGTATTTTATTTTAAAGCGTGCATAAAATTGGTTTGAATATTATTGATTCACCTTAGTGATGAATATGTCTCCTTCTTGAATGAATTAAACCATGACGACTACATTTGTTTGACAATTATTATGAGTTGAATCATCTAGATTCTTGCATCCAATTGTGCCATGAAGAATTAACATTGAGACTGATGTTTTGGGAGCATGCAAAGGCTTTCTCTCCTATCTGAACCATGAGAAAACTTCCCAACCTTACAATTTTGGAAAAACAAATGAGAAAGGTGAAATGTGAGTTGATACAAGTGATATAAGCCTTATTTCAATAATTTTTATTTTAACAGGTCTTGACTAGGATGGCCTTTTTTTAGTTTTAGTAAGTTTTCCCAATTTTCATATTTTGGTGGTTTTTACTTGTTTGTAGTACACAGGTGTTGAGAATTTACCATTTTTGGAAACTTACTATTTATGGACCTTTAAATCCATGCATAATTACTATTTTTGGATGGAGGTCTTATATTTGTTTGACTAAAATGAAACTAGTTTCAAAGTTTAAATTTTTCTTTAGGACCTTCTGCTCTAGTTTTTGAGGTTTTTCTTTTGCCAAAACTCAGTAGATATTAAAAGGAAACCTATGGGAATCAAATATTCATATGGATGCTGTAAATTGTAAATATAATTTCCATGGTAGTGATCTTAAAATCAACTTGAAGGCATTTTCGGAGGGAGTGCACTACAAACGTTTTATGGCAATTTGGTTCACCGTTTTGGAGATATACACATTTTCTTAGTTTTGGGAGATTGATGATATAATAAAAATACAAGAACATAAATATAAAACATGGTAGTTTTTAAGGGAATAACACATCATTTAATTTTTTAAAAATTTCTAAGTATGTGAGGTGATAGAGTTATTCATTTTTGTTTTGCAAATCATAACTCACCTTTGACCTAAAAAATTAAATAGAGTTCGGATGTGGTTAAATTTGATTTGCACCAGTGAAAGAAGAAAAAAGAGGACAAAAAGGAAAAAATATGACTTGCACCAAATGGTGACAAGTGGCATCATATGGTTCCTTTTGTGTGAGATTCAGGGACTGGGAATGGGCATCAAGAGCTTAAAATTTGGTCACTGGGAGCTAGAAATGAGTTTTCATGTGACCAATAACTACATGGAAGGAAGGGGGTAACAATTTTATGTCCCCCTTATATGATTTTAACCTTATGGATAATCCAAGGGGAAAATATGATTAAAAAAGTGTGACTTATGCTTGTGGTCATAAGACGGGGATAAGGCGGAGAGCGAGTTCGTGTAACCTAGGTGCAAAAGTGGTGAGTGATGAGTTCTGAAAGGTTTTCCTTGGAGATCACATGTTAAATTAACCTTTGTCCCATTTGAACCATGGGACAAGCTAAGAGGATAGAGAGGGTGAAAAAGTGTGACCTAGGGGTTTAAATACAAGAAAATTGGGTCTAGGAAACTCAAAACACTTGTTGTCCAAAATAAGCTCATGCTTATTTTGGTCAACTAACACCATTTTCCCCCCTTTTAGTGCTTCAATCTGATTTTTTACATATTTTAAGTACTTAATGATTCCTGAAATAATCTTCATCAGATAGGAAATTTCTTCCCCTTTCCGAAAATATAAAGAAGTCCTTATAACTCTTCACATTTTGCAAGTTACAGGCATGTAAATTTTCCAATTTCGGGACCTTGGGGGATTTTTTTGCAAATTTTTCCAATTTCAGGCTTGGGGGACTAGAGGAATTTTTTTGCAAATTTTGCATTGGGGGCCTCGCCATTTCTTGTACGAATTAATGCAAATTTTCAAATGGGCATAACTTTTGACCTGGTAGTCGAAATTCAACAAACTTTATATCATTGGAAAGGTCTCGACATCCTCAACGCCAAGGAAGCCTGAAATTTTAATTTTGGTATGGGTTAGGTTTATGAAAATAAAGGAAACATATTCAGTCTCCAGTCAATTAAAAACTCTAGTCCCGTCAAATGACAGAAATGTCCTGGCAGGCCCAAAATAGTTGCCCGCACTCAGAAGGCCATAAATTTTGCATTTTCAATCGAAAATGCACAAAATTGGTACCATTGAAATTGTGTTTCGAGTCCCGATGCGAAGAAATTGAGAAATCCAAAATTTGATGAGAGAATTGATGGTTAAGTTTGTAGAAAACGTGTTCCCAATTCAAAATAGTGTTTTATTTGGTAGCTAAGATGCATTCAATGAAGCATGGGATGACATATCTCACTACTGCAAGTTACAGGGACAATATGGGGATCCTTTTTCAAGTAACTGAACAACATTCCACTCCATTTACTACCATTTTGCAAGTCGTGAGAAGGAATTTCAGGATTTTCATTTTCCCTCTCTCTCTCTCTCTTCTCAAATTTCTATAAATTGGAGTGTTGGGCTCGTTGTAAAGGGAGGTAATTTTTATGTAGAAAAAATATATCAAAATTGTTTTATGAAGCCAATGTGTTACAGGTCCTTGATAGTGGACTCCTTGCATGGTGATCCAGGCCCTTATCTTGTAATAGATTGGATTGCGCATACTCATGAAGCAATAGATGCAAGTTTGTGGATGTATCTTCCCTTGTTGTGTTTGTTGCATTCCTCTTGCCCCTTAAATCTCATTGCATATATATTGTGTCTATCTTATGCTCTTACAAGGATCCATTATCATTGTGTGTGTATGAAATGTTGTTGTGAATGAATTTTTGCTAGACTATGGAGAACTGTGATCACCTCTTCTGGCATGCATTTTGCTTCCAGTTTTCACACATTGGAAGGCTACCCTCATCCTCTCCTTTTCTGGTGTATCACCTCTTTAGTGTAGGCTTTGTTTTCAATCATTCTATCTCCTTGGTCCCTTGGAAACTTAGATTAGGATAGATAGTTTTGCCTACATTAGAGTAGATTGTGGTAGGTAGTTTATGAGCAAGAACCAACTTTCTCTGCAGGTCTATCTCAAGAAGCAAGTCCCATAACTTGGAGATTACACATGTTATCCAATCACACTGTGAACTCAAGAAAACACACTTGTGCAAACCATAGGGTGTTGTGATTCGGTGATAATAGTTTTGGCACTCCCAGTGGGAGGGGATTTGAAGCACCTTACCACTTCATTTCAGAAGGTTGATGTGTTCTTGGTAAGATTTCAGCCTTTGGAGCACATGAAAAAACATATGGAAACTCCATGTGGTCCAAACAACCCATTCTGAGTTTTAGACTTCTCCTTCCATCCATTTCCACCCATTCTTCGTTCCACGTCTTTCATCTTCTTCCATTGCATGAAGTTATGCAATCATGACTTCATTCCTCATCTTGGAATTCACACTTGAAACAACAGTAGTGCAGTCCACCTCCAATGTATTTCACAACTCCTCTAGAACAACATTATGATCAGATTTAGAACCATTATGTTTACCCATATGAGCAGTGTCAAAACTAATTTGGCTATGAAACATATCAGGAACAAGGGTGTGCATATGATGATAAAAATTATATGGAGAATGCTGATTTGCTAGAGAAGATTCAAAGAATGGAGGATAACATGGTTCAATCAAGGGCTACAACACAGATGAAAGCTTTCAAAATTGGTTGTAGGGCACCTTGTCCATGGGAAGGCCCTTTTCCAAGACATTACAGCCTATAGGAGAAGCTTGACTTCATGGTTGAAATGTTTCCCCAACTTGCATAGTGGATAAAGGAGATAGAAGCATACGAAAAAATGCAAGACAACCTTATCAATGGGTAAGTCAATCACCAGCTCCTTATGCTCCTTTTTCTCCATCCCAAACTTTATCATTTCAGCATGGTCAAGATTCAAGCCCATTGTATGTTGCCCCAAGTGTTGATTTTCCTTCTCCATATTTTAATCTTCCATCTCACCTCAATTCTTCTTCCCTTTTCCCTTCAAAGAATTCATCCCCTCCAAACAAACAAGAATTTCTATCCCCACCACCACAAGTAATTGCAAAATCTCTTGTAACCCAACCCATCCCTCCTATTGTTGTCTCAAGTTCATCTTGGGGAGTAAACAATCAAATAACTAGTCAAGGAGAGCAGCAGGAAGGAGAGCCAAATAAAGAAGAAATGATCAAAATCTTGGTAATCTTGGCTCTCAGATTTGGGATAGAAAAAATCCCCTTAATGGTTAAAGCTTCAGAGGAGGCTGTGATCAGACCACAGGTGGTGGAAGCTGAGTTTGCAGCAGAAGGAGAATAAAACGAAGAAAATCAATATATCTTTCTCTGAATGCAGTGTCCATAATGGTACTTTATTGGAAGAGGATGTTGATCTAATCCAAGCTACACAATCAATCAAGAAGGAAGAAGAACAATTAGCTCCAAGTCCTATTAAAGAGGAGCAACTGGAAGAGATTGAATCAGAGTTGAAACCACTTGATGAAGAAATCATTATTGAATATTTTTTTCTTTCATTTGAAGGGTCTAATTTGATTGATGAATCCATGATGGAGGAAAACTATCAAGAAGACCTTGCTGCCCCAGATAGTCCTCTAGAGCAGCGAATTGAAGATTTTGATTTGACAAATTTCATGCTAGAGGAAGAGGCTATCCAAGAGAAAGTCAGTCTTTAAGCAACAAACAGAGGAACTCCAAAACCAACAACATGTTGCAGCAAGTTATAATGATGCAAAAGAAACTTCATTGGATGTTGCAATCAATAAAAATGAGCTGTAGATTGTAGAGGAGTTCCATACTACCACAGAGGAAGGAAAAAGAGTACGAAGATCCCATCTCTTCCACACCATCCACCTAGGAAGGATTACAAGAGGACTCCATTTTTGGAGTTAAGTATCAAAACAGTGGGAAAATTCAAAGGACCAAACCTTGCCCAATCAGATACTTGGCTTCATTAGAGCTGAGGGAGAAGCCAAAACCATTCATGCTTACTTTTGAACATGAGGAGGAGTTTCAAAGTACCAAGGAGCAACTGCAATGCCTCTTCAATCCAAATGCAGAGCAACTAAAAGAGGTATTTGTCTTGTTTCCAGTTGATACCTTGATGATCTAGGTGGAGGATTGGCCTCTTGTCAGTTTTATATTCATAATAATAGTCATGTTTGGAACCAAATCATATACATGGCTGCCTATTTTGAGAAAGGGAAGCTACTTCTCCTAGCCAGTTGCAGGATTTGTTTGAGTTCCCTTTTTTCCGGTTAGCATAGAGTAGGTAGGTTTTCTTCCAGCGGAAGAAGTGCTTGTGCAAACTCTGCATGATCTGCTTTCCAATTTCGGTCTTGGTGGCCTGGGGAGATTTTTTTGCAATTTTTCAAATTTCAGGCTTGGGGGCCTAGGGGGATTTTTGCAAATTTTCCAATTTTGGGGTGTGTTTATGATTTCCATGGTCAGTTAGTACATAGTCTTGGGGGCCTGGTGGGATTTTTTTACAATTTTTTCAATTTCAAGCTTAAGGGGCCTGGGGGGACTTTTTGCAAATTTTCCAATTTCGGACTTGGGGGCCTGGGGGATGCTTTTTTGCAAATTTTCCAATTTTGGGCTTAGGGGTCTATGGGATTTTTTTTGCAAATTTTCCAATTTCGATCTTGGGGGGCCTAGGGGGATTTTTTTTGCAAATTTTTCAATTTTGGGCTTGGGGGCCTTGGGGGATTTTTTTTCAAATTTTCCAATTTTGGGCTTGGGGGCCTAAGGGGATTTTTTTTACAAATTTGCATTTTCACCATTTTCTTCTACAGATTAATGCAAATTTTAAAATGGGCATAACTTTTGACTCAGTGCTCAAAATTCAAAAAAAATTATATTGTTGGAAAAGTCTCGCCATCCTCTATGCCATGGAAGTTTGAAATTTTAATTTTGGCAAGGTTAGGTGGGTAAAAAATAAAGGAAACATCTTCAGCTGTAGTCAATTAAAAATCTATTCCCGTCAAATGACAGAAATGTCTGGCATACCCAAAATAGCTGCCCACACTCAAATGGCCCTAAATTTTGCATTTCTCAATGAAAATGCACAAAATTGGTACCGTTGGAAACCATGTTTCCAACCCTGATGTGTAGAAATTGAGAAATATAGAATTTGATGAATAATCGATGGATATGTTGCATAAAATGTGCCCATGTTCAAAACATTGTTTTATTTGGTAGCTGGGATGCATTCAATGAAACATGGGATGAAATATCTCACTATTGCAAGTTACATGGGGCATTATGAAGAGCCTTTTACAAGAAATAGAACATCATTCTACTCCATTTGACTACCCTTTTGCAAGTGGTTAGAAGGACATTTTTTTGGATTTTCATTTTCCTCTCTCTCTCTCTCTCTTCTCAAATTTCTATAAATTGGAGTGTTGGGCTCATTGTATACGGAGGTATTTTTTGTGTAGAAAAAATCTGTCAAAATTGTTTTGTGAAACCAATTTGCTACATGCCTTTGTAGTGGACCCCTTACATGGTGATGCAGGCCCTTATCTTGTAATAGATTGGATTGTGTATACTCATGAAGCAATAGATGCAAGTTTTTGGATGTATCTTTCCCTGTTATGTTTGTTGCATTCCTCTAGCCCCTTCAATCTCATTGCATATATATCATGTCTATCATATACTCTTGCTAGGGATCCATTATCATTGTGTGTGTATGAAATTTTGTTGTGAATGCATTTTTGCTACACTGTGGAGAACTATGATCACCTCTTCTAGCATGCATTTTGCTTCCACTTTTGAAACATTGGAAGGCTACCCTCATCATCTCCTTTTATGGTGTATCACCTGCTTTAGTGTTAGGCTTTGTTTTCATGTACATTCTCTCTCCTTGGTCCCTTGAAAAATTAGATTAGGATAGATAGTTTTTCCTTACATTAGAGTAGATTGTGGCAGGTAGTTTAGGATCAAGAACCAACTTTCTCTAGAGGTCTATCTTAAGAAGAAAGTAACACAACTTTGAGATAATACCCATGTTATCTAATCACACTACGAGCTCAAGGAAACACACTTTTGTAAACCATAAGGTGTTGTGATTCGGTGATAACAAAACTCATTTTCTCAACCTAACACCCAAAGTCATAATTTCAATTGAGGAAAATTTAAAATTGATGGGGGTCAAAATTTGGTGTCCTTTGTGTCCCATTTTAATTTCAAGAAAAATCTAAGGGGACATCAACGGTGAAAAAGTGTGACAAAGGAGTTTTGAAGTGTTTATGTCACCCGTCGAGTGCATTTGAGGACCTCGTGAGTTTTTTAGGGCCTAGGAGCATTAAAGAGTGTTTTGGGGTCAAACATTATATGATTTTCAATAAAAACCTATGGATATCATTACATCTATTATTAGTATCCATTTAGGCCTTATATTTCATTTTTAGGGAATATTCCAATCTTGACTTGAAGGGACAGTTATGGTGTCCTCGATTCTCATAGAAGATTCTTTAGTATTGGAAAACAATGATGTTTCCATCATGTATAGGATTCCAATATATTTATTATTTATTATTTATTTTTCTCTCAAATCCTTTCAAAACTCCTAATATCATGTGGACAAGTTTGCTTTTACCATTGGAACCTTCATTTCCTATGCCTAGAATTACTTGATGTTGCACAAGTTATTTCTAAATTAATTTTTATTCAACCAAATTTCCATAAAGTTCCTTGCATTACTTAATTTATATTTAACACAAATCCCTAATTATTTTAATATTCCCTATAGGCTTCCAGAGGGTGTTTACTAGTTGCACAATGGCCAAAAATGGCCCTTTATAGACCTCCAGAGACAATTGTTCTTCCTTGAATATTAGTGATTTCATCAATAACCTTGGCCATGTATTTATACATATTAATAAAAATTTAAAATATTGTTATCACATTCCTATAGGATAGAATGAGGGTGAAACTATTGACATAATGGATAAACAAAAGGTTCAGATTGACTAGGAGAGGAAACTTTCAAGTGTGGTCTTAGTTGTCATGACAAAATTTTTCAATTTTGCATGCTATACATTTAGCTTGAAAACAAATGGATTTAAATTTGTGACATAAAATTGTAAGGGGTAATTTATAACCTAAAAAATAATGGGTATGTAGACTATTACCTTGTCTATTGGGCCATATAGTCACCATAATGAAAAACTAGCAAAGTTACAAACATGAACCAAGAAACAAATGAAACATACATCATGAAAGAGAAAGGAAAAGCAAGACACATGGGAAAGGGAATACACAAAAAAGGGAAACCATGATACAACATCCTAAATCACCTATGGTGTATGCAGGGGACAACCCACTTTCACTATAGCTACTGATTCTTCACTGAAATTTTACCCATGGACAGGTAACACTAAATGTCCTTTGTTCCAGAAATCCATTGATGGGGTGATTGGAATATAATCGCCTTTCTCAATTTCTTGATAGAAAATTTTCATGATTTTTCTGTTATAGTGCAAGGTTTCACTTAGATAGGTCTCATTTCCTTCATGTTGTTATGGTATCTTTTTTCCATCCGCTTATCCATTTATTTCCAAATTCATCCCAATTTCTGATCTTCTATTTCTACTATGAGAATGTGTTTTGATTAGTACCAAGCTTAGCATTTTCACACCAAGGATTATGAGTCTTTGATAGGATTTTTAATTTTATTTGTTGTATCCACATCATGACTATGGTGTCTATGCAGCTAGTTCTTGGAAGATATTTTGAGAGTTTGGAAAGATTATCACAAGCCTCTTGACATTCTATGTTTACTCAATTGCTCCAAGAAAACTATCCTGTCATAAAAATTTGATCATTACCCTCTACCCACTTCTAACTACGATGTAATATACATAATGCTTCATCCTCTTGGAAGGAAAATGAGCACAAGGTTGAGTTATGAAAAATGAAAACAATTATCTTCTCCATACTTGACAATTATAAGCCTCAAAGATTCATTTTCATGATGAAAACATCCTTTCTTTGAGTAGAGTCAACTTTTAAAGATTCAGGCATCTTCTTATTCCTATAATCCTTGTTGATAAGGATTTCATTTGGTATGAAATAAACATTAGGAGAATCAAGAACCATTCCATCTATCTGTTCTTCATTGAGAAGGTCTTCATATTCTTGAAAGGAGAACAAGCAAAAGGTTGGGGCTGAAATATCAAGATCATCATTTTCCTAATATTGACCATCATGAGATTGGAAATTCATCTCCATGATAAATTCATGCTCTTCTTTAGTAGATTCAACTTCAAGAGGCCCAAAAATCTTTTCATTTATTCATTCTTTCTTGAAAGATTCATCCTCTCCCAATGGGAAAGAGAAAGCTTCGTATTCACAATCATACTCACAGATCAGGTCTTCACGTTGAAACTTTAGAACATGATTGGAAACATGGGACTCACCTGCCAAGAATTTGTTTGATATAAATCCTTATTTATAACCCACATTACTCATTTCCTCGAGATAGCTTTGCCACAAATTAAGGTTTTCATGACTTTCATCACTATCAAAAAGAGAATTTTCATCCATATCTAAAGGGAAATATCTAATTTCATCTCCATTAGGTCATCCTGGTGTTTTCCAACCAGCTCCTTCAGACTTGGGTATTCCTCCATCAACACGGGAAACTCGATATCATCCTTTGAAGCTATGAAAATTTTTCATACCTAATTTTTTGAATAGTATGTCTGCCCTTGGGTCGTCTAGTTTTTGAACTATGTGTATCATTTTATTTATTGGAAGGAGCTTCTTCATTTTACCATTGACTATAATGGTGGTATGTGGAAAATCCATTTGTATATCTCTACTGATAGCCATATAGAAACTTTGGCTCAACAATATACCATACAAGGCTAGATTGTCTGCTACCAATATTTTCATTGTGATCCTCTTGTCATGAAAATTTGCAAATGATACTTGATAATCCTTCACTTAGCCAATGAGAGGTACTTCTCTGTGTTCCATAGAGTAAAAATGGCCTGTAGCAGGGGTGAGAGTAAGACCAAGGGATTTAGAAAATTTTGCAGGCATGACATTGTTAGAGTCATTGGAGTTAATAATGCAGTTATACAATTTATATCCATTGACCATAAAGGATAGATAAAAAGGTTATACCTTCCCAAAATTGGAGGGGATGTGGAAAAAAGAAGGTTCTTAGAAGGAATGACATGAAGAGTGGTAAGTGTTTCTATGATAGTGGAATTTTTGGAACATGAATGTGAACTACTTCCTTTGATAAATTGGACATGCCTATCAAATTTCTTGGGATAAGTTTTCAAGTACTCAGACTAAGAAATATGAATTTTTATATTTCTTAACATGGTTAATGATGTCAAAGGGTGAAAATGTTGTACGCACATCAAGAATTATGACAGCTTGAAAAGAGTAGGATTTTCATTCTTAGGATCAATAGAAGTAAAAAATAATTTTTCAAGTGGAGATGAAAGAGACTTACTCAAAGAAGTAGATGGAGTCTTGACCGAGGTAGTGTCAAGATTATTCTTGGCTAACCTCATAGATGTGAGAAGCGAAAATCCTCTTTTTTTTTTGGCAGAGTCAAAATTGAAGGATTCAAATAATTTACTTGGGAAGTGGAAGAAGAGGATTCTTTCTCTTTTTGCAAGTGGGTGAACACTGTACACAAATAATTATTCATATCAGCCATGGATTCTTTAAAATATTCATTTGGTGAGTATTCAAAATAACCAATCCTAACACATCCTTCTTATTCTTCTTCTTGTTCAATTTCTAATTTAACAATTTATTTTACTTCATCTTCACGCACATTTCATTAATCGGTTAAGCTTCCAAGGCAAGCCTTTGGGGTGATCTTGTAATACGATTTCTATTCCATTCTTGATATGAGGCATGTTCGGAAACTTACTTCTTCAATATAGTAAAATAGTTGACTAAATTTTATAGCAACGGGTCAAATATTTAATCTTTAGAACTATGGTCCTTATTATTTGTTGAATAGTTCTTCATCTTCCTTGACATGATAAGATCATCTTCTACTTTGATGAAAATTTCTTTAACATTGTCTAGAGTATTTGGTTGAGCTATCCATAATATTAAACTAAATTCAGGAAACTTATCATGCATGAAGAATTTTTTTTGATTATCTATAGTAGGACAAGAACCAATAATAATCTTGTTAATCAAATTATTAAAATTTGCTACAAATTATCTCATGATCTCTTTCGTTCTTTATTCATCTAAGAAAATTGAGAAAGGAGGGTATGTGTATCTCCTGTAATCTTGATTCAAACTTAGTTTTCATATCATCCCAGTCAGTAATTGAATGTGATGGTAAGTAGTAAAACCATTACATAATGGCATCTTGTAATGACTCCATGAATAGTTGACTGTCAAAATATTCATGTCCCACTCAAAGAATACCACAAGATGTGATGAACACTGTAATATGATCATCTGGATGTTGTTTTCCATCTCCATAGAATTTGAGAAAGTTCTTTCTTGATCCTTTTGGTAATTCATGAAGTGGGGGAGTCAATGCTAGCAGTCTAATATTATGTTCCCATAGCACATGTGCAACCATTATTTCTTCTCTTTCCTTTAATTCTTCTTCTTCTTCTTCTTCTTCTTCTTATTTCGGAGGCATGAGATCAAGTGGTTATGCAACTACTTCTTCAATTGAATCTTTAAAAGGAAAGTTAGGATCAAATTTAGGAAGAAATCATGCCTAACTTGTCTTCCTTCCTAGATAATAGGAAGTATGAAATAAACTTGTTGTATATCTTCAAACGTAGGATCAAAAATACCACTTGCTTGATCATCTCGAGTATATATATTTTCTACTAGTTTGTGAAATATTTTCTAACATGTAAATGGAAATTTGTAGCTTGGAAATGACAAGTTTATAATAGAAACCAATAGTGAATTTCCAGCAATGAGTTTTTAGATTTTTAAATTTATATTTTATAATTTTTGTAAATATATGTTTTTTTGGATTTTCAAAGATCTTTTAAGGGTGCACAAAGGGCAGATATACCCTATTGGAATCACCAAAAAATATTGGTGAAATAATTTTTTGCAGTGCAGATTATTGGTTTTCACCAATGGTCATGGGGCTAAGCCCCTCATTCTTGGCTATGGGGAGGTTTTCATTGTTTAATGTAAAATACGTAAAACTATATGGTGGCTGTTAGAACGCTATCACATAGGGATAGTCCACTAAACTTGTGGAAAAATGCTTTTACAATGTACAAGGGAGGAATTAACTTGGAGAGAGGAAAAAGAGAGTAGGATAAATAGGGAGAGAGAGTTAAAGTTGTGAGTAGGAACTAGAAAATTCTCACCAATAATAACCATAGTAGGTTCACATTAAACTAGAATAATTAAACCAAGTAATCAATAGTAAGAATAATAACTTAGATAAAAAAATTTATATGAATTCATTAATCAAGGACCCAAAGTTCCCTTGTTTTACAAGATCACAATTCTTGCAAGGTTGGAAAAGAGAGTATGGAAGAACATAGAAAAGGAAAGGATATAGAATAATGTAGCTTTTATTTCTTATAGTAGTAGTGAAATCCAAAAAATTACAACAATCAACAATTGCCAACCCTTTAGAATGGAGAAGCCATTCTTATTTATAGCATTACAAATGACTCTTCATCTTTCCACATACAAATTTTCATCTTACCACCACGTGACATTTCAAATATCCTAGGAATGAAACTAAGTACTTTTCTTATTTTTTAAAAGGGAATTTTACAATTCAACATTAAGTCACTTAAGTGAATAAGATGAAAGAGTGAAAATGTAAATTTTGAGTGAAGGAATAAAATGTAAGAGAGAGAGAGGGAGGAGAGATACAAAAATGGAGATCCAGAGATAGGAAAGTTCCCACCGATAAAGAATTTTCTTCTGATAAACCTTGAATGAAGTTCCTCTCTATTAACCACATATTGAATTGGAATACTGGGATTACAAACTCTTTATTCCATGAGACATAAACAATTTCCAAGGTATTGAATAAGTGTTCAAAAACATTTTTATGATATATGCAATGACATAGGAACATGATGATCATATTTGATCAAAAGATAGGAGTTAGGACATGGATATCACTACCTTACTCCTCTTGGCCTCGAAATTCACCTATGTGATAAAGATGTCTGCTTGAAAGTAATAAACCTCAAGATGCTCAAGAATTTTCTTACTTGTTTGTTACTCAATGAAAAAATCCTTCTCCTATAGATGAAAGGATTACTCCTTGAATTAATTCTTGGCCTTTGACCACCCTATTGATTACAAATTATTCCTCCTGTGAGATGCAAGAACACTCTAAGGCATTGGATTAGTGTTCAAAAACACTACTAGGTGAATTGTATTATGTGAAATTGAGATGATTGTCCATTTTTGCAAACATGATTATTATTTTTGAACACAAAGTCAAATTTAGGACATGGAGATCATCTCGTTATCCTTTCTGGCTCCAAAATTCACCTTTGTGACAAAGATGCCTTCTTTTTAAATGGAAACATACTTAGGATACATGTACACATTTTTTCTCATCAATTCCCCATTGCAATAAGTATTATCCTCTGAGATAGAATGATTTATCTCTAAATGAAACTCTATACCTTCAACCTTCTATTTTAGATAAACATTGTGGTTACAATCTCCTTCTTTTGTGAGCTACAGGCACACTCTAGGGTATTTAATGAGTGTTCAGAAACACTGCTACAAGAAATTGAAATATGTGGACCTGTGATGAATTCTTGATCTTAAAAACATGATGGTAATAGGTACCTTAATATCCCATGGTTCAAGTGCCAATAGTTTACACATAGTAGTTCATTCTGACCCGTTCCTTTCCATGGTGTGATTCACATGATGTCTCTCCTCTTGGAAAGATATTTTAGCACAAGGTTAGAGTTGAAATGTGGAGATTACACCTTCCTCCTCATGACTTCCTAGAGATTTACAATTTACATCCGTGATAAGTGTCCTAGTGATTCAACTATGAAGACCATATTCTAATGACTGCTAGGATAAATTGAATCATCTAGTTTCTTGCACTTCATCTTGAGAATAGTTTTTTTGAGAGTATACGCGGGATATAATTCTCTTATGAACCATGATATAAATTCATAGCCTTGGAATTTTGGAAAAAATAAATAATATAGGTGGAATATGAGATGACACAAGTTATTTGAGATTGATTGCAAGACTTACTATTTTTAGTAGGTCCTGAATATAATGGTCATTTTTAGTAAGTTTTCACAATTTTCATCTTTTGATGATTTTTTCTTGTTTGGAGTATCATGGGTGATGAAAGTTTACCTTTTGTGGAAACTTAAAATATTTGGATATATGAAGCCTTGTACACCTATTATTTTTATACTAAGGTCTTATGAATATTTGTTTATAATGAAATGGGTCTCAAAATTTCAAGTTTTACTTCAGGACCTTTTTCTCTAGTTGTTGAGGTTATTCTTTTACTAGAACTCCATAGATCTGAAAAGGAAATACCAGGGGCTGAAAAATTATTTTTTGATGTTGTAAATTATATATAACATCAATGGTAGTGTTTTTACAATAAATTTGAAGGCATTTTTAAAAGGAGTCCATTGGTAATATTTGGTGGAAATTGGGTGCATTGTTTTAGAGATATGAGCATTTTTGAGTTCTAGAACATGGATGTATAGAAAAAAATAGCAACATGCCTGTGTAAAAATGGAGGTTTTGGATGGAAGAATATAATTTTTTTAAATTTTGAAAATGACTACGTGTTGAGAGGAGGAGTTAGTCATTTTCTAATGTAAAATCTTAACCCACTAATTGACCCAACAACTTAACTATGGTTGGTGGATGGTTCAAGTGGAGTTACACTAGTGAAAGAGAGAAAAAATGGATGTAATGTACACCCAATTGCAATTTTCACCATATGGTGACAATTGACATCCTCTTGTTTAGTGCGAATGAGATGTAAGAGGTTAAAAAATGACTTTTAAGAGCTCAAAAATGGATTTTCACATGATCAAGGCTGAATGTTTGGATAGAGGGAACAATTTTATGTCCCCTTTGTCCCATTTTCATTTTTTTATATAAAATGGGATGTAAATGGCTTAAAATTATCCATGGGGGGTCTGATCATGAAGATGGGGCATATAGATAAGCAGTTTGCTAGTTTAAGGTTCCATAAGTGCAGAAGTGGTGAGATGTGAGTTGCGAGAAGTTTTCCCACATGGGGAGTGAAATTTTGTGTACCCATTTCCCCCCTTGAACCTTAGGAAAAATAAAAGTGGAAATCATGAGATTAATAATGTGCCATGGGGTCCATGTATCATGAAAAGTGGGCCTTGCAACTCAACTCATTCATTTTATCTTTCTAACACCCTAAGTTAAGTTTTTAAGTGACACAAGTTAAAAATGGATAGGGAGAACAGTTTGGTGTGACCCTTTTCCATTTTCACCCCAAGAAAAATCAAAGGGAAAAAATCATGCTCAAAATCCCACTGAAGCAATTTTTAAATGTTTTTGTCACTTGTCGAGTGAATTTGAGAACACCGAGATTGCGTTTTCCACCCCAGGAGTATGGAATATTATTTTGGGGTTAAAAAATATGTTATTTTTACTCCAAATCACCTATTTAGGCCATTTAATAAATTATCAAGAGATAATTCTTCATGAAATTTTAATTTTGGCACCATTCACCCTTTCAACACTAAGGAACAATGGAAGTGAACCGCGCTATCATAAAAAATGTTAAGGAATTAGGAAAAAATGTATATTTCAATCATTTATAGGATTCCAAGACCTTTCCAATGAATAATTTTTTATTCCTAACTCCTCTCAGAGCTCCCAGTGTCATCTAGACAAGTTATCTTTCATCGTTGGAGTATAACATTCCCTGCAACTAAAATGAACATGTCTTTCTCAAATTGTTCCCAACATCAATTTATTCAAAAAATATTCCTAAAATTCCTTTTAAAACTTCATTTATTTCCCACACAACTCTCATATGGAATGATTCTTCATTGTCAGATTCCAGAGGGTGTTCACCTATTGCCAAATGGTAAAAAATGGCCCTCTCTAGGCTTACAGGATAGTTATTTCCCCTTAAATCTCAATGATTTCAATAAACTCAGGAATGCATCCTTTAAAATTAAATGAAATTTAAAATATTGTTATCACGTTCCTCTGAGCAAGAATGAGGGTGAAATTGAGGATATGTTGGCCAGAGGAAGGGTTCAAAGTGACTGGGAGGGGAAAATTTCAAGTGGGGGATTAGTTGTCATGGCCAAAATTTTCACTTTTACATGCTAGACATTTAGCATGAAAATAAGTATTTCCTATGAAGATACAAATTCTCTCAAAATATGTAACCTATAATGTTTATTTTTCAATTATCTAGAAAACTTGAAACATAAAAATGGGAAAAATATATCTATTTGGATTACTAGTGCCACAACCAAAATTTTCTCCACCTTTAATTGGGGGTTTTAATTTTCATCCATGTTAGCTTGAGAGGGCCACATGCTTCTCATAAGTTATAAGAGGCACTCCCTATGTTAGAGATTCTTAGGTTTGAGTGTACGGACACCAAATTTTCTTGATTACTCAAAATGTTCTCATGCATAAAACAATGTAAATGGGAGTGAAGTCCTTCAAAATACACCCTAATAAAGAATAAAGAAGATATCAATAATATTATTAAGTAAAAGATGAAACAAATAAAATCTAAAGTGGGAATAACATGTTATTATTGTTTTGATTAATGTTATTTGAATTGCTACATTTAAATTCACATTTCTCTAGATCAATGTTGTACAAATTACTACTTTTAAGGCCCCTTTTCCATTTCTGAGTATTAATGTTGCTTGTAACTCATTTCCAAGTATCAATGTTTTGGCACATCAATGTGTAAGCTATACAACGTTAAATCATCATGTATGTAATCTATAACATGGTTTATTAGGATTGTAGTATGGCTTGTTAACTCAACCATAATTTCACTGAAGAAGCTTACATTTATCAAAATAAATTGTCAATGTCTTTCATTGAATAATAGATTTTGGGAAACATGGCATGGCCACAAGATAAAACTGCATGTAACATTAGAAAGTACGTTGGTATTTCACAATTTTATATGACGGTGAAATTCAACCGCATCAAACACACTAATGGAAGCAATTTCATTGGAAAAATGATTAGAGTTATGGGAGGGAGATATCCTAAGTTTAAGGGTACATATACAAAACATTATATAGTATAATTGAAAACAAAAAATTCCCTTCAATAGATTATGCTCTCTCCATTATATATATTGCATTTTATAACTTCAAATTATGTGGAAGAGACTTTTTTTTACTTATTTAAATTTGGTTATTTTAAATACAATTAAATTTAAGGAGGACAATTACTTGAAAATGGAGTTATATAGTTTTTCCCACCTATTTGTAATCATTTGATTGGTTAATTGATTTGGAATAACTTGATGTGACTTATTTAAAATGACATTTTTTTTTTCAAAATATAAGTGGGAAAGTGATATGTACTAAATCTAAAGTTATCACCTACCCTCACAAGTATTAATCCATGCTCAACCATTAACTCCTCTCCCTTATGAGTGATGGATGTGAATTTATGCTTACTCTTATTATTATCATTATCAGTTTGGGAAAAATATAATCTAATTTATCCTCTATCTAATATCATAAATTCTACCACCTCATAATACAGTTCCAAAAAATTTATACATAACATTGTAATGGATTTAGTCAATGTAAACAAACCCAAAAATCTAGGAAAAGACAAAAAAACAACATTGAATAAATAAATGCAGTATCCTTCCAACACCTTATCACACATAAGGAATTAAATCTTGTAAACAAAAAAAAATATAAGTCACATTTTCATAAACTTCATCTCCCATTTGAAAGCATTTTTGCAACAACTTACAAATTTTAGTAGGTACTCGCTTATTATTTAAGAACAAGTTAAATGTTCATACAAAGTACAATTATCTTGCTATTCTCTTAAAACCATTTAAGATATCAAAAACAAATAATGACATACGCTATTTAACCTATACATATATTATTACAATTTTCATTATGTTTTAAGACCGATTATAGGGTTCCAAATAAGACTTATCATATTTGGTATATACTCATCCAAAATTAAATATTTATTTAATATATTTAATAATAAATACTTTGGAAGAGAACAATTTCCTCACTAACTAGGAGTAAATTAAAAAACCAAAGATTTAATTCATCAAATTTCATGTATAGTTATGACTATGCCATCTTCATAGTCATGTGATTTTAGCTCTAGTGATCAGAAATATATATTATTTTAAATGTATTTATTTCGATCTTATTTCATTATAAATCTTATTTTAGCTATTCGTTGATATTCCATCTAAAAAAATTAATATTTTCCTAAAAACTTAAAACTATTTCTACTCACTTTAATTAATCTGTTCTTCTCCTTAAAACTATTTCTACTCAATTTAATTAATCTATTCTTCTATGTATTTCAAAAGTCTTATTGGTCAAGTCTGACATTGAATTTAATAAATACTTTTTCTCCCAACCTCTTGATTATGAGAGGTTAACATTCAAATGTTAGATATGTTTTCATCTAGGTAACTTGTCTTTTGATTTATAGAGCCTAACATATAAAGGATATGATAGTGTTTCAAGGTGGAAGGGCACTCTTCTCCATCATTTACATGTGGAGCGTGAAATGGAGATCTCATTGGATTCAAATTCAAAATCAGTGGAATGGGAGGATGAACCTATAACGTGGAGGATGTGAAAACCATGGTGTAAAGGATAGTAGGGAAGTATCCTGACATGGTTACAAAAATTGGGGACCTCACTAAAAATTAACTAATTGAGACATCCTCTGGTGCTATGGTAGGTGTTTAGGTGGCATCCACCCCAAAATTTATTTTCAAAGAAAGATTATCTTCTAAATTTAGGTATGTAAATTTAGTTATCCACCCCAAAGTTGTTGATTAAAGAGGTATGTAAAAAATTAAATCTAAGAACCTTGAAATTGATATCTATTGATGTGTTTCATATATATATTCATTTATTATAATATATTCATTATATTATATTTATTTGTAATTGTAACCTTTTTCTTATATTTATATTATATTTACATAGTTAAATACTTGCCTCGTGATTGATATTTCTCGACGTATTTTAGATAGAAGTATTTAAAGTATCTATACTAATTTTTTTAGTTTAGTGTCAATGTTATAGATGTTTTTAAAAATTCTAACCATTTATCCTTATTTAAAAAGTTTACTATAGAAAATATATTCATTATATCTTATTAAATATATAATTAATTAAATTTAACTAAAAGTTGTTTGATAAACCACTTTTTGTTTATTGTTTTGTCAAAATACATTTATTTGAATAGGAAAAAATTATTATTTTGGAAAATTAAAAAATACAATATTTTGTAGATAGATAAATGATCAAACTGTCATCAATTTTTCTATGCCAGGCAAGGGTGAGGGTGAAATTTTAAGAAGAGAAAAAGTAAATAAAACAAGAAGAGAAAGTAACCTCGTGAATGAAGAACACATATGTGTGTATTATTATGTGTGTGATTACAATGAAATGAAGAGATTAGTGCGGGCTAAGAAGAAGAGGAAGAGGAATTGGGGTGGGAGTTGTAGGAGAGTATACGAATATCCCATCCACGCGTTTCACCACTTTATTTCTCCTCTCCCACCAGTAAGAAGGGATTTGAAGAGTTTCAATTAACAAGTCTGAGCTTTTATTAACGAGAGCTGCGTCTCTTCGGGACGATTTGAAAGGCAGCTTCTTGTTGCCTTGAAAGCCATCGACTAGGTGTAAATAAACTTCCAAGTTATGGAAGAAAGCAGGATTATGTGTTTTCTTCAGCAAAGGGGAAACACTGCTGTCAAATACGATCTCCACACCCACATGAACGTATGCCCAGGGAAGCCAATGAAGAATTTTAGTGAGCCATCCCAGCTTCTCGTTCACAATTACTCCTGGAACCTTGGGAACCAAGTCCCTGCTGTTTACCAAACGCAAAACATTGACGCCAATCTCTTCCATATGTTGAGAAAATGACAGGTTTCCCACACGGGGAGAGGCGAAGGCAAACACTGTCACAGGGATTGAGCTCATACAATCTTGTGAATTCACAATGATTTGTTTGACATCATAGGCACTCAGGGTTGACAGCGCGGCTCCCAAGCTGTGTCCAGTGAACGTTATGCTCAGATTTTGTTGTTCGTCTTTGTATTCATTCAACAACCTTGTTATCTCGCCCACAACGATTTCTCTTGCACTGAATCTGCATCTGACAGAGTCCTCGTCGGTGGAAGTATAACATGAAAGAAATCCCTTCTCTACCCTGGCATCTTGTTTTGAAAGGGTTTGGCTGTTGGAGCATGTGGTAGCGTGGGATGTGGTGGCAGGGACTAATATGTCTCTCAGGTTCTGCATCCATTCATGGGGAGTTTCAGTGCCTCTCCACGCAACAACTATGTCTCGTCCTCCCAATTTCTTTATCTCATCTGGGTCAATGCAAACAGCAATAAATCCTATCCAAGCGCCAGAGTCATTTGTTTCCTCTCCAAAGAAAGAATCCAAAACACGGGTGTTGGCGTATATATATTTGGTAACTTGGTACCCACGCCCACATTTAACTACTTCCAATCTGTGGGAGAGTGAGCTTTTGCTGCGTTTACAATTGGCATAATAGTTGGAAGACTGATCGTTGTCAAAGGAGTCGTAACATTGCTGTGCAAAATCACCATATCTCAGTATCTTTGCTTTTAGGAGTGGGTTAATGGGATCAAGCAAACCGTTCCAATGCTTGGCCCCATGGATTTCTCGCCATATATCACAAAGTTTGGTTTCAGTTTTCGTTTTTCCATCCCTATCCGCACCCCCTTTAATCTTATCATTGTACTCAGATAAATAAAACTCAGCCTTCTTCCAATTGCCAATGGCTAATTTAGAGAGTGCCATATTCTCAGTGCTTACAATTGTTTCGAAAAACAAAAGGCCTTTCTTTTGAAAAACCACTACTATTTTGGGGTCTTTTACAAATAATGTTAGATAGGGAAGATATTTATAGACATTGCCATAAATATTCAAAACATACAATTCTCCAAAAGACCGATACGACTTATCCAACACGTTTTCCAACTTACCATTCTCAGGCCCAGTGAATTTACATTCTCAGATGGAGGCTTCCAGACTCGCCATCGATTGACATTACATTATCCAGATCGTGTCAACACAGCAAGTTTTTAATAAGGATACTAAATCGATTTTGCTGCTAAATGAAATATATTACTGCAATTTGACTAGACCAGATTCTTATCATTCTCAAACTAACCAGTAACTCATTCGACTTGTGCCATTTAATACTAAAAAATCATGCATCTGCGATCTCTTTGTTTTTCTCCACCTTGAGAAGATCTAATACTAGTAAATTATGCAACTTGGGTCATTTTCGTAGTCAAACTGCCAACCCTATGTTTTTCTTCATCTTAAAAGATGTAATACTTGAATATGAGTAAACTATTTTATCATTCTCAAATAAGTAGGGAGCACATTATGTGAAAGTTGTGTCATTCCAAATGTCAACCATATGCTTTTCTACATAATAAAAATATATTGGACGCGATAAAATATGAGACAAATGTAAAACTTGATAGTCGTTTAAACATTTTTCGTAATTATAGCCATAAAATATATATGCAAAAAATTGAAATAAATGTTGCATATGAGTTGCAGATTTAAAATATGACCTTAATTTTTTCTATTAATTTATATACAAATTATATAAATAATATTTATCTAGTTAAATAAAAAAAATTAAAATTTTTATAGATTTTTATAAATAGTGTATAAATGACATTGTTTTGTATTTTTGAAAGGTAATATTGAAACTTTTCCATCACCTAAATTTTTTTTGACAAACATGATATGTAGTCGCCAAATCTGACCGTTGACTCGATTATTCCAACTTACATTCAAAGCTATGTAGCGGACTTTCCTAAGATGAGATTTATAATCTAGGTGCAAAGCTAGACTCCACAACCTTGGGTAGCATCCTGATAACCTATGTTAAAATGGGATCTTTAGAGAAAGACTTGGATATCCCTCGAAGCATTACAAACATGGAAGTTTGATAAATTTAATTGCAAATATGCAAATATTTCAACGATAGGAGTGTTTCTTATAGAAATATACTTATAATGGATCATTATGTTTGAATGGTTTATATTTTTGGTGATGGTGGGTATGTTGAGGAAACTCTAAGTTTAATCATAAATAAATGAGATTGTTTTTTATTCAAACTTACCATTCTCCTTGAAGACAATGTAACAAACGTAAATTATCCAACACTTACCATTCTCGTTACCAGATGCATTCTCAATATCATGTCAATCCAACAAGTTTTTAATAAGGATAAGGATTCAATTTTGCTAGTAAACACGACATTATAAGTAAGACATAATACTGTGATTGTTAAATTTTATGGTCATTTACAAATTTGTCATGATTTATGCCATAAATTATATATGTAAAAAATTGAAATACAAATAGAAATTTTTTACCATTAAATAAATATCACCTATGCTTTGGTTCATGAATCAATTTTTATGTTGTTGCTCTGGAAAATCATTCATAATCGAATAAAGAATTTCAAATATTCCAACACATGTGTTGTAATAAGTTGTTTTTGTGCCTAAACTCATTCAATCTCAAATTGTAATGGCATGCATCTATGTCAAGTGTGGCAGGAGCGGTGGCTATTTAGTTCTCAACATTTACCATAGAAGAACCACCAAAGTGATAACCATTGGGGTATATGCAAACTAACGCACTACGAAGATATACGGAATAATTACTTTCCTTGTCTTCGATACTAAGGAAGCACTCCATCTTCACCTTTTATTTGCATACTTATGTTTGACATGAATTCCCTTCAATCCTACAATGAAAATAGTTCACAGAATTCTATGGTTAGTCTGGGCATGGCATCTAATTTTTTTATGATGCTCAAATACTGCAAAATGTTCTTAGTGGCCCGTTCAGTCGAAAGATGCATATAACCCTTCCCATATGTATCTTTCATTTTTTCTTTCTCTCAAACCTACGCTTCTCAAAAATGACAAGGATAGGTATACCTTTGAACTTTTCCAGATGGCTATTCGTATGCTTGAGATTTTGTGGATTCAATAATTGTAAGGAAAAGAATGACGAAACATACAAAAATTAGAACATATGTAAAATATATTTAATTTTCAACTTTTTGGGAACAAACACTTGAATTAATTAAAAACTACAACATACAATGATTAAGTATAACTCTTATATCATGTGAAAAGTATACACACATGTCTTCACAATAATAATTATGTTTACGAATGTCATTTGATCTTATTCTCTTATATAAAGAAGATTTATTAGGAACATTTCTGTAACGAACATGTGTTGTTGCATCATCATGTAAACACACACAAATATTCAATCTTGGTTATTTATGATAGCATGGAAAATTCATTCCTTGAGAAAATCTCAAACATGATGACGAAAAATAGAAATATCTTGCAATGATTCTCTTTCACGATCACACTCATTGAAACTCATATTTCTATGGTGCGTGATATATGCTTCACTGGAAGAATGGAAAATGTTTTCATAGAACCTTTAAGTTTAAAGATGCATATAACATTTCCCATGCCTCTCTTTCATTTTTTCTCTCTCAGAATTACACTTTCAAAAAACAACAATGATCAATATCCCTTTGAAATTTTCCAAGTGAATATTTTTTCTTATTACTACACATATGAGTTTTTCATTCATTAACTGCAACGTAAAAAAATTGAACAAAAAAACAACCATCACATAAAAAATATTTAGTTTTATAATTTTAAAGAATAAAGACATTAATCTATTGAAAATTACAACATAAGAGGATGAACGACATCCATGATATAATGTACCAAATATACACACATATATTCAGAGAGATAATGACTTATAGGAGTATCATTAAAAATAAAAAATTTCTTTAGAAAACATTTGTCAGGATGGAAAAATACTGTACATGTGTTGCTACATAGTCCAGTACACACGCACAAAAAATTGTGTTTGCTTATCCAAGATAACATGAAAAATTAATTTGTTGATGTACATCCCTAACAGGATCATGGAGAATAGTTGATTTCCTCATTATGTCAGACATGGGAAAACATTTTTACATAACAATTCTTTGACTCGATTTTTCACAACCCTTATATTTTTATATGATTTGTATGTTGTCTATCATAGATTCATGATGATAAAAATTGACACGGACCGAAAATAGTTGGGGATTTTCCTGATAAATTATTTTGTTTCCCTTTACATAGACGTTCACATTCTTCCCTCATTTGCAATAAGATCAAATATTTAACATAATTAATTTTTTCATTCCCGCATCAAGTATAAAGAATACACAAATAATTCATCAACCTAATATGGTTATATTGATGAATTATCTAATTTTCTTCTAAAATCATTGTTACATAACCCATGTGTCACAGACATACAAAATCCTTTTTGTATGCACCTTGTAGTTCCCACTCCTCTTCAACACTATTTACATTATGTTGATATTACTTTTTGACTGATACTTAGACATTTTGATTATAATACATTTATCAATGAGATGATAGACTATGCAGATATTTGGACTATTGACATGTTGTGAGTCACATTTTGATTATGTTACACTAGATGACATTGGTAGACAGTTTGATATATGTTAATTTACACTATTTGGATTTTATACTGACAAGTTATACTCTGGATGTTCTGAGTAGAATTATAATCTCATGGATGTTAGGATCAGATTATTTGATATATTGATAGATGATAGAATTACTTAATTTTGGATGACGATCATTGATTCTATGTAGATTTATTATTTCTCAATGTTGTTGATGCAGCCGTGAGGCCAGAGAGGTATTTTGTTTGTGTTGTAGGGATATTTATCACATACATTGAAAGGGGATAGGGGACCAACCACAGAAGGATGTCGGGTGTTGTGCAACATAGCCAAATTTGAAACTTGTGTCTTATGTTTATGTGGTGTTTTTGCATGCCTAGTTAGGAGGTTTCCCATGGGGGGTGACCTCACATGTATGGCCATGAGGTGAAATGTTTCCCTTTCTTTTAATTTTGTGTGTGCTTTATTTTGTGTTATATGTATTTAATTATTGGAATTTGTAGTCACTTTATTAGTAATTATTAATGTGTCTTAATTAGCTAATCCAACTTAATTTGTTAACTAAAATAAGGATGTGACAATTGGATAATTATGAGGGTAGATGGTTCTTGAAATTCTGTGGATATAAGTTGGATTTGTGTTGGTTTGTGTGTTATGTACTCTTCCCCAACTTCAAAATTCGGATTTTGACTTGGGAGGATTTTTTGGAGGCTTGTGGGACAAGCTAAGCTTGTCCCATGCCTCTTACATTCACCCAACAACCATACCTATGGTATGGGGAGTTAATTTTAGACTTATTTATGTATTTTGGAGTTTTAAAAGTGAAAATAATTGGACTTTCTTACTTACCACAATTAATTTGTCCTTGGTAGGTATGGTGTGCAAGTTTGAGTGTCTTTTGGGTTTGGGTTTGTCATAGTCTTACATGTTTATTTATTGTCTTGGGCATGGTGTTTTGACTTGTGAGTTGGAATGGAGGAATGATGAATTGACATCCTACATGGAGCCACCTCATCATCCTCACATCCCATTTCTATTTATTGAGGGAATTTGATGGAATTGGGGTTACTTGTCCATTTTATTTCTTTTGCACTTTTGGAATTGGGAGCTTGTTGGAGTTTCTTTTGGAGTGTGCTTGGCTTGAAGGTGTCAAAAAGTTTTTGGAGTGAAGACTCTTGGAAGCTTGATGGAGAGGTAGGATATCTATCCTTTTTATTTTCTTATTTATGTGTGTAGATGTGAAAATGGTGCTTGTTAAATATTGTATGAGTGTTGTGAATGTGTTTTTGTGTGGTTGGGTAGTATGCCTTAAGAAGGGATTGGAGATGGAATTATGGGACCATTGGGGAGGGAAAAGGGTGTTGTGAGGCATGCATTTTGGAGGGAGTATGATTGGGAGTCTCACCTATGAGGAGTGAAAAGGAAATCATGGTCATATTATGCATACTTATAAGGGGAGAGATAAGGATGTTTTGTTGTTTGTATTGTGCACATGGAGGCTTTGGGTGAAACTCCTACTTCACTTGGGAGGAAAAAGGAGGTGGTTCCCATATTCCTTTCTCTTTTTGGTTTGATATCAAAATCCTATGTGTTATTTGATAAAGTTGTAAATTTTGTTGAGTATGTCCATTTTGATGTGTTGAATGTTTTTGGATTGTATGTTTTTGTGGAAGCCATGCTTGTAAAATGTTGTCAAATATTTCTCAAGATCCCTCATTGTTATTTGGTTGGGGCTCAGGGGGCAGTAAGGGGATGGATTATCCTCTTATTGGATTAAATTTGGGAGGAGAATGTCGCCTATTAACCCTTCCTTTGTATTGTGATCCTAGTTTTTGAAAGATTGAAGAATGCAAGATTGAACCTACAAGTTGGGAGAAGACATGCAAGAAGACTTGAGTTTTTTTCTTGTTGAAGAACCTCTATGTTGTATTTGATCATATTTTTATTCCCACTTTGAGTGGAAGTTTTGCAACATTTGTATGATTGAAGGAAAGTTGTAATATTTCATTTATTCCAAACTGAAATGAGTTAGTAAATGTAGAAAGACCTCTTGGTTGTTTACCTTGTTGGAAAGGATTAGTATTAGTGAAAAAAGGATTTAAAGTCTTGCATTGTAAAATAATGATTTGGAAAATTGGTAGTTTCTATAGTTGTATTGTAATGTTATAGTGAAAGGAAAGCTTAAGTTGTTTATTTGTCTAGAAATGAAACTATCCTAAAGTTGTCAGCATTTAAAGTTACAATGTATATACATGTATATTTGGAAAAACAAAGATGTATTGAAAGGAAGTTTGTTTAATTCTTGTTGTTTTGTTGGAAAAAATGGAATATATTAAATAGAATGAATTGAAGTAATATTATACTCAATTTTTACAATTTATTGCAAAGGGTAGAATATAGATTGAGTTGATGTTATGTAATTTGAATTAGAAAACTAGATATTCCACCACCTTAGAAAAATTGAATAAAATTCTCCCTCATTAAAATTAATATTCCATTAAAAAAAATCAACTCAAGAAGAAAAATTGTGAAAATAATGTTTTGTTGAAGGTTATGTTTTCAGTGAACAGAACCACTGTCCTGTGCAAAGTGGTGGTTTCAGAACCACCACCCAACATATAGTGGCAGTCGATGAACCACCCCCTAGGTAGGTTAATGGTGACATGACTGTTGGCCTACATAGGGCTGCAGTTTTTCACTTTCAATGGAAAAATAAATTTACATCCGTGAAAAGCCAATTTCAAATTTAAGTAAAATCTAATCTTAAAAATACAACACGGAACCTTCCAACAACTAGGAATCAACTAAATTTAAAATTTCTAGCCTTCCAATCTCCTTTTTGACCCCAAATGTGTAAAACTCATGGATTTAAAAGAAATGGGGTTTCCCAAAAAGTTGAACTCAAAAACAAGAAAATGATTTTATTAAATAACAAAATAGATCCAAGATAGGATCTCTACATTTAGTAAATGGGTAACATTACAATGAAAAATCTATACAACTTATATCAAGAGAAATTTCAATGGTGGCTCCCCTAGCTCTCATGGATCCTCCTCCTTTTCCATAACCTGCAAATAAGAAAAGAACAAATGAGGTTGTTTGAGGAAAATAGGAATTAAAAGAGAACCATAAGGAAATTTGGAGCAACCTAAATCTAAGGGCTAGGATAGATCCAATCCTATGGCCCAAATTAAACCCTACCTCACTCAAGTGGGAAGGTATTTTGTGGGAATATAAATTTTAAATAAAAAGATAGAACATGGGTAATGGGGTGAATGGGGCCACTTAGTGGCTAAGTAAAAAAATTAAATCTTTGAGTTAGAAAATAATATAACCTTGGTGCTTGATAACAAATTTAACTAATGGGACTTAGAAGATGCATTAAAATGTAAATATAACTTAGGAAGTAAATTATAATATTGAATTATTAAATTAATTCTATTGTTCACAAGCTTGTGTAGAAAACCCTAACCGAGAAATTTATGAAGTGTGATAATGTGTAACCTTGTTAACACTATTAAACAAAAATAAATAAAATATTACTATAAACTTGAGTATTAATTTATTATTTCTCCTTGTTTTGAGGGTAGAAAAATGTGGGCATCACTTGGTATCAGAGTCATGGGTTAAACACTTGGACCAAGGAACACTTGGAAACAAGAGACACAACAAGAAAACCAAGCGCAACTCTAACCCTAGAACACACAACATTACATGATGTTTTAAAACATAGAAAACTTAGAAAACTGAAACAAATCCTAGATGATGATAAACTAACTCCCATCTTGGTCTGTTTAGGAGGCACAAACTAGACAATGGGTCCTTTCACGTGAGCCTAAATCTACCACCCCTAGATCAGGCAGTAACAACCATATTTCCTTAGATACTTCAGACACTACAAGATGTTAATGCCACTTTATGTGGAGGATCTTGAGGAGGGAGACCTTGGAGACAAGATGAAGAGCCATGAGTGGAGGCTCATGCACTATCATGTCACAATGTAGAAGATAGGGAAAGAGCACTCCCTTGTGGAGTTAGTTGGACATGAGTCACCACATATAGAGCATAGAGATAGAGCTTTAGAAAATAGAGACAAATCTAGGAGCCCTAGGCCGAGGGATGTTCTTGCAGAGAGACCTAGGGGCCAACAGTTGATAGTGGCAGATCACATCAGGGAGATATTGAAGTTACACCTACCACATTTTTCTAGAGACATGAGAGGATTTCAGGATGAGGCATGGTTGGTTAGCTTGAGCGGATGCTTCAAGCTATGTCCTTGTACTAGCAACATGAAATATCTTGTTTCTATCCACCTTCTAAGAGACGGAGCCATAGTTTGGTGGAGGACGTAGGAGGAAAAGCTCCATGTAGATTATGAGACAAGTCACTTGGGAGCTCTTTGAAGGAGCACTTCAAGAGTAGATACATATACAAGAGATTCATCCAGCAGCGGATCGATGAGTTTCATGATCTGTGACAGGATTCCATGACAGTGGTAGAGTATGAAAGTTAGTTTTTTGATTTACTTGAGTATGTGGATTACATGAAGGATGAGCAGGTTAGAGTTCACAGGTTCATAAGTGGCTTGAACTTAGACTTGGGTAGGGTAGTGCACATTCATTATAGAACACTTTCAGAGGCCATGGATAAGGCCTTATTAAAGGAAACTAGGGGGAAGACTCAGCAGGCTCATGACAGAGTGAGGAGACACATACAACAGTTACAAGATGGTAGGTTGAGGGGATCACCTCCTACCCCTCGTGGCAGACACAATTCAGCATAGTATTCCTTTAGGCCTCCTCCTCAGTAGCAGTAGAAGACTTGACCACCCTTTCGACCTCCACAACACCATGATGCTTAGAGAAGGCATAGTATAGGACCTCCAGATGGGGCACTGAATAGGACACAAGCTCCACCTCGAGAATAATCAGGAGGAGTATGTCCACCGCAACACCCATAGAGATCTATGACAAGATCATCAATTTCTACAACACGGAATACTGGGACACTTGGAGGAGTATTGTATGAGTGGAGAGGACCAAGTACTTTTTATGGATGTGGTGTACATGGTCGTCATTGGAGAGAGTGCCCTCAAAAACCTGCTAATTAGGGTAAGGCACCAGTTTCTAAGCCTACGATTGGTGACATGGATAGGAACCACATGATTTATGTTGTGGTTGAGAACCACAAGGAAGAGCACTAGGGCACAGTGAGAGAGACCACAAGTAACATAGGTGGTATTTCTACCATTATCTTATTTGATTCAATTTCATTATTTCATTTCTATCTTTAGTAGAGTGATGCAGGCTTGTGACAGTTATGCAGGGCCTTAGTTGAGATGTTGAAATGGATTCTAGAGCCAAAATCTTAGTGGAATCCTTAGTTAAGGAGTTTCTAGTGGAGCTAGGACCCTTCACCATGACTTTGGATCTTCGTATCCTTTCCTTGGGTTAATATGGAGTTATCTTTGGCATGGATTGATTGTCTGCACATAGAGATAGAGTTGATTGTCTCAACAATGTTATATCTTTGTGAAGACAATTTGGGAATGGAGTTAGTGATTGTTGGAGTCAAGAGACCCATATCTATTCTCACCATATCTGATATGCAGCTAAAGTAGTTTGTGCGGTGGGGTTGTCAGTTATTTACCATCACTCTTAGTGACCGATCAGAGGATGAGACTCATGGACCATAATTTGATGACCACCCCATTTTACAGGAGTTCTCTGAATGTCTTTCATAGTGATTTTCTAGGGTTACCTCCCCCACGTGAGATCGAATTTCATATTGACTCTGTTCCGGGAGTGGAGCCTATCTCACATGCACCATATAAGATGACGACACGTAAGCTATGTGAGCTTAAGCTGCAGTTGGAGGGCCTTCTTGAGAAAGGCCTAATCCATCCTAGTGTATCTCCTTAGGGTGTACGAGTGATCTTTGTGAATAAAAATAACATATCTCTACATTTATATGTGGACTTCAGGCAGTTGAACAAAGTAACGATCAAGAATTGTTACCCCCTTTCTGTGGATCAATGATTTATTTGATCAAATGAAGGAATCCACTATATTTTCTAAGATTGATTTTAAGTGAGGCTACCATCAGATGAGGATCGTGGAGGAAGATATCCACAGGACAAATTTTCGCATGAGATATGGCCACTATGAGTTCACAATGGTAACTTTTGGCCTGAGGAATGCCCCTGCAGTATTCACGAGTTTGATGAATGGGGTGTTTAGGATGTTTTTATATCACTTCATGCTCATGTTTCTTTATGACATTTTGATATAATCATGTACTTGTGAGGAGCATGAGAAGAACCTTCAGTAGGTTCTGCATTGTCTTTGTGAGTAAAAACTATATGGGAACCTAGGAGAAGTGATCATTTTTCCAGTTAGAGGTTTGGTACTTGGGTCACATAATTTTTGGGGAAGGTATCATAGTCAATCCTTCCAAGATTAGAGCTATTATGGATTGGACTGCACCAACCACTGTGACTGAGGTGTGTAATTTCATGGGGTTGGAAAGTTACTACAGGAGCTTTGTTCAGGAATTTTCTCAGATTTCTCAGCCCATCACTTCCATTTAGCGGAAAGGGAAGAAGTTTTTTTGGTCAAATAGATGTGAGAATACCTTTGGTGCATTAAGGGATGCCTTATGAAAACATTGATCCTTGTAGTGCCAGACCCTCAAAGGTATTTCTTTGTGTGTATGGATGCTTCCTTGGCAAGATTAGGTGGTGTTTTGATGTAGGAGGGCCGTGTGGTTTCCTTTGAGTCTCGTAAACTCAAGGATTATGAGCTCAATTGTATGAATCATCACCTTGAGCTTACGGAATTTTTGCATGCTTTGGTGCATTGGCATCATTTCCTTCTTGGGAAGAGGTTTATTCTCAGGAAAGACCATTTGAGCTTACATCACCTCTTCACGCAACTCAATTTCAACGCTCGTCAGTGGTGTTGGATGGAGTTTCTATATGAGTATGACATGGAGATAAGGCACGTGAAGGGGAAGGAGAATGTGGTTATAGATGCTCTTAGTAGACAAAGACATTTGGTTATGGCTACTTCAGTGGGTACAAATTTGTGGAGTAGGATTTTGTGAACAGATTCCATATGACAGCTTCTACCTTGCAGCTAGATTAGAGATTGAGTCTCAAAGACCCCTTGAGGAGAAGTTTGATGGTTTTGCATTAGATTCTGATGGACTTCTAAGACACAAAGGCCAGATCTATGTACCTAGGGATGAAGGTTTGAGAAAGGATATCTTGGAACAGGCTCATCGTGCACCTTATTTAACCCATCAAGGGGCGAAGAAGATGCATGCCACCTTGAGAAAAATTTACCATTGGAGAGGTCTACGGAGAGATGTAGATTAGTTTTTTTCATGTTGTTTAGAGTTTCAGAGGGTGAAAGTCGAGCATCAACATCCAACTGGCCTCCTTTACCCTCATGATATACTGGAGTGGAAATGGGACACCATTTCTATAGATTTCATAGTAGGGATACTGACGTCAAGATACCACCATGATGCCATCATGGTCACGATGGATAGATTGACATTAAAGTGGCTCATTTTTCTCTAGTGAAGACCACCTATACATCTAGTGCAGTGGCATGAGTATACTTAGATGAGATTGTTAGACTGCATGGGATTCTAGCAGAAGATTATCTGTGACCACGATCCTTTATGTACCTCTCATTTCTTGACTACCATGTAACATGCCCTTGGGATGAGTATCAATTTCATTAAAAAATTATAATATAGAGATAAATGGACAGACATAGTGGGTGAATCATATTTTAGAGGACATTCTTTGATGTACGTTATGGACAATCAGTCAAGGTGGGAGGAGTATTTATACCTAGTGGAGTTTACTTATAATAAAATATTTCATGAACTTTATGGTAGTGAGTGCAGGACACCACTGAGTTGGGATAGATTGGAGGACAAAGTATCTCTTGGGTCATACTTTGTTACAAAACATGGATCAGTAGGTGGTTTTGATCAGACAAAGGATTTAGGAGGAACATGATAGACATATGAAATATGTAAATAAGAGGAGGGTTGACTATATTTATGAGGTGGGCACGAAGGTTTTTCTTCATTTCAGACCTCATAAGAGCCCTATCCATTTTGGACAAGGCTCTAGGTTAGCTCTTAGATTCGTGGGTCCATTCGAGATCTTTAAGCGGATCGGTTCCCTTAGCTTATCATCTAGCCTTTCCACCTAGCTTGTTTCATATACACGATGTATTTCATGTTTCTATTATTAGGAAATACATTCCAAATCCCTCTCATGTATTGGATTGGACCACATTGCAGGTGTAGGTGTAGGGGCAAGTGATTGTGGAGCCCATGCACATAATACAATGCAGGACCCTAGGCCTTTGAGGTCACGAATATTGACCATATGTAAGTTTAATGGGATAGGTATGATGAGACTATAGCCACATGGGAGGATTATACTTTGTTACGAACCCAGTTTCCTCACCTATTTCATTGACTTCCAAGAGGAAGTCGATTCTAAGGGGAGGGAGATGTAGTGTTCACTCCTCTTCAACACTATTTTCATAATGTTGATATTAATTTTGGACTGATACTTAGACATTTTGATTATGATACATTGATATGTAGATGATATACTATACAAATATTTGTACTATTGACATGTTGTGAGTCACATTTTGATTATGTTACACTAGATGATATTGGTAGACAGTTCGATATATGTTAATTTTCACTATTTGGATTTTATAATGACATGTTATACTATGGATGTTATGAAGTAGAATTATAATATCATGGATGTTAGGATTAGATTGCTTGATATTTTGATAGATGATAAAATTACTTAATTTTGGATGACAATCATTGATTCTATGTAGATGTATTATTTCTCGATGTTGTTGATGTGGCCATGAAGCTAAAGAGGTATTTTGTTTGTGTTGTAGGGATATTTATCACATACATTGAAAGGGGATAGGGACCAACTGTAGAAGGATGTTGGGTGTTGTGCAACATGACCAAATTTGACAACTCTTTCTTATGTTTATGTGGTGTTTTTGCATGCCGAGTTAGGAGGTTTCCCATGGGGGGTGACCTCACATGTGTGGCCATGGGGTGAAATGTTTTCCCTTTATTTTAATTTTGTGTGTGCTTAATTTTTTGTTATATGTATTTGATTATTGGAATTTGTAGTCACTTTATTAGCAATTATTAATGTGTCTTAATTAGATAATCCAACTTAATTTGTTAACTAAAATAAGGATGTGACAATTGGATAATTATGATGGTAGATGTTGATAATTTTTTCCCTTTGTGCAAAAATGGGCAAACTCAAAACTTTGTTACGATGGATGGAATTGGTGCAGTAAACCTAAGCTAGGGGAGACTCTTTTGTTCAATATTTGTTGTGTTGGATTAATTAATGAATACATGTAATTTACAACTATGTGTACTGTTAAAAAATGTAACAGATCACATAGTCTACAATTTCATGATTGTATTTAGCAAAAGAACACAAAGCCCCGAAGGACAGATGTGAAATCTTGATGAAGACTGAAAAATACATAATGGATGAAGTGTTAAGTTTTGGAACAATAATCATAGTTGAAGGTTACAACAATATCAAAATTCATTACTAAGGTTACAGGGATTTTAAAGTTTTTTCCTTCATGATTAAATACATTCAATTATGTTATTGAGTTGTTTAATTTATTATACAATCCATATACAAAGCTGAAATATCAGAAGGAAGTACACAACTCAGTTTCAGAAATCAATGTTTTATTCATAAGGAACTTCAAATGTTCCCACACAAGCCATGGGATGTAACTCAAAAGTAAAATACAACTACTGAAGTAAGAGGTACATATGCATGAAAAATAAAGTAAAGGAGTATGAAAGAACCCATCATTTTCTTGGGTTTCTCTTCATTTCAGTTGATGCATTTCCAGCCCCAGATTTGCTCCATCTTCATCCTCATGTCTTAGCAAATGGCACTGTACCTGAAAACAAGAAAATGAAATATTGTCAATCACGAGCTCAAGGTTGATCCATATTCCTATACTATCCATTTTCATGCAAGTGGATCTCCTAGCATCATGAGGTATAAATTACATGAGGGTCAAAGGCATAACTAATAAAAGCACTATTCTGTAGTAGCATACATGACTCATTCACTCATAAAGTAGAGAGAAAAATTATGGAATAAAAGAGAGGCCAAAAAGCCCAATGTTTTCTAACTAGTTTATCTAAATGTGAAGGTACAAGTAAGAAGAAAGAAGTGTTGCATTTTGTAACTTGAATCAAAAAAGTACATTTATTTCAGTTCAAAGTAAAGGCTGAAGTATACAAAGATATTAATGTACTAATTGATAAAAGAAATGAAAGTTTAGTGCTGCAATTTCTAAAAATTGGAATAAGAGAAATTGCATCTGAAACAGAATGGAAAAGGGAATCTCAAGAAAATTTTGATAGGACTTTGCCATGTATAATGGAAATTTTACATCTTTCCATCATGACTATTTCACAACTAATACATGTTTGAAATCTGTAGATAAATCAAATAGTATGTAAGAATTGAGATAATACATTATATATTCAAAGCTACAAATTTAGATAAATACAAGTTACTTCAGGATAGAGAACAGCTTCAGTTATAGTACACAATGTAACCAAATCAATATATATAGCTAGAGGGTGAACTTCAGAGTCTAATGTAAGATGATACTATTCATACATCACAGTTTTTGCAACCAACTACAGAATATATGAAGACTATCAAGAATCAAATTTAGATGCTACATCACATCTATAGTATACAAGTGTAACTACAAGTTACAAAGGATCAAACCCAAAGGTCAACTGAAGGGAGAGGTACATAAGGGATGTGAAGATAACATATTTCAGAAAGGTACCAATATTCAATAAATATCAAGCCTCAAGCTCTCATTCTAGAGGTTAGGAAAAGATGGAAAAAGTTCAGATTTTATAATGAAGATGAGATTGTAATAAAAGGCACATTATTTCTCAATTTCCAATTTCAGAAAGCATTGGGTTTCATTCTCAGAAAGAAGATTACACTATTAATGAATTCAGTACGTACAACTATTCACAATACTCTCATAGTCCATATTTTCAATTTTGAATACACTGGAGAGAATACCAAAATAACAATGATTGAAACTTGTAAGGGTAACATCAATGTCATTATGATGAAGATATACATCATAACAAAAAGGTACAACCATCGGGAAAACATGTATAAAGCTGCAAGTAAATCAAGAATATTTATATTTTTGGTGCATGAGTACACTTGTGTTTTTCCAGACCAAAAGAAGAAGTACAATATACAGACTCTCATTTTTAAAAGTGCAAAAATACAAATCAAGATACAATCAAAATGCACATTTTACAGATTCTCAGCTACAGGTAGAAAAATGTACTGGGATGAAAATAATTTTTTGACAATAGAGAAATTTGAGTTATTACAAGGTCACAATGTAATACAAGAAAGTTTCAATCATGATAGTCATATTAAGATCTAGCTGTAAACTAGTACAAGTTTTGATGTTACACTGTTGAAAAGATACACAACTCAGGATATAAATAATCAAATACAAATCTCAAGATTTGAATACAGAGAAGAACTATGAAGGGATCTCTTAGGAGAAATTCAAGTAACATCTACAGCTATAGAAAGCTATGATGGCCTAAAAAATAAGCAATCATGCCTCTTCTATTCACAATAGGAGAGAGAAACTTCAACTACCTCAAAGCATTCAAATCTAATCAAATTCAAAGAAAATGTTTTCAAATGAGCTACACAGACTTTGAGAATCAAACACTACTACATCAATAACAAATTAGGTAGCATTGAGAGCACTATTCCGTTTAATGGGTGATATAAACCATAGCATATCAAGGACTATGTCAGTATCAAAATAATCTCCAGGTTTTATTCAAAGCATAAAAATTCATGATCATCAATTCAATCAAGGACAGATTTCATCTCCTCACTCTAGATTAATAAGAATCAGGTTATTTCTCAAAGTTCTCAGAACAATCAAAATCAAAATACATAATCTTCACATTTGCAGTGAAATAATCTAACTCACACATATCTACAAATTGACACTCATATTTACAAGGATTATAGAACTTTAGATAGCATTTTCATGGGAGGTCAATAAATGATATCACCTATAGAAAACACAACATGAGCTTAAAGTTTTATAATGCACTCAGGTAGAGATTCTGGATAGAAGAATCACGTCTATAAAAAGTAAAATGAAGAGTTATAGAAAATATAGATGTCCATAAAAAGTAAAACAAAGAGTTCCAGAAAATACAGACTTATTTGAAATTTAGCAAAATCTCATACATGGTGACCATTAATGAAAAGAGAAATGATCAGATCAAGGTTAAAGCCGAAACTTGAATACCCATGTCACTCAAAGTTCCATATCTAATAGTTTTCGGGGAATAAAATGATACCTAGAATCATTAAACTGAAAAGGGAACAGAGTCCAAGAAACAAACATTTTCAAATATCCATTACTCTACAATAGCATGAGTTAAATAAAACACTTGTCAAAATATTGAACAAGCTCAAGATATTAGTAATTGAACCCAGAACGTGGAATAACATCTTCAATTGAGAAATAATGTCAGAGTTTTGAGCTAGGAAACTATAATGAACGATGACCATTTCAGAAGCAGAGTCACATGGCCACTATGAGGAATAAACATAAGAATTGCAAGTTACTAGTCAATAATACCTGACAACTAAAAAGGGAAGTAAACTACCAAGTTTGCAGGGTTATCCATTAATGTAAAGGGAAGAAGATACAAATCCAGTTTAGCAAAAAGTTTTTCTACTCACTTTTTCCAAACTACCCATGAGTGGAAATAGACTTACCATAGTCAGAGAAGTCGGGTTAATCCAAAAGTCCAGAGGAAATATTGTTGTTCAAAACGTGAACACCCACATTGGAAAATAGTGTATAAATCTAAAGAAATGATGATGAATACACATGCCACTAGGTAAAACGGATGCATAGAACAAGAGCCATCAATAAGAGCATCAGAAGGAAATAAAAGAGAAACCAAAAGACCTTTGATGCACCTCATAATAGCATGAAAATGAGCCCACAATTTCTGAAAACCTCCAATGAACCAAGCTCAAACGTCGGATCATAACCCGGAGGGAGAAAAATAGCCATACCCATCTCAGCTACAATGCCAGAACGAGCTTCGAAAGGTACCAAAAATGGCGTTTTAAAGTATCAAAATGGTCTCATAGAAAATCTTCATAAACAGGGCTTCATGGGTCAAAATGGACCAAAAGGAAAATGAAAGGTGTTGAGCACACCCAAAACTATTTAGGTCGGCCAACTAAAACATGAAGATTCATTAAAATTCCCATGACTCAGAAGAGATTAAAGCTCATGTAAGAATTAATAATGGCGGAAGTGTTTTGAAAAATAACAACCCAACAAATGAGCTTCAAAGCAAAAAATCAATGGTGGCACAATAAAAATACAACACAGAATGCATAAAACTTCCAAATATTTCTCCAAGATCAATTTAAAATGGAACACCTGAAAGAGCTCGAAATCATCTCCAATGGATGCTGTCTAGGGATTAAATTTCAATAGAGTTTCCAATTAGCTCGAGTTGAGATCCAAAGTGAAATGCGAAAGGATAGGGTTGGAGATCAAACCCTTTTTCCTCCATTACCTCATTCAGTTAGTTAGTTAACTCAATATGAGTTAAAGTACAATACATGGCACTATCACAGATGATAAATCTAGAAACGCTAGCTCAACCATGGTTCAAATGAAGCACTGATAAAGCTCAGAGGGGTGAGTCATCTGAGGTAGGGGATACGCTATCGAATAATCAAATCTTTTGCATTAACCTTTTAAACTCCAAAGACATATAATTAAAATGCCGATGATAATGATTACCAAAAAGGTAAGGTTTGATTTATAGTCAAGTTATTATTCACAGACTGAATGTCACCATGGGTTGATAACCATAGCATGGAGGTGGCAAGTCATATATATTCAAGATAGATATAATGCCAAGGCTGGAGACATATACCTTAAAAAATTTCCAAAGTATACCTCAAACTTTGCTAAGATAATCTTTATAAAAGGGAGAAGCTCTATTACTACATGTGCACATCAAATGTGGTCCCCACATGGGAGTTGAAGACAAAGGCATTATTTTAATTTGCACAAGATTCCATTTCACATGTGACCATAAGAGGACAAAGGGGATGTCAGCATCAGAACCAAAAGGTTATCCCCATCAAGATGGATACATGGGTGAATATTTTGCCAATTATTACTAATAAAGGATTTATTTTTGCTCACCACGCAGGGACATATTATTTTTTTACATGTGCATCCAAGGGGGCAAGTGGATAAAAATTACAGATGTCACATCAAGCACTAGAAGAAAGAGATTGCATACATTGGAGAAGACTTGCTCATCAAGAAAAGTTTATTATTAGCCAATTATTCACCCAACTTTATTAAAAATATAACAGTTAGCTGCAGTTTGACTGAGTTTTATATTTCTAAACAAGGCTAGTAATGCCTCATTGTATTAGCATGTTTATTTTTATTCCTTTATTTATTCATGATAAATGATAAAAATAGGATGCATGGACGAGTACAATTTTAGTCTATTTTTAGCAAGGGTGGGATGAATAATTTTGTCTACATATTGTGTGCATTGGAAAAGTAAAAAGGAGATTTTTTGGACACATGAGTACATAAGGCAAGTTATTGGCATTTGAATGAGATTTATATTCTATTTCTAATAATTTGCAGTCTTGTGTATGCCTTATTAATCCTTGTGAAGGTCAAATTCCGTGGTTAATCATCCTAACCTGTTGCAAATTTAGTAATTTCGGCATGATATTAGTGTGCATGTGTATCTTAACAGTATTGTTTTGAATTTTTCCCTCAATACATTAAGTGTCTGCCTTAAATATTCTGTGAAAACTATTGGTTCATGCATTCAGAATTCATTCTCATATTTTTGTGAATGTACTCAGTCAAATCCCTCAAAAATTTTGGTGCATCACCCTAGTTTTTCAATAATTTAGAGTCATCTTATTACACTCAAAACCCTAAAAATTTAGTCTAGGATACATCAATAAGGAACTGGCCTTGATATCAAAGACTGTCAATAATAGGTATACCCATAGACCTAAGGTGTTTCCATTATATCTATGAAAGAGAGAGATCCAGATAAATTTTAGAACACCTGTAATCTCTCTACATGGTGCACTTTTGAGAGATAACAGGAATTTGACATTAACAAGTGATTAATAAGACATACAAAAGACTACAAATGATTCTAAAATATAATTTCTGCATGATATTACTGTGCATGTGTATCTTAACAGTATTGTTGTGAATTTTTCCCTCAATACATTAAGTACCTGCCTTAAATATTCTACTAAAAAATATTGGTTCATGCGTTAATAATTCATTCTCAGATACTTGTGCAACTCAGTCAAACCCTCAACAATTTTGGTGTATCAACCCAGTTTGCAATTCAATTACAGTCATCTTTTTACTCTCAAAACCCTAAAAAATTAGTTTAGGATACATCGAGAAGGAACCGGCCTTGATACCAGAGACTCACCTCAACAATAGGTATACCCATAGACCCGAGGTGTTTCCATTGTATATATGAAAAAGAGAGATCTAGGGCAAGCTTAGAACACCTGTAACCATCTATCTACAGGGTGCACTTTCAAGAGATAAAAGGAGATGGTCCTTGAAATATTGTGGATGTAAGTTGGATTTGTGTTTGTTTGTGTGTTATGTACTCTTCCCCAACTTCAAAATTCGGATGTTTACTTGGGAGGATTTTTTGGAGGCTTGTGGGACAAGCTAACCTTGTCCCATGCCTCTTAAATTAACCCAACAACTATACCTATGGTATGTGGAGTTAATTTTAGACTTATTTATGTATTTTGGAGTGTATAAAGTGAAAATAATTTCATTTTCATACTTATCACAATTAATTTGTCCTTGATAGGCATGGTGTACAAGTTTGAGTGTCTTTTGCGTTTTTTATAGTCTTACATGTTCATTTATTGTCTTGGGAATGGTGTTTTGAATTGTGTGTTGGAATGGAGGAATGATGAAGTTGAATCCTACACGGAGCCACATCATCATCCTTACATCCCATTTCTATTTATTGATGGAATTTGATGGAATTGGGGTTCCTTGTCCATTTTATTTCTTTTGCACTTTTGGAATTGGGTGCTTAATGGAGTTGCTTTTGAAGTCGTGCTTGGCTTGAAGGTGCCAAAAAGGTTTTAGAGTGAAGAATATTGGAATCTTGATGGAGAGGTAGGATCTCTATCCTTGTTATTTTCTTATTTATGTGTGTAGATGTGAAAATGGTGCTTGTTAAATATTGTATGAGTGTTCTGAATGTGTTTTTGTGTGGTTGGGTAGTATGCATTAAGAAGGGATTGGGAGATGGAATTATGGGACCATTGGGGAGGGAAAAGGGTGTTGTGAGGCAAATGAATTTTGGAGGAAGTATGATTGGGAGTCTAACCTATGAAGAGTGAAAAGGAAATCATGGTCATATTATGCATATTTACAAGGGCAGATATAATGATGTTTTGTTGTTTGTATTGTGCACATGGAGACTTTGGGTGAAACTCCTACTTCACTTGGGAGGAAAAAGGAAGTGGTTCCAATATTTCTTTCTCTTTTTGGTTTGATATCAAACCTATATGTTATTTGATAAATTTGTAAATTTTCTTGAGTATGTCCATTTTGATGTATTGAATGTTTTTGGATTCTATGTTTTTGGGGAAGCCATACATGTAAAAAGTTGTCAAATGTTTCTTAAGATCCCTCATTGTTATTTGGTTGGGGATGATGGGCCAGTAAGGGGATGGCTTCTCCTCTTACTGGATTAAATTTGGGAGGATAATGTCACATATTCCACCTTCCTTTGTATTGTGATCCTAGTTTTTGAAATATTGATGAATGCAAGATTGAATCTACAAGTTGGGAGAAGAAATGCAAGAAGACTTGAGTTTTTTTCTTGTTGAATGAACCTATATGTTGTATTTCATCATATTTTTATTCCCACTTTGAGTGGAAGTTTATAACATTTGTATGAAAGAAGGAAAGTTGTAATATTTCATTTATTCCGAACTTAAATGAGTTAGTGAATGTAGAAAGACCTCTTAGTTGATTACCTTATTGGAAAGGATTAGTCTTAGTGAAAAAAAACGGATTTAAATTATTTCATTGTAAAAGAGTTATTTGGAAAATTGGTAGTTTCTATAGGTGTATTTTAATGTTATAGTGGAAGGAAAGGTTAAGTTGTTTATTTGTCTAGAAATGAAACTCTCCTAAAGTTGTAAGTATTTAATGTTGCAATGTATATACATGTATATTTGGAAAAATAAAGATGTATTGAAAGGAAGTGTGTTGAATTGTTCTTGTTTTGTTTCCAAAATGGAATATGCAAAATATAATGAGTTGAAGTGATGTTATACTCAATGTTTATCTTTTTATTACAAAGAGTAGAACAAAGATTGAGTTGATGATATGTAATTGGAATTAGAAAATTATATATTCCATCTTCCTTACCAATAAATGAATAGAAGAATTCTTTATTAAAATTAATATTTACATAAAAAATTCAACTCAAGAAGAAAAACTATGAAAATAATGTTTAGTTGAAGGTTCTGTTTTTAGATGAATAGAAACGCTAACCTGTGCAGAGTGAAGGTTTCAGAACTGCCATCCAACATAGAGTTCTAGTCGATGAACCATCCCCCAAGAAGGGCAGTGTTCACAGAACCTTCTGCCTACATAGGGTGGTGGTTGTGGCACTTTCTACAGAAAAATAAATTTTCATCCGTGAAAAGCTCAATTTTAAATTTAAGTAAAATCTAAGCTTAAAAATACAAGGAACCTTCTAGCAACTAGGAATCAACTAAATTTAAAATTTCTAGCATTGTTATCTTCTTTTTGAACCCCAAATGTGTAAAACTCGTGGATTTAAAATAAATGTGGTTTCCCAAAAAGTGAACCCAAAAACAAGAAAATAATTTTATTAAATAACAAAATAGATCAAAGATAGGATCTATACATTTTGTAAATTAGAAACATTACAATGAAAAATCTCTACAACTTATATCAAGATAAATTTGTCCATGGTGGCTCCCCTTGCTCTCATGGATCATTCTTCTTCTCTTTGAAAACCTACAAATTAGAAAAGAACAAATGAGGTTGTTTGAGGAATATAGGAATTAAAAGAGAACCATAAGGAAATTTAGGGAAACCTAAATCTAAGGGCTAGGATAGATCCAATCCTATGGCCTAAATTAAACCATACCTCACTTAAGTGCGAATTTTATTTGTGGGAAGGTAAATTTTAAATAAAAAGAAAGAAGATGGGTAATAGGGTGAATGGGGCCACTTAGTGGCTAGGTACAAAAATTAAACCTTTGAGTTAGAAAATAATATAACCTTGGTGCTTGATAACAAAATTTTACTAATGATACTTAGCAGATGCGTTAAAATGTAAATATAAGTTAGGAAGTAAATTTTAGTATTAAATTATTAAATTAATTATATTGTTCACAAGATTTTGTAGAAAATCCCTAACTAAGAAATTTATTAAGTGTGATAATGTCTAACCTTGCTAACACTATTAAACAAAAAAATAAAAAATTATTACTATAAATTTGACTATTAATTTATTGGTTCTCCTTGTTTCTAGGGTAGAAAAAAGTGGGTTTTACACTTGGTATCAGAGCCATGGGTTCATAACTTGAACCCGAGACACACTTGGAAACATAAGACACAACAAGAAAACCTAAAACAAATCTAACCCAAGAGCACACAACATTACATGATGTTTTAAAACTTAAAAAACCTAGAAATCTAAAAGAAAGCCTAGATGATGATAAACTAAGTCTTGTCTTGGTCTGTACAAGAGGTACAAACTAGAAGAGAGACCCTTTCAAGTGAGCCTAGATCTACCACTCCCAGATCATATAGTAGCAACCATATTTCGTTAGATACTTCAGACACTACATGAATTTATTTCCACTTTACGCGGATGATATTTAGGAGGGTGACCTAGAATATAGGACAGAGAGCCATCAGTAGAGGCTAATGCACCTTCACATAATAGTGCCGAGGATAAGGAAGAGCACTCCCTCATAGATTCAGTTGGACATAAGTCACCACCTAGAGAGCATAGAGATAGAGCTTCAAGACACATAGATAGATGTAGGATCCCTATGCTAAGGGATGTTCTTGCAGAGATACATAGGGAATGACAATCAATAATGACAGATCACATCAACGAGATACTAAAGTTACACCCATCACCTTTTACTGGAGACATAGGATGATTTTAGGCTGAGGCATGGTTGGCTAGCTTGAGAGTATGTTTCAATCTATATCCTTGTACTAGCAACATGAAAGATCGTGTTTCTATCCACCTTATGAGAGATAGAGCCAGAGTTTGGTGGAGGACTAAAGAGTAGAAAATCCATGTAGTTTCTGAGATAGTCACTTGGGAGGTCTTTGAGGAGTGCTTCAGAAGTAGGTACATATCCAAGAGATTCATCCAACAATGGATTGATGAGTTTCATGATCTATGATAGGATTATATGACAGTGGCAGAGTATGAGGGTCACTTTTTGGATCTACTTCAGTATGTGGATTACATGTAGGATGAGCAAGTTAGAGTTCGCAGGTTCATCAAGGGCCCAAACTTAGACTTGGGTGTGGCGGTGCACATTAATTTTTTCATAGACAGTAGAAGAGGCTGTGGAGAAGGAATATATTGCAGAGGAAACCAGGGGGAAGACTCAGCAAGGTCACGAAAAAGTGAGGAGATGCATACAATAGTTATAGGATGGTAGGTCAAGGGGATCAAATCCTACCCCTCGTGGTGGACACACTTGAGCATAGTCTTCCTTTAAGACTCCTCCTTAGCAACAGTAGCAGACTTAACCACCCTTCCAACCTCAATAGCATCATGATGCTCAGAAAGGGATTAGTATGGGACCTCCAACTAGGGGGGACAATAGGATACATGCTCCACCTCGAGCAAATTCAATAGGAGTACATCCACTGCAACACCAACAAATATCTATAACAATATCATCAGGTTCTACTACATGGACTACCAAGCCAACCAAAGAAGTATCTGCTGAGTGAGGAGGACCAAGTACTTGTTATGGGTACAATGTACATGGTCATAATTAGAGAGTGTTCCCTATGAACCATCCTAATTAGGGTAAGGCATGAGTTTCTGAGTGTACGATTGGTGACATGGCCAGAAGCCACAAGATTTTGTCCGTGGTCGAGAACTACCAGGAAGAGCACCAGGGTACAGTGATAGAGACCATAGGTAGCATTGGTGGTATTTCTACCCTTATCTTATTTGATTTAGAATCATCAGATTCTTTCATTTCTCCATCTTTAGTAGAGTGATGTAGGCTAGTGGTAGTTATGCAGGGCCTTAGTTAAGATCTTGAGATGGCTTCTTGAGCCAAACTCTTAGTGGAATCCTTACTTAAGGAGTGTGTAGTGGACCTAGGACCATTCACCATGACTTTGGATCTTTGTATACTAGCCTTGGGTTCATATGGATTTATCTTGGGCATGGATTGGTTGTTTGCGCATAGATCTAGATTTAATTATCTTAGTAAGGTTCTATATTTTGTAGAAAATTTGGGAATGGAGTCAAATATTGTTGGAGTTAGGAATCCTATCTCTATTCACACCATATCTGCTATATAACTAAAGTGGTGTGTGCGGCAGGGTTGTCAGTTATTTTCCATCATTTTTATTGAACGATAAGATAATGAGACTCATGAACTATCACTTGATGACCACTCCATTTTGTAGGAGTTCTCAAATTTCTTTCCTAGTGATTTTCTACGGTTACCTCCCCCACATGAGACCAAATTTCATATCGATTTGGTTCTAAGAGTGAAGCCTATCTCATGTAGACCATATAGGATGACCACACATGAGTTATGTGAGCTTAAGATGCAGTTGGAGGGCCTTCCTGAGAAAGGCCTAATCCATCCTAGTGTATCTCCTTAGGGTACACCAGTGATATTTGTGAATAAAAATTACAAATCTCTATGTTTTTGTGTGGACTATAGGAAGCTAAGAAAAGTAACGATCAAGAATCGTTACCCCTTCCATAGATCAATGATTTATTTGATCAGATGAAGGGAGCCACTATATGTTCTAAGATTGATCTTAATTCAGGATACCATCAACTGAGGATTGTGGAGGAAGCTATCCAAAGGACAAACTTTACACACAAGATATGGCCACTATGATATGAAAATTAGGAAAATATGTATTCTTGGTTTATATTTGTAGCTTAATGCAAAAAAAATTATAACAAAACATTGTAAAAATAAAAATTAGTACCAGAAAGACATAAATTAGAGGTAAATGTGGATTGAAACATTTATAGCATACTTTATTCAATAGAAATAAAAAATTTCATTCAAATGTCAAATTAGACAGTTGATAAATATTTTCAAAACTGGGACGTTAATGATATGAAATCAAAATGGAGAGATACATATCTAAAGTTCTCTCTCGTTGGGAAGTAAAATCCATATAATATTGAGGTGCACAATTTTTTATATCCTTACATGAATGATATTGTTTCCAAATCATAATATAGGTATGGTATTTGTGCACATTTGGACATAAGGAAAACCCATTTCAATAAAAAAAAACCACATAACAATGACATTTTTCATTCATGGAAAAAGGGACTCAGATGACTACAAAATATGCCATGGAATTTAGGCAGAAAGCCTTGGTTAATAGGTTCAAGGAGCGCAAGCTACTTAGGTGGATAACTACAAAAATTCTTCAGGATAGATTATAAATTAGATCTGGGGAAACATCGGTTGTCGAGGAAGTGGTAAAACTGATGAATGATCATCTCTAGTCTATTATCATACTAGATACCATTAAAGTGGCCTAATTTATTGGGGTGAAGAATATTATTTTTAGATCTATCTATTCCTATGTTATTTGCGAAGACATGGAGCACCTGGGGGTTGATATTGGGATCCATCTTGACTGGATTTGGTAGATGTCCAAATTCCAGGCCCATGAGATCATTCCACATGGTAAGAAACTAGACACCATTAATATAGTATTAAACATACCCTTTGATAAATTTGAAGAGACCAATATTAATGATTCTTTGGCCACCTTGATGGTGGAAGAAAAATATAGTGATGATGAAATGACCACTATAATGGCATCTAACTCTTGTGATGAGGAGAACAACTAATATCTAGAAAGTCTCTATTATATATCTAGTTATATTATATGTAGTTGAATTTTAAATTGGTTCTTGTCGTCTCTTAAAAGTGCACCCTATAGAGATATGACTACAGGGATTCTAAGATTGCTCTAGATCTCTCTCTTTTGTAGATACAATGGAAACAAATCAAGTCTGTGGGTATACCTATTGTTGAGGTGAGTCTCCAGTATCAAGGCTGATTCCTTTTTGATGTATACTAAACTAATATTTATGGGTTTTGAGGGTAAGAGGATGGCTATAACTAAATTGGAAACTTGGGTGATACACCAAAATTGCTAGAGGGATTTGATTGAGTACATGCATAATTAATCTGAGAATGGATTTTGGATGCACAAACCAATAGTTTTCAGTAGAATATCAAGGCAAAACACTTGGTGTATTGAGGGAATGAGTCACAACAATACAGTAAGATAACATGCACACTAATATTATGCAGAAATTACTAAATTTGTAGCAAGGTAAGATCATTAATCAGGGAATTTGACATTCTCAAGAATTAATGAGATATACAAACCACTACAAATAATTAGGAAGGCATAAATCAATTCTCATTCAAGGGAAAACCTGAGAAAATATGCTTCAGCACTCCTATGTCAAAAAAATTCCTTCTCTTTGCCTTACAATTGCATGCAATATATACCAAGATTATTCACCCATCCCACCTAAAAATAGACTCAAATTTGTACTCACCCATGCATCCAATTTTTACTCCTTTATCATGAATAAATAGAGGAATAAAAATAGACATGCCAATGCAATGAGACATTAATAGCTTGATTACAAAATACATTCAATCAAACTGTGGTTGACTAATCTATTTTAAATAAAGTAAGATGAATAATTTGGCTAAAAGTATCACTTTATTTTTGTTTAAGTCTCCTCAAATGTGCATGAAATCTCTGTCTTCTAGTGCTTGATGTGACACTTAAAATTTGATCCACTTGCAATGATAAATTTGGCATTTTTTAATTTTTCCCCTAAATGCACATGAAAATTTAAATTCCCTTTGTGAGAAAAATAATTATTTTACTTGCAATACTTTGCAAAAATAATTCACCCATGTACTCTATCTTGATGGGGACCACCTTGATGTGCACACTTGGAATTTAGTAAAATTTATTCAAATCTAATTTTTCCACTGTGGGGACCACTTGTGAACAGATGTGCCATAAACTAATACTCTTGTTTGTTGAAAATAAGGTAATGAGACTCTAAAAGGATCCTTACACTCTGATGTTGACCTTTACATTGCCTTATCCTTTGATGCATATGATGTTGACTCCTTTAACCTTTTTGACTATATGCAATATTATCTCCTGTAAGCATTGTTGATTCCATCTTCAAACTTTCCCACTATGGGAACCACTCTCATTTTCCTTCACTTGGCTTATCACCTTGGTTCAAACATAATAAGAGTGGGGATCCTTTATATTAAACATGGCATACATTACCTATTATATTCCATCGACCCAATTATATTCCCATGTCATATTTTCAGCTTATGTGGGGCAACTTTGAATAACATTGGCATATACTATAGTTTTTTTTTTTTTGAAAATAATCATTATTTAGCATCATTCAGTATTTTCGTGACCTATTATTATGTAGGGCCATTTTTTATCATCATTGTATAATATAAGGTTTACCTTTTTACTAATCATGACATCGGTATTTTATTTTTCAAGGTACTATGGTTATAGGTCAATGCAAATGATTACTTTGAATGATTAAGGATGGACCCCCTTGCACGATGACTCAGCCCTTCCTTTCTTGTGTTGATGAAGTTAAACATGATGAGATTAGGGTTTTCTTATGGCTTGACATGTGCATGATCACCCGACCTTGGCTGAGCTTATAATCCACTATGGTAGAGTTTACGTTGAATCTCCCGTATTGATATCAACCGTTGATTGAAGTACTTGTAGGGTCTGAATTGTCGATTCTCTAAGAATATGAGTTTATATTGATTGTGGGCTTAATTGATCCTGCAACTGATTCATTTCCATTTTATCATAGTACTATGATGGTTCGGGTCCTTAATCTTGAACTCCGCTTTGACTATGGTGGTTGGCTTGGGTTATCATTTGCATCGTTTATTTCTGCAAGATCGATTTTACACCATTGATCCTTAACCCTGGTTAAGATTGGTTACCGAGGGTTAACGAGAAATTTTATTTGTAACGTAAACTTGATTATTTCATTCGCATGCCCATTTTGGTAGGAGAAGCCTTGGAAAAGTTTCTCCAGACCACCATAGTTGATCATCTTGAGCTCGGTTCCTCTTTAAATCAGTTTTATGAACCTCTGAACATGAAAATTTTCCTCCCATTTTGATTGTTCGAGCTATGAGCACAATTTTATGGAGGTGGTTGTGGTTATAGTCGATTTGGACTATCTGTTCAGTTTTGAGAATGATATTTTGTATCTCAAGATCTGAGGGAGCACTGTTTCATGATTATCGAGCCTCTGCAAGTAATTTGTAATCTTTCTGAGCTCATTTTTCATGCGCAAGGACCTTTTTAGTGGATCTGCAACTTGTTTCTCAAATTTCTCTATCTCTTTTGGTGATGAAGCTTCTCTGTCTTAGCTGTAGTACTTTTGAGCTCTTTGAAAAATACATATGTAGTCATTTCTTGTTCTGTTACTCACTGTGATTTCAAATTTTCTTTTCCTTTGTATTTCATGTGTTCCCTTGAAGATTTTGAGTTCGAAACTCATTCAGGGTGTTTGTTTTTTTTTTCACTTCGTCGATCTTTTGAGGGTTTCCTTTGCCCTGTACTTGGGTATTTAGGTTTTTTTTCTCAAATATTCATACCTGTAACTATGAAAAAGTGGGTATTTGCGTAAGCTAAACTTAATGAACTACTACCATGAATGAGATCTAAATTTTTTTTCTCTTTCATTTGATTCATTGGCTTACCATTTCTATTCAGCCAATGGGTTTCAATATTCTACCTATTATTTCTACCTTCTATGGCTCAAACCTGATATCTTGGGTTCCATGTAATAACACACTATTTTATTGGAGTTTAAACCCCTCCATTTTGATTTTATTTTCTAATTTTCCAATACCCAAATATGGGTTCTCTATGTTTTATCTTGGAGCATGATTTGGGTTTTAATTTCTGAGATCAACCTTAGGCTATTAATAAAAACCATTTTCTTGAGCTTTTTGATTTGCGAATATGTAGGGGGGAACTGTATGCAAAATCCAGGGGTCTTTCCTTTGATTCACTACTCTCTACAATGTTGGTATTTCCTTTGTTTTGTCCCGAGCTCAAAAATCTTTGAATTTGTGATACGTTTCTGTATTTTAGAGGTAAATGACTCAGAACCTTACTGTAATTACTTGATGGATAAGCTCCATCCCTACACATTTATCATGTGGATTTTCGTTTGGATTAAATTTTTCTATTGTCACTATAGACCATTACTACTATACTTTTATGTATTTTTTTCTTGAAGTTGTATATTGTATTTTGGAATATTAAAGCTTTGAGAATCAACATTTTTGTAAAAAACATATGATTGTATTCTTCCATTTCTAGGTCTTTTACCTTTTCAACTTAACAGTTCATGAATTTTCTTGATAATATATCTTGATTTTAAATTATTTGCAGTAGGCTTTTAGTATTCTATTACTTAAAATTTGATGCTTCTTTGGTTCTATAATAAATTGTTACTCTGTGAGTTTTATTATAAGCATATGCTTCCTTCTAATGTCAATACTTTTTCCTATGAACATGTGAATGTATTTATGAATATGTCCCGAGCCTTATATAATTGATCATGTATACTGAGTTATACTTTGGAAAACTGATGTACAATAATGAGTATCTAACTTCTTGACTTTTAATACAGTTTGATAGTATTGTCTAGTTGAACGTCCTATACCTGAAGTTTTTAACTTTCTTCTCATAAGCACAAGTGAAGCTTTAACTTATTATTTCATTGATGATTGTTGAAGCATGCTTCTGTATTGAACTTATGTGAAACTCAACAATGTATTTGTTTAGATTTGCATTACTTTGTCATTAATCCTTTTGAAGAATTTGTTTTAAGAACTAAAAGATGAAAAATTACAACTGGTTTATTTTGATGGCTGAGAGTTGTCATTTATTGAGTTCTAAGATGAATTGTGATCTGCTTCAGTTTGATATTTTATGCTCTTTTATTTCCTTTAGGACATGGTGATCAGAATAAATAAGATCAATTTCATTTGATATAAACCTTGTGATTTTTAGATCATCTCTTGAGGATTCTTTATTTTCCTACACTTATAATCTTTAGATCTCGTATGATGCCTATTTCTAGAACCTTTTAATTTTTTTTTTATTATTGGCACATCTTCTACAAATGCTGATATTATGAAAACACTATCCACATTTGATTTATGCTCAAGATTATTTATTTTCAACAAGTCTCAAAACCTAAACAATGTATAGTGTACTAGAATAGTAATTGATAACTATAATGAATGATTTATATTAATGTGGAAGCTCTCATTATTTTTTCATGAGTTAGTATATCATATGATCCTATATGCATTTGATTTTCCTTTATGAAAGATTAACTTATTGAATCTATTAAGAGTATCAATAACACTCTTCTCCCTGAGTAATTTATTTTGTTGCATAACTCTGATTTTTCTTCAGTATTCTGATCACTATGAACTAATTTTTATTCTTGACTCCTACTAGCATATGTACTTTTATGAGAAACTATGTTTTTTTTAAATGATCTAAAATATGAAACACTTTTATTCTTTTCTATGAGTTGTATATTTGTTTTTGATACAAATTGATTCTTCCATCAGCTAGAGTTCTGTGTTAATCATTTTTGAGAAGACCTTCTAACTGAATGTTGTTATTTTGTTTCTAACATGCAACCTTGATGCATCAGTTACCTTTAGAAGCAATTTTCTGGTATTTTGATATTCTCTAATGATGTAGTATATTGAATTGAGGTGAATTCCGTCTTGGTTGATTTGTTTTTAAAAAAATAATATTGGATTTTTAAAGAAGGAAATATCCTCTCCTGTAGGCTTGAGGCATTTCTACCCCATTTAGTCATGATACTCAAATACTCTTTAAGGAAAGTTGTAACTTCTGTGAAATTATTTATTGCTCTGATACTCCATTCACTTATGCATTGAAACTAGATGAACTTGCTTGAGTTGAATTCTTGAAGGTTTGTAGCCTGGAATGATTTCTTGAATAATTTTATCATTATTCTAACTACAAGTCATGAAGATTTATGATATGAGAAAATTTGACTATTTCTCATGAGTACAAACTTCCTTATTTACTTTTGTTGAATTTACACTTGTAACTTTTGAAGAATGTACTTTCGTTGTTTTATTTGATTCTTAAATATCCCTTTAAAGGCCTCTTTATAGTTTTAATTTGATCTTTTCACTTTGATTATGAGTTGGAAATATCATCTTGTCCTTTATAAAAGTTTCTGCTTGAAATTGTACTTGAGTGATATCATTTCCTTGTTGCACATACTTGACCAATTTTAACTGATCTTTTGAGATTATATCTTTCATTCACAACCTTAGAGTTTTCTCATTTGTGGTATCTCTTGTAACTATCCTCTTCATGGGTTCTTGTAGAGGTTTTTTAATTAAAACTTGAAGATACCCTTGCTTATTTCAAATTCTTTAGTGAATAGTTTGTTCTAAAAAAAACTCTTACTTGTATCTACTTTCTCACTTCTATTTCAGTGTCCAATGCCTCTTTTCTATTCATCATACCTTATTTGAAAAGTTTCTATGGATTCTGATACTCATTATTTACTTTACACTTGACTATAATATGATGAAAAGCTTTGTTTTCTATTTGCATTTTCTTTTTTCCTAACTTGCTTTACCAAGCATTTCCTTTATGTACAGTAATCATTTTGCAAAATATTTCTACTCTCTATTCTGCTACCTGTACCTGCACACTTAAAGAAATAGTTAGAAAATATTTAGGCTTTTTGGCCTCTCTTGTGGTCCATAGTTTTTATTTTCTCTTTCTTTTCTGAAATGATTCTAGTAATCATATGTGTTGATGTAGAATGTTGCTCATATCAATTGTGTATTTGTATGTGATGTACCTTATACTTATACTTTTTAGAAATTCATCTACATGTAGTTAGATAGTACAAGGGTATAGATTAAACCATGAGATCAATTTCTGATGAAAATTATCTTTCATTTTTCAGGTATATTATGGCTGGTAGGAGAGCTCAGTAAAAGATGGAGTTGGAACGTATGTGAAGAAGACCAGAAGAGAACCCAAGGCAATGATGGGTTTCTTCTATACCTTTCTAATTTTAACTTCATGCATATGTACTTCTTCCTTTAGTAGTTATGAGCTACATCCCACGGCTTGTGTGCAAAATATTGTACTTCTTCATGAATAAATAAGATTTTATTTATATACTTGAATTGTATACTTCTTCATGATTTTATCTTTATGTCATGTATATTGAATATATAATGGAATAAACAAATCAAACACATAATTAAATGTATTTACATGTAGAAATAAAGAGTTTTGAAATACCTGTAACTTAATAATGAACTCTTTTTATTATAAACTACACCTCTGTTTGTTGTTCCCAAATTTAGTATTTCACCTAAACTGTGATTCCCACCTTCTTCAAGGAAATGCATTAGTCCTTAAAGTATTTTGTGTTTCCTTGCTGAAGACAGACATGGAATGACAGGCTATGTGAGGTGTTACATTTGTTAACAACACACATAGCTATAGATTGCATGTAACTAATCAATTGCTACAACTAAAAAACATGATGAAATTGTAATGCATTCCCCTAGTTAGGTTGAATCTATCAATACTATCCATCATAATGAAGTTTTGAGTTTCCCATTTTTGCACAAGTGAAAAAATTGTCAACATTTCTAGAGATCCTTTGAGGAAAGCTTCCTGCTAGCTTGTAGACTAGTTCCTTTCCCTTGTCCATTGGGCATGGAGTTAAAGCATATAACAAAAACCGCCTTTTCAAAAAAAAAAAAAAAAGATGAGATAGGATCTGGAAACCATATCACATGCACAAATGCACTTATTGAATTGAAAACATTACAATGTGCATGAAAAAAATTATTGAAGGGAAATCCTACTTTAATAAGACATTGTAGGATTTTGAATAACAATGCTTAAGAAGCATACCATTCACAAGAATGGGATGTTCCTCTCCATTTAACCTTGAAAAATGAATTGAATCGTGTTATTTTCAAGATGAAATCATGTAAGGACCACTCTAGTTTGTATAAAATTTCATGTGGTTTCCTGGCTTTGCATGATCAACATCCCATTTTAATAGGATGTCTCCTTCATTGAAGACTCTGAACTTAGCCTTCTTATCAAAAGTCTTCTTTATCTATTTTTGATTCTTTTCCATGTTAAGATGAGCTTGATCTCTTAGCTCCTACAACTCCATTAACTCTACATATCGAACCTGCAATGGTTCATTCTCAAGTAATTCCATATGATGCAGTAAATATAATGTAGGAAACTCAACCAAGATGGGAATTCTTTCCTCTCTTCCATAAACGATCTTGTATGATGAATTCCCAATTGATATTTTAGGATTCACTCTGTCAACCCAAAGTGATGAATTCAACAGCAGACATGAAGCTCTTTGGTTGTCTTTGAGTGTTCTTCTGATGATCCTACAAATATTCTTATCAGTACTTTCAGCTAACCCATTACCTTGTGGGTAATAATAAGATGATGTAGTTAAATAAATTCCATGCTTGATATCCCAATCTGTTACCTTTGCACCAAGAAATGATAAGGCATTATTTGAAATGATAGTTGCTGGAACACCAAATATGCAAACTATACCTTCATAAAAGGATAGTATAAAAGTTTCGTTAGCTTCTTTTAAGGCTATTGCTTCAGTCCAACATGTAAAGTAATCAATAGCAGTCAAGATCCACTTGTGTCCTTGTGATGAAGATGGATTTATCATACTAATAAAGTCAAGACCCCACTGCATGAATGGTTGATCCACTGAAATATGTTGTAGAGGCAATGAAGCTAAACATTCATTTCCAACAAAGAAAGCACATTTCTTACACTTTATGATCCATTCTTAACATTCCTTGAATATGCTAAGCCAATAGTAACTAGTTTTCATAATTTTTAAGTCTGTAGTATGTGCTAAAAGTGACCTCCTACATGTATTTCATGAAATTTGGATAATAGTTGCTGAATTCTATCATAATACACTCATCCAAAAATAATTCCATTTATATCTCTTTTAAATAACACGCTATCAATAAAAACATAAGGTACAACTTGCAACCTAAAATATCTTCATTTGTTCTTGTCCATACCTTTTGGATAAGTACCATGGTGTAGGTAATTAACCAAAAAAGTCATCCATATTGATTCCTAAACTTTTTGACTAAGTTTGGGTTGCTGATTTTTTGGTTGTACCATGGTATCTGACTGTTGATACATAACTTCAGCATGTTGTTCTAGATCTTCTGATTCTGCAACCTACTATTTTTACATATCAGCAATTAGATGCTCACACAAACCTTTTCCTTAACTATTTTTACAACACGAATATCAACATCATATTCCATAACCTTTGTAATCTAGTTTGCTCTCTTCTCATTTAACTCTTTGTTCAATAAGAATGATTTAGCACTTGGATTAATGACTAAAACATGTATCTTGTTATTGGAAAGCATGTACTTGAAATTTTTCAATCCTCTAACTACTGAAAGTACTTGTTTCTTAAAAAATGTGTACCTTGTCTTGTAGTCATGCAAACTTTGACCAAATAAAAAAATTGGCTACTGAGTGTTTTCATCATTAACCTGAGTTAAAATAGCTGAAATAGTCTTAGTTCCTGTAAGTACATACATTGTAAAATCTTTATCGAAATTTAGTTTTGTAAGAGTAGGATCTTGTGAAATGGTTCACTTAATGGCTTCAAATACTTTTCTCCCTTTTCTAGTTGAAGAGAAATTCTTATCCTTTTTTAACATAGCTCTTAATGGCTTAACTAATGCTACAAAATCTGGAACAAATCTTCTAACAAAGTTGATTTTTCCAAGAAAAAATTGTAATGATTTCTTATGATGAGGCAAGGATAGCTATGAAATAGCTTTGATTCTAAAAGGATCAATAGATAAACCTTGTTTAGAAAAAATATGATCAAGCAATTTACCTTGATGTACTAAAAGAATGTAATTTTTGTGATTCAAAGATATTCCAAACTGTCTGGAAAGCTGAAAAGTTTGCCTTAAATGTATTAGATGCTCATTAGAATATTTTGAAAATATGGTGACATCATATAAGTAAACCAATATGCATTTATTTAATAAGTTGTGAAAATCCATGTCCATTGCACAATGAAACGTTACACCGAATTTTGAAAGGCCAAAAGGCATTCTTTTATAAAAATAAGTACCCCACTTTGTGGTGAAGGTTGTCTTGTATCTATCTTCATCACACACGAGGATCTGATTGTATCCACTGTAACCATCCAAAAGAGACAATATGTCTGAACCAGAAACTATTCTCAAAATATGATCCATATTTGGCAGTGGATAATGATATTTTATTAAAGCTTTATTTAGGTCTCTAAAATCCACACATAGCCTAATCTCTCCATTCTTTTTCTAAAATAGGAACAAGATTAGCTACCCAACTTGAATGCTTAACTAGAAAGATAATACCTAATTCGATCAACTTAGATAACTCTTTTCTCATTAATGGCTCAATTTTTGGTTTTACGAGCCTTTGCTTCTGTGTAACTGGCTTGGAATTTTTTTGTAACTCTATTATATGCTGAGCTAAAATTGGGTCAAATCCTCTTAGATCTTGGTACTTCTAAGCAAAAGAATCTTTGAAATCATTACATAATTTGATAAATGACTGTTTTTAAGCTGAAGAACATACCTTTCTAATAAATAGTTTCTTTTCACCATCCACCAAGATTTCTTTGTAGTTATATGCATGAGTTGAAATATTACCTTTGTCTTTTCTTAACTAATCATCAGAACTGAAAATGTCTTCTAGCATGACCAATCCTTGAGGAAACGTTTTTTGTATTCAATTGAACAATTTGGTCACCATAAAAGTGCTACATTGTTTTCTAATTTACTGCAGAAAATTTAGCTTCTTGTTGCAAAAATCTGCAGATGTGTTCATCATCTTCGAAAACTTGCCAATTTTCTTCATTGTCAAGAACTGAAGTTCTAATTATCAACTTTATGTGTGGCTATAATTTATTGTTTTTCGATCTTTTCTAGAACATCAAAGATAACACCAACTACTGCAAGTTTGTCTACATGCTTATTTTCAGCTCTTCGGATAGATTGAATGTTAATAACATCAAAATCATCCATTAAGTATGAAACTCTATGTTTGTAAGATTTCAACAATGAATTATTACACACATTAAAGTTTTTCACTTGATGGATAACTAAATCCGAATCACCAAAAACTTGTAAAGTATTAATACCTCTCTTTCTTACCCTTTGTAAGCCATGAATTAACACTTCTTATTCAACTACTTTACAAGTAAAAGAAAATTGTAGGCTTAAAGCTGAAAAGTACCTTTCATTTGAAGGGGAAGTAAGCATTAAGCCTGCACCTTGTGCTTTCTTATTTTTAGCTCCATCTTCCATATCCGTTCTGCTATTTCTTCTATTTTGGACAGTGAAGGAATTGGTGAATTTTCTTCATGCAAGCAATAAACACGTAACAAATCTTCTACTTTTTTGAAAGGGTCTTAAACATGTTCCTCTTGATTTTTTCCATCCATAAACTGATTAGAAATTTTTTCTAGTGCAGAAACATGTGTTGTAACATCAAAATCAAATTGATCTAAAGCTACATAATTTACTGCAGTGTTTGAAGCATGAGGATGGATGTGAAATCTAGTCAGAGGCTCTGAATTTACAGTAACTTTGGTTCTGTACCTTGTAGTGAAGAAAAAAATTATGAATATGAAGAGAGATAACCTCCTTTTTTCTATAAAATCTCATGATAAACATAAGGCAAAATAGTGAGGTAAATCTACAACAGTCATATCTTGTAAAATAGTGAGATTGGGAAAAACATGTAAGGTTACCTCCAGATTTCTGATAATGTGAACTATGTTCGTAGCTGTTTCCCTCTAGCTGCAACATGATTTTCTCTGTAGGTTCATATTGTAGGCCTAATTTTTCTGCAATTGCTTTTGGCATAACTGTGCTACTTGCACCACTGTCAACCATATATTTATGAACTAAATGGTTTCCAATAATCAGAGATAGATAAAATGGTGGTGGATTCTTGATATCATGAGAATTTAAGACCTTTTGAACCATCCATTTAACCTACTTAATGCGGTCTTGATCCATTGTTCCAAGGACCATGTCTACTTTCTAGGCTTCCTTCTCTACTACTTTCGACGAAATCTGCAGCTTAGCAAGCTCGTGAGAAAGTAAATATTTCTTTCTTGGAATACTTAGAGCATCCCATAGTGAAATATTAATATTGTGCTTCTTCATTACATCAACAATGTTAAAAGAAGGAACCATTTTTAAAACAACTTCTACTTTTTTAGCATAGGATTTAGCAAAAACCGACTCTACTTTAGTAGCTTTTTAAACCTGAGGTATGAAAAGTCTTCTAGGGGCAGGGTGCAATTTTTTTTGTTGGTCCTTTTGAGCTGATATACTTGTTATTTTTTGAGGAACAACAAGACTGTCATCTATTTTTTGACCTGTAGTTGGAATTTTATCAGTGACTATGGGTAGAACAGGTTTGTTTTGTTGTTTTTCTCTCTCTTCATCCTTTTTCTGGGATCTAGTTGTGACTGCAATAAAATATTCCTCTTGAAAGCTTACCAAATTTTGTCTTGGTGGTTTTTAAATATGAGCTTATTTTTCCCCACTCTCCGTTTGAGGCATGAATGATGCTTCAGGTTGAGGTTGTGCAACAAGGCTTATATTCAGGAATGCATTTGAAAAATTGATAGCTGAATGAGGTTGATTACAAGGTTGACACCATTCTTCTGTGACCATGTTAACTGGAACAAGAAAGCTAGATGAACCAGAGGCTTTTGGGTCAAACTACTTTGGCTGATATCTCTGTCTATAATTCTGATTTTTCTGATTTCTATTCTCTTGAATTCATTGATTTTGCTAATAAGAAGCTACATATGGCTTGTTAGGCTGGTAATTTTTTTTTCAATTGATGTTAATTTATTACCCATAGTCTACAGAGCCTTGAATACATCATCTGATGGAGCTAAAACAATAGGCTCTATAATGATAATAGGCTTTGAAATAGGTGATAAATCTACTATAAGAGGCATTGAAGGCCTTGGTTCCAATTTACTAGCTTGAATAAGGTTATTTTTAGTGCTAATGGAAATCTCATAAGATACTGGGAGAGTATCTCCTCACATAGACTGAATCATAGTTGAAATATCAATGTTTATGGATATAAGATAATAAAGAAAAGCATGATCAGCTTGAGGCTTAACACTAGCTGGAATTCTTTCCCAAGTTCTAGCGAAACGGATATTGAAATTGGTGATAAATTTATGAGGGACTCTTTTAATTGTAGACAATGGTTCTATGAGAGATAAATGATCAAAATGATCTTGAAATTTCTTAAGTAATTTTTCTCCCAACTCATCCCAAGTAATGATAAAATAACTCCCATCTTGGTCTGTACAGGAGGCGAAAAATAGATGAGGGATCCTTTCACATGACCCTAGATCTACCACCCCAAGATCAGGCAGTAGTAGCCATATTACCTCAGATACTTTAGAAACTACAAGATGTTAATGCCACTTTACGTGTAGGATATTTAAGAGGGTGACCTAGGAAAAAGGATGGAGAGTCATGAGTGGAGGATAATGCACTGTCACATCAAAATTATGAAGATAAGACAGATCACTCCCTTGCGGGGTCAGTTGGACATGAGTCACCACCAGCAGAGCATAGAGATAGAGCTTTAGAACACATAGACAGATCTAAGATCCCTAGGATGAGAGATGTTCTTGCAGAGAGACCTAGGGGCCAATAGTCGATAGTGGCAGATCACATAAAGGAGATACTGAAGTTACACCCATCACATTTTTCTAGAGACATGGGAGGATTTTAGGCCGAGGCATGGTTGGTTATCCTGATAAAATGCTTCAAGCTATGTCCTTATACTAGGAACAAAAAATCTAGTGTTACTATCCACCTTATGAGAGATGGAGCTCGATTTTGGTGCAGGACTTAGTAGAATAAGCTCCATGTAGATTCTGAGACAACCAATTGGGAGCTCTTTGATGAGTGATTTAGGAGTAGATACATATCAAAGAGATTCATCCAGTAATGGATCGACGAGTTTCATGAATTCCATGACAGTGGCAGAGTATGATGGCTAGATTTTCTTTAGTATGTGGATTACATGTAGGATGAGTAGGTTACACATTAGGGATCCTTATTAGGTGGGGAAGTACACATTTTTCTATCAGAGGCTGTGGAGAAGGCTTATATTGCAAAGGAAATTAGGAGGAAGACTTTAGGCTAAAGAGTGAAGAGCCGCATAGAATAGTTACAGGATGGTAGGTGGGATCAACTCCTCCCCCTTGTGGCATATCCTGATAAAATGATTCAAGCTATGTCCTTATACTAGGAACACAAAATCTAGTGTTACTATCCACCTTATGAGAGATGGAGAGGACCATGTAGATTTTGGTGCAGGACTTAGTAGAATAAGCTCCATGTAGATTCCGAGACAACCACTTGGGAGCTCTTTGATGAGTGCTTTAGGAGTAGATACATATCAAAGAGATTCATCCAATAATGGATCAATGGAGGGCTGTGTAGCAGGGCCGTGGGTTTCCTTTGAGTCTCACAAACTCAAGGATTATGAGCTCAATGATCCGACTCACGACCTTGAGCTTGTGGCAGTTGTGCATGCTTAGGTGTATTGGAATAATTTTCTTCTTAGCATGAGGTTTATTCTCAAGAAAGACCATTTGAGCATACATCACCTCTTCACGTAGCTCAATTTCAATTATTGTCAGTGGCGTTGGATGGAGTTGATATGTGAGTACAACATAGATATAGAGCATGTGAAGGGGAAGAAGAATGTGGTTTAAGATTGTATGACTAGATGGATACATTTGGTTACAGATACTTCAGTTGGTACATATTTTTGGAGTAGGATTTTGTGACAACTTCCACATGACAACTTCTACCTTGTAGATAGATAAGAGATTGAGTCTCAGATACACCTTGAGGGGAAGTTTGATGGTTTTACATTAGAGTCTGATGGACTTCTCAGACACAGAAGCCAGATCTATGTACCTATGGATGGAGGTTTGAGAAAGGATATCTTGGTAGAGGTTCATCGTGCACCTTATTTACCTTAGCCAGGGGTGAAGAAGATGCACCCACCATTAGACAAATTTACCATTAGAGAGGTCTACGGAGAGATGTAGCTCAATTTATATCATGTTTTTTAGAGTGTCAGAGGATGAAGGACGAGCATCACCATCTAGCTGGCCTCCTCTACCCACATGATAAACCAGAAAGGAAATGGGACACCATTTCTATGGATTTCATAGTAGGGCTACCGACATTGAGATACCACCATGATGCTATTATGGACATGATGGATAGATTAGTGAAATTGAAAGTGGCTCATTTTTCTCCACTGAAGAATACCTATACAACTAGTGCAGTGGCGTGAGTATACTAGATGATATTGTCAGTCTACACATAATTCTTTAAAAGACTATCTGTGACTGCGATCCCTTATACACCTCTCATTTTTTGACTACCATGCAACATGCCCTTAGGATGAGTATAAATTTAAGTACAACTTATTATCCAAAGAAAGATGGATAGAAAGAGTGGGTGAATCATATTTTAGGGGACATGCTTCAGATGTACGTTATGTACCATTAGTCAAGGTGGGAGGAGTATTTGTACCTAGTGGAGTTTACTTATAACAACAAATTTTAGAGTTCTATTGATATGGATCCATTTCAGGAACTTCATGGCAAGGAGTGCATGACACCACTGAGTTGGGATAGATTGGAGGAAAACGTATCTCTTGGGCTAGCTTTGTTATAGGACATGGAGATCTAGGTGGTTTTGATCAGACAGAGGATTCAAGAGGCACATGATAAATAAATTAAATATGTAAATAACAGGATGGTTGACCATAGCTATGAGGTGGTCAAGAAGGTTTTTATTCATGTCAGACCTTATAAGAGCATTTTCCATTATAGAAAATACTTTGGGTTAGCTCCTAGATTCATGGGTCCATTCGAAATCTTGGAGCAGATCTGTGCCTTAGCTTATCATCTATCCTTGCCACCCAACTTATCATGTGTACACAATATATTTCATATTTCTATTATTAGGAGATACATTCCAAATCCCTGTCATGTATTGGATTGGAACACATTGCAAGTGCAAGAGTAGGGGCTGGTGATTGTGGAGTCCATGAGCATAATAGAACATAGGACCCTGGGCCATTGAGCTCATGAGATTGACCATTTTCGAGTCTAGTGGGATAGGTATGATGAGATTACAGCCACATGGGATGATTTTACTTTGTTATAGACCCATTTTCCTCACCTATTTCAGTGACTTCCAAGAGGAATTCAAGTCTAAGGGGAGGGGGATGTAGTTCCCACTCCACTTCGACGCTATTTTCATAATGTTGATATTACTTTTGGACTAATAATTAGACATTTTGATTATGATACATTGATTAGTAGATGATAAATTATGAAATTATGAAATCTTAAGTTGTTTATTTGTCTAGAAATGAAACTCTCCTAAAGTTGTAAGTATTTAAAGTTGCAATGTATATACATGTTTATTTGGAAAAACAAAGATGTATTAAAAGGAAGTGTGTTTAATTATTTTTGTTTTGTTGCCAAAATGGAATATGTGAAATATAATGAATTGAAGTAATGTTATACTCAATTTTTACATTTTATTGCAAAGGGTAGAACAAAGTTTGAGTTGATGTTATGCGATTGGAATTAGAAAACTATATCTTACATCACCTTACCAAAAAATGAATAGAATAATCCCTCATTAAAATTACTATTGCATTAAAAAAATCAACTAAAAAAGAAAAACTGTTGAAATAATGTTTTGTTGAATGTTCTATTTTTGGTGAACAGAACCGCCACCCTGTGTAAAATGATGGTTTGAAAACCACTACTTAACATAGAGTTCCGGTCGATGAACCATCCCTCAGGAAGGGCAGCGTTCATAGAACCTTCCACCTACATAGGGCGGTGGCTGTGTCACTTTCTACAGAAAAATAAATTTCCGTCCGTGAAAAGCCCAATTTTAAATTTAAGTAAAATCTAAGCTTAAAAATACAACAAGGAACCTTCTAGCAACTAGGAATCAACTAAATTAAAAATTTCTAGCATTATAATCTTCTTTTTGACCCCAAATGTGTAAAAATCATGGATTTAAAATAAATGGGGTTTCCCAAAAAGTGAACTCAAAAACAAGAAAATGATTTTATTAAATAAAAAAATAGATCAAAGATAGGATCTATACACTTTGTAAATGGGAAAAATTACAATGGAAAATCTCTACAACTTATATCAAGAGAAATTTGTCCATGGTGGCCCCCCTTGCTCTCATGGATCATTCTTCTTCTCTTCAAAAACCTACAAATTAAAAAAGAATAAATGAGGTTCTTTGAGGAAAATAGGAATTAAAAGAGAACCATAAGGAAATTTAGGGAAATTTAGGGAAACCTAAATCTAAGGGTTAGGATAGATCCAATCCTATGGCCTAAATTAAACCCTACCTCACTTAAGTGGGAAGTTTATTTGTAGGAAGGTAACTTTTAAATAAAAAGAAAGAACATGGGTAATAGGGTGAATGGGGCCACTTAGTGGCTAGGTACAAAAATTAAACCTTTGAGTTAGAAAATAATATAACCTTACTGCTTGATAATAAATTTAACTAATGGGACTTAGTAGATGCATTAAAATGTAAATATAAATTAGGAAGTAAATTATAATATTGAATTATTAAATTAATTCTATTGTTCACAAGCTTGTGTAGAAAACCCCTAACGGAGAAATTTATTAAGTGTGATAATGTCTAACCCTACTAACACAATTAATAAAAAAATTCTTACTATAAACTTGACTATTAATTTATTTGTTCTCCTTTTTTTAAGGGTACAAAAATTTGGGTGTTACACTTGGTATCAGATCCATGGGTCAAACGCTTGGACCCTAGATACACTTAGAAACATGAGACACAACAAGAAAACCAAGCACAACTCTAACCCTATAACACACAACATTGCATGATGTTTTAAAATATAGGAAAATTAGAAAACTGAAACAAATCATAGATGATGATAAACTAACTTACCATCTTGGTATGTGCAACAGGCTCAGACTAGACATGATGTCCTTTAATGCCTTGAATATAGGAAGTAGTAGCCATAAAATAATTGAGACACTATAGGTATTAAATCTGAAACAAATCATAGATGATTTTTTCCTTTTTGATAAAATAACTCCCATCTTGGTATGAGGCTGCAATCAGGCTCAAGGAAAATTGACTAGACGAAAAAATGGGTTAAAATGAGAATTGAACCTTTTTAGCATGCAATCCATGGATTTTTCCAAAATATGGATTGAAGATATCGACATGTTGTTGTGCATCCATTTTTCCAAGTAAATGTTTTGACTACCATGGGAGCTCCAGGAAGCTTGGAATCACGATTTTTACATCAAAATTCATCAAATTTATAGTTATTTTGTGTCGTCTTGGCCTTCCAGGATCATTTTCATCACTTTCATGGCTTAATTATTTTATTTGGGATGTTTTTGAAGTAAATTTTTGCCCAAGCCTGAGAAAAAACGTGAAATGTAAAAATCGAAAGTTATAGAGGTAATTTGAAAAGGTAAAAAGATGAAAATGATGAGTAAGAGGTGTTTGCATGCCTCAATGATGAAAAACATGCCTCTAGGATGGATAATGATCCAGATATTTGTAATGATTTAATTGTTTTGGGCACACCTTGTAACCTGCGAGTTGTTTTCTATTTGATGTCATTTTCATTTAATCATGAAGAATTGTTTTAACAGAATTGATCCCATAGCATATCTTTTTCTTAGGAAATAAGGCTCCAATGTTGCATGAGGTATATAATGCATTTTAGAGAAATTGTAATAGGGGGGGGGGGGTTGAAAATCATGAGAAAATTATGAGAAAGCTCATTCTTCTGAAAAACCCACCAAAGAACAAGAATAATTTCTTATGTGTTGGATCTTCATGTATGTGAGTTGTTTACAAGTGTATAACCATCACACAGCTCTGAGATTGTTTATAAAACTCTCCCTTGCTGATGAATCTAACAAGTTTTTTAGTTAATATATGTTTATCTGGGCAATATGATGTCTGTTATCATTTTTTAATGTCTGCAAATAGTTTCCATTGTTCTTGTTGCAATATTGCACGGAAAGTATTTAGAAATCACACAGAATCTCCATTTCTTGTTGATAGTTTAGTGGCATTTGTAATCTCATGTTCAGAAGAGCCTTCATTTGATAAAGAGATAAACAAATTTAAAATCACTTTACCTTCCTTGACTACAGAGATTGCTTGTAAGCCTTTGGGGGTACCTTAGGCATGGTTTGATCATGGATTTTTATGTTTAATTGAGTTCTTTACTTCAAGATTTTGTGGTGAGTTCTCAAATATTGTGTGAAGAGTGCTACCTGGGCTTCCATTTATGCCTCTTCTATTTGAAATAATGTCCTGATTATTTGAAGCATTTTATCTGATAGTTGTTTCAAGTATTGTAGAGGTTATCAAAGATCTGATATATCCCAGTTTGTCTTGTCAACACCCCACCAAAAAAATCATTCAAACAAACTAATCCTACTGATACTACCCCTGCATTGCATTATGTGTCAAAAAAAGGATCTAACCCATCTACAAAAATGCACAAGGCAAATAAATATTATACAATGTCTTTAGTAACCCTTGCCTTGCATTGAAAATATCTCCACAATCTGAGAATGACAACTTGTGAAAGTCATATTTGGAGTGTTGATCATATTTTCCCAAGGCCTTTTCATACTATTTGCATAAATTGAGGGATATCTTCATCTCCTTCACCATTTGGGGGTTACAATATAGGTTCTCTTACCTTGGTTAAAAAGGCACAACCTAAAATAGTGAGGGTCAGATCAAAATCCTTTCAAAGTGCTATCCATCTCTCCACAAGTCTGAGTGCCAATTAGATCATATCCCTAGCTACAAAATGACACACATCATGATCTATCTAACTTCAAGCTTCATGCCATATATCTGATGCTACTCAAACTAAAAAGGAGAATAAATTTGGGTACCAACACCTTCTAGCACCATTGCTGGGTAATTATTTTAATTTCTTGGTTTTTTTGAAGTGTTTGAAGAGTTTGAACATTTTTGTATTCAAGTATTTGAGCTGCTACATTGTTAAAATATCATTCTATGCTTCATATCTGCAAGTTTTAAACATGGGTTTCAAGTTTTGTCATCCCTTTTTCAATTTCCTAGTAGTTCATACACTTTGGGTGCATTGTGATTGATTGATTTAAGAAGAAGGTTTGATTTATAAAGCCTTGCAAAGGTTTTAGTACTAGAAAACATTTGACAAATTATTTTAGTGCATTCTTGCACAACTAAGGTGAAATTCCTTAGTGGGGACTGCATGTTGATTTGATCTTGAAAATACCAGTTGTCTTACCTTTCTGTCATTTATAATTTTTTGCTCAAATATGCAAAATAGGAAGGAAGAAGATCTCTCTTCATCAAGGACTTTGCTAAGATGTTTTTTACAGATTCAAGAAACTCAGAGCTAGAGGGGAGAAAGGTGTGGAAGGTTGTTGAAGACTTGATTTCAAGAAAGGAGATCCTTATTGTTGAGTTTGAAAGTGAGCATCCTGTTACTGAGGACTACAATTCTTCTTCAAGTGGATCTGATTTAGACAATCCTATTACTGATTTGAATTCCCCATCAGGTGAGGGACCTTCTTGTGCATTTGAAAGTATTTTTCCTAAATCTTCTCCTGTATTATCTAAATTTGGTAGAGATCATCAAGAAGGAGAGATCTTAAGAGAGATCTATTTTGAATATTTCATTCCCATTCCCTAAATACCTCTCACTCCTTATCATTTTGTTTCTCCTCCAAGATCACCACCACAAAATAAAATGGCTCATCGTCCACCTAGACCCCCATTTGTTGTTAACACCTTTGGTCCCATCAATTTTAGAGGAATGGTTGGGTATCCAAATGCTGTCCCTCAAGATGTGAGAAATAGGTTACAAAAATTCCAGGGTAAGAATTCTATTACTGGTGATCAACATCTCAAACTTTTTGATTATATGATGGAATATTTTGAGATAGAATTTGAGGATGTGTATGTTAAATTGTTTATTCACACACTAGAAGAAGATGCTAGGAATTGGTACAAGGCTCTACCTGTTAATTCTATTGATTCATGGAATGAAATGAAAAATGCATTTAGGTTACAATATGGTGACAAGAATGATCCTAGATTTATTTTATCTCAGTTTGAGAATATCAAGAAAAACCCTAATGAATCAGTCCATGGCTTCAATACAAGGTTTAACAAAGTTTTTAGAAGGCTTCCTGTTAATTTGAGGCCTTGTGATGAATCTTTTCTAATCAAATATGCAGATGCATTTGATAAGAAAGCAGCCTATTACCTAAGAGACAAGAACCCAACCAATCTAAGACAAACTTTCACCATGGCACTTCAAATTAAGAACAATATCAAAGCAATTGGGAAACCTCTCAAGAGAGATGGTGTAAAATTGGTAAACTCTGAAAAACCTGAAGCTAGCAAAGGTGCTGATTTAGAATAGGTCATGAAAACTTTGGTAGGGGTTGTCAAAGAAATCTCATACAAGTTGGAAAGAGCTGAGAAGGTAATTGGGCAGACTTCACAAGGTCAGAAAAGAGCACACAACCATGATAGATTTGGAAATCATCCTAGGGGTGATCAAAGACAATTTGATAGAGGGAAAGGACCTATGGGGTTTGCAAATAGACATCCTCAAGCACATGAAGGAAGAGAGTTACCTAATCCCTTAACTGCTAGGGTTGCTGTTGTTTAAGACGTTGCTGATATTGATTGGTGTGATAGGTGTTTTCTACCCATCCTCCATGTGAAGTGGACCAGAAAGAAGGTGAAGCTAATAATGATGATGGTACTAATGATGATATTTGCATGATGGGCTATTCTTCAAGCTCACAAGGAGGAGAAACATCTACTGAAGTAATAAGTGCTAGGACAACTGTAACTTTTTGGGATTGCATCAAATGGGTACAAATATTTATTACCCCTCATGCTCTTGAATTTGATGTAGTGCAAGATTTTTAAATTCCTAACAATGACTTTTAATACTTAAGAGCTTTGATGATTAAGAAGTATGATGGTGGTATCCTTTCGGAGGAAGATAGACAATTGTTGATGAATGCTGTTGTTGCTCAAGAGAAAGATTATAACACTAGACGCAAGGTTGTTAAGGGAGTTGGGCCTCAAGCCAAACCTTAAACACCCTTTCTCACAAGCATCCCAAAATAATCTCCTAGGAAAGAAGCACCTGTCAGAAGTTCTGCTGTCCCAAACAAAAATTACAGTCCTCCTCATGCCCGAGTTTCCAAGAATCCACTGCCATCTAATGAATCTTCTTGTCTCCCTCCCAATGCTATTTTGACAAAGAGTGTCCCCTATGACATAACCCAAGTATTGAGCCAAATTAAAGTGAGTGTTCCAATCATTGAGTTTCTTAGAATTCTTGAGCATAAGAAGAGAGCATTTGAGTACTTGGGATTGAAAGAAGAGAAGGTTACTCTAGGTAGAAATGTAAATGTTGTTGAAACTCCACCTCAGATCATGGTTGACCTTGAAACACCACCAGCAGTAGAAGATCTTGGAGAGACACCTAAGGTATATTTTGGGACATCTTTGGTTGATTCATAATTGAATGTTGATCCATTCTTCACAACTTTGATCATAAAGGATAAGCTACTTCACAATTGTATGTTTGATTCCGGTGCATCATGTAATGTCATGCCTCTAGAAGTCATGAATGAGTTGGACATCAAAGTGACAAAATCCTATGGAAAGTGTACTACCATGGACTTGAGAGAGGTGTTGGTTGTTAGTTGTGTGAAAGGTTTGGTAGTGCAACTTGCATCTTATCTAGGGAGGAATTTAAAATTAGATGTTGTGATTGTTGATTGCCATGCCAAATGGGGTATGATTTTGTCAAGAAAGTGGGCTGCAAGTCTTGGAGGGAGTTTTGAAATGGATATGTATTTTTCCACCAATCCCATTGAGGGCAGCCTAGTCAAGCTCTATGGAGAAAAGAAAATGTTGCATCTAATTGAGGACCCAAACAATGCTTCCTATGAAGTATTGTTTTCTAATGTAGATGTTGAGATTTTTATTGGTTTTGCTGATGGAAAAGAACAAAAAATGGATCAGTTAAAGTGTCTTGAGCAGGTATGTTCTCCTTGCACCTTGCTATTTGATGGAGCTTGTTCCAAATTTGAAAATGGTGCTGGTGTAATTCTGATTTCTCTTATATAGGAAGAATTTATTTTTTCTTTCAAGCTTAATTTTGAATGTACTAACAACATTGCTGAGTATGAAGCCTTGTTGTTGGGTCTAAGAATTGCATGGAAGTATGGTGTCAGGGACATCATTGTAAAGGGAGATTCAGAGTTAGTTGTCAAACAAATAAGAAAATTGTATGCTACAAAAATCAGCGGATGAAGCAGTATAAGCATGCATTTTGGGATCTAATTGAAATGTTTGATTCTTTCAATATTGTGCATCATGAAAAAAGTTTGAATGCTGTTGCTAAAAAGTTGGTAGTGTTGGGGTCAAGATTTGGATTTTTCACCATCTCACCTTATTGTGAGTATAATGTTGAAGTGTTGACTAGGCCAGCTGTTCCTGACAACATCAAGAATTGCCAAGTGTTTGATGATGATTCTCAAGTGCAGAGGTTATTACAAAATCAAGGTGAGTTTGTAGATCAACATATTGATTGGGAACCAAATGGTGTGTATGACTAAAGGAAGAGAAACTTTGTTTGAGAAAGACATCATCCAATTGAAAACAAACACCATTCCTAGAGGTCTTGTTGCACTTGAGTCAAATTTTAAAAATGTTGATTACATCATAAATATAAAGATGTCTGCCTCAAGGGATGTGGAAGATCATGACTTGGGAACAAAGGACAAACCAATTTTTTTTTGGTTGGGAAGTAGTTTAAACAAGGAAGAAAAACAGTTCTACCTCCAATTGTTGAAACAATATCAAGACTGCCTTGCCTGGTCATATTCAGAGCTGAAAGCATATAGAGAAGACTTGTTTCAACATGAGATTACTCTTGAAACAAATGCCAAACCATTCAGACATAAGCAAAAGCCAATCAATCCACTCCTCCATAAAAATGCAAGAAGAATTGAAGAAACTAAAGGAGGGAGGGATCATTTTTCCCACAAGGTATTCATCTTGGGTTACAAACCTTGTGCCAGTCAGAAAGAAGAATGGAGATATCAAACTTTTTGTAGACTTCAGAAACCTGAATAGAGCTTCATTAAAAGACAATTATCCTTTGCTAAACATGGAGAGCATGTTGCAGCTTGTGACAGGGTCTAAGTTGCTTTCTACATTGGATGGTTTCTCTGGATACAATCAAGTGTTAGTCAAAGAATCAGAAAGACTTAAGACAACATTCACTACTCCTTGGCGAACATATGTTTTTGTTAGGATTCCCATTGGTTTGATGAATGTTGGTGTCACTTTTTAAAGAGCAATTGATGTTGTTTTTGCTAGTTACATCAATGAATTTATTGCAGTTTAGCAAGATGATGTGACTATTTTTTCAAGGCAGAGAGGTGATCATTTGCAGCACTTGGAGAAGATGCTGATCAGATGTAGGAAGTATGGAATTTCTCTTAATCCAAAGAGATGTCATTTACGCGTGCAAAAGGTAAAGCTGCTTGGTCACATTGTGTCAAAAAATGGTGTTATGATAGACCCTGAGAGAGTGGAAGCAATCAGCAAAGTACCTATCCCAAGAACCAAGAATGGCATCCAATCTTTCTTTGGTCAAATTAATTTTATTAGAAGGTTTGTTTCCAACTTTGCTGAGTTGACTCTTCCAATCACAAGCATGCTAAAGAAGGACCAAGTTATCAGGTGGGACGAAGTTGCCATTCAAGCTTTTGAAGGTGTTGGTATCCAAATTTGTTCTCCTTTTCAGTCTGAGCAGCACCATAGATATCTCATGGAGCTTAAAGATAGATTAAACCATGTTGTATGTCATTGGTAGCCATGGATATGATTTAGTTGGCACTTAGGTTTGTGGAGAAATGAATAACACTCCAATAGGACTTGATCTTGTCCTAGATTTTTTAGGTTGTGCCTTGCAACCAAGGTAAGAAGACCTATTTTGTAACCTATTATTACTTGGGTGCTTTACACTTAAGAAAATAGTTAGAAAATATTTAGTCTTTTTGGCCTCTCTTATGTTCCATAGATTTTCTTTTCTTCTCTCTCCTTATTTTTGAATGAATAAATCATGTATGCTTCTACAGAAAAGTACTTTTATCAGTTGTTCCTTTGATATCTAATGTAATTTATACCTCCTGTTGTTAAGAAATCCACCTGTACAAATTTGGATAGTATAGGAATATGGATCAACCCTGATCTCAATATTGACGATCTTCTCTTTCCTTTTTTAGGTACATTGTCATTTATAAAGCAGTGAGGATGAAGATGGAACAAATATGGAGCTAGAGATGTATAAACCAAAATGAAAGAAACTCAAGGCAATGATGGGTTCTTTCATACTCCTCTATTTTATTTTTCATGCATATGTACCTCTTAATTCAGTAGTTGTAATTTACTTTCAAGTTACTTCCCATGGCTTGTGTGGGAATATTTGAAATTCCTTACGAATAAAACATTAAATTCTGAAACTGAGTTGTGTATTTATTTTTGCATTTCAGATTTGTATATGGATTGTATGATGAATTAAACAAATAAATAACACAATTGAATGTATTAATCATGAAGGAAAGAACTTTAAAATACCTATAAATTTTAGCAATGAACTTTAACTTTTGCAATATGCAATTACGATTGCTATTCCAAAACTTAACACTTCATCTATTCTGCACTTCATTCCTCTATCAAGATAACACATATGTCCTTCAAGGGTTTATGTTCTTTTGCTGAAGATAATTATGAAATTGCAAACTATGTGATCTGTTACATTTTGTAACAGCACACATAGCTGCTGATTTCATGTAATCATTAATTAATTCAACATAAAAAATATTGAACTAAAAGAAAACTCCCTTAGCTTAGGTCAACTTCACCAATGCTATCCATTGTAACGAAGTTTTTGAGTTTCCCATTTTTGCACAAGTGCAAAAAATAGTCAATAGATCCTCATTTAATTATTGTTTTTTGTAGATTAACCATTTGAGGATTCAAATTTTTAGCTTTGGCAGTGGAAGAATAGGATTCTTTCACTTTTTTCAAACAGGTGAACAGTCCATAAGAATATTTATTAATATCATCCATGGCTTCTTTAGAATATTCATCCAGTGTGTATTCAAAAAAACCCAATCCTAACACATCCATCTTCTTATTATTATTCAATTTATGATTTAGTAATTTCTTCTCCTTCATCTTCATAGGTTCCACATATTTCATTAAGTAGTGGAGCTTCCAAGGTAAGCCTTTGGGGTGATCCTACAATCTGATTCCTATTCTGGTTTTGGTATGAGGCATGTTGAGAAGTTTTCTTCTGTAATGAAGTCATGTTAACCAATATTTGTAGTAATGGAACACCTCTTTCATATTTAGAAATTTGGCCATTATTATTCGTTGAATAGTTATTGATCTTCTTTAACATGATAATATCATCTTATACTTCAATGGAAATTTATTGAGAATTTTCTAGAGTATTTGGTTGAGCTCTCCGTAGTAAGAAACCGACTTTAGGTAACTGAGCAATAAAAAATAACCTCTTTGATTATTCATAGTTGGATGAGTTCCATTAGGAATCTTGTTGATCAACTTATTGAATTTTTTCAACAAATTATCTCATCAGATCTTGCGGTTCTCTCTTTTTCTGAGCCTGTTAAGAAAGGATTGTAAAATCATCTTCCGCGGTCTTAAATCTTACTTCAAACAAGGTTTTTATATCATCCCATTTAGTAATTGAACATAATGACATATAGTAAAACTAATATGTCGTGGCATCTTGTAATGGCTACATCAATAGTCAAATGAAAAAATATTCATTTCCTACTCCAAGAATTCCACCGGGTGTGATGAAAGTTGTAATGTGAGCCTCTCAATGTTGTTTTCCATCTCCATAGAATTTAGGAAATTTATTTCTTGATATTTTTGGTAATTCATGAAGTGGTGGAGCTAATGCTAGTGGATTGGTGTTCTGTCCCCATGACACAAGTGCAACCATCTCTAGAGGTAGATTTTTCAATATTTAAGAATAGAGTGAAGATGTAACCGAGCCAAGACGTGAAGAATCAAATGCTTTCATTTGAATATTTATGAGAGTAAGTATGAAATTAACCAGTTCCTGTAACTCAAATGTGGGATTATGAGATACCAAAGTGTTTTTTGATTTGAATTCTTTAGTGAATATTTATTCTTCTAGTTTGTAAATATTATCTAACATGGAAACTTACAGCTTGAAAATGACAAGTTTATAGCAGAACTCAACAATGAATTTTCAGCAATGAGGTTCCAGGTTTATAAAATTTTTGATTTATGATTTTTTGGATTTTCAAATATCTTATTATTAAGAGATCTTTTAAGGGTGCACAATGTTCAGATCCTCACCAATGAAGTTGCTAAAACATATTGGCAGAATAATTTATTGTATTGCAAATTATTTTTTTCACCAATCGTCATGGGGTTAAGCCCCTCCTTCTTGGGTATGGGGAGAATCCCATTATTGAATGTAAAATAGATAAAACTATGAGGTTTCTGTTAGGTCAGAGAATAGACAAAAATACTCCACTAAACCTATGGCAAAGTGATTGTACAATGAATAAGGGAGTAATTTTATTTGAGGAGAGGTAAAGAGGAGTAGGAGAAATAAGGGGAGACGATTAATGTTATGAGTAGAATTACATAACTCACATACATTATCTATAGTAGGCATTAAATTAGAATTTAATTCAATCATGAAATCAACAATAATAGTAATAAATTAGAGACCAAAAGTTCTATAGATTCATTAATCAAGGACACAAAGTTCCTTCTTGGTTTTACAAGTACACAATGCTTGCAAAATTGGAAAAGAGAGTATGGAAGAACATAGGAAAGAAAAAGAGATGAAAGAATACATCTTTTATAGCTTGTAGTAGTAGTGAAATCCAACAACTTATAACTTAAAATAATTTCCAACCTGTTTCAAATGGAGAATCCATCCCAATTTATAACATTACAAATGTACTTTCATCCCCACCACATGAATTTTCACATTTTCTTATCACTTGTGACCTTTCATATCCCTAGGGAATAAAACTAAGAATTTTTCTTATTAATAAAAAAGGAAACTTACAACATTAAGTCAAGGGTCACTTAAGTGAATAAGACAAAATAGTGAAAAAAGGCATTCTTAATGAAGAATTAGAATATGCAGAGAGAGAGAGAGAGAGAGAAGAGAGAGAGAGAGAGAGAGAGGAGTGAGTAGAGAGAGAGAGAGAGAGAGAGAGAGAGAGAGAGGTTTATAAATCAAATGAAGACGAAGCCTCTTTCGATGAAGAACTTGTTTATGATGGATCATGAATGAATTTTCATTTCACTTTACTTCATGTTGAATTGGAATACTGAGATTGTAACTCTTTATTTTGGGAGACATAAACTCCTTCCAGGTTATTGAATAAGTTTTCAAAAAGACTGTTATGAGACATGTATTGTGATAGGAACATGATGATCATATTTGATCACAAGGTATGATTTAGGACATGGAGATCACTATCTTACTCCTCTTGGACTTGAAATTAACCTCCATGATAAATATGTCACCCCTGATTACAATAAACCTCAAGATGCTTAAACATGTTCTTGTTTGTGTGTGACTCAATGAAAAGGTTCTTATCCTCAAGATGGAAGGATTTTTCCATGAATGATATTATTTTCTTATGACCACCATGGTGATTAAAAATGATTCCTCATATGAGGATATGGGTGCACTCCAAGGAATCAAATGAGTGTTAAAACACATTACTAGGTGAATTGCACTATGTGAAATTGAGATTATTTATTATTATTACAAATAAGATGCTTCTATTTGAACAAAAAGTTGGAGTGAGGACATGGAGATCATCCACTTATTTACCTTCATGAAAAATATGTCTTTGTTTGAATGAAAACATACTTAGGATACCTAAACACATTTATTCTCATCTTCTCCTCATTGAAATAAGTATTCTCCTTTGGATAGAAGAATTTATCTCATAATGAAATTTTGTTCATCTGGGGATAATTTTAGTGGTGAATATTTGTAATATGGAAAAAATTTCAATTTAGGAAAATTTGAAAAAGAAATTTTTTGGAGTAGGTTAGTGTCCTGTTCGCCTAAAATTTATAGCACATATATTTTTTGGGGTTGGTTTTTCCTACATTTGAAAACATATCCTATAAAAACCAAGGTGATTCATCGGGTAGTATACTACCACCAGTTCCTTACCAATACCATGAAGTTTTGAACTTGCATACTCTAAGCAGTAGATAAAAGTACATATTTATCATTTAATCACTTAGTTTATGCGTGGCTATAATATTTCCTGATGCGCGACAAATATTTTCTATGGACGAGTGAAAAGGAGATCTTGCTAATGAGAGAAAAAGTGTTTTTTGTTGACATGTGGAAAGGATATTTGTTGACACACACGACTCATTGCATTTGCTGATGCACGACATGATTTAGTTTATTGACGTGTGACTTAGTTTTTTGTTCCGATTCATGACATAGGTTTCTCTGACGTGCGACTCACTGTGTTTGCTGACATAGGACTCAGTATACTATGATGAAAAAATAAATTTTATCTGACATGTGAATTTTTGCTTTTGCTGATGCACGAATCAGTTCAAAATAATGGAAGGTGCTAGTGCTTAGAATGGGAAAACCCAAAAAGTAACTAAGAAATTTTAAAAGACCCGGTTTAAGTATTTTGGAAAATCCTATTGCTAAAGATATCGCATAACCACTAGCACCCATATAGCTACCACTAGAAAGGAACCAAATTATTGACTATGTGGAAGGTAATATTGAGGTGGACATTCATTCTATACAATATTAACCAAATGACACCTATGATGATACCATGCAAGATCTTGAAGATATACCTATTTAGATGCCAAATCTTGAAGATATTATTCCTATTGGGGTGAAACCAGGAGTGCATCAAGACATCAAAAATACAAGTACTCAATAAAATGGAACAAAAAAATAAAATTCAAATTCTGGTTCATGAAAGAGGAAACCAGGTGATTGTGATATTGCTCAGAATTCTACTCAAAAAAGTAAAACATTGAAAACAAACAATAATATGTGGATACTTGGGAGAAATTAAATGTTTGATTGGGCTTCCAAATTTCCATTTATTAAACCTATACAGTCATCTAATTTAGAGGATATCCCATTTGAATGTATATGTACAATATGTACATGGAAATTGGGAAAGCAAGAAAAAATGCAATTGAATCTTGACACTATAGAAAAACATTGTGGAAAAAAATAATTGACTGTAACGGGGGAGGATGGCAAAAAAATCAAAACACACAGGTGGAAAAATGAAAAATAATGCATGCATGTTACATACGCAGCAAAGTATGAAGTAGAATAGAAAAAATATAGACATCTCATAGAAAAGGAAGGAACAATCACATCACAAATTAGTAAGATGAATCAAACAAATCTTCATGCAAAACTCATATAAGTCTCTACTTTATTTCACATACTAAAGAAAGGAAGACCAATTTCAGATTTCCTCAATTTCAAAGTTTGGTATCTATATAATGGAATGCCCAATGTACTTGAGTCTCATTGGTCTGACAATAGTGCATGGGAAATGGAAAAATGACTTTCGATGATAGAGAAGGAAGATTAGAAAGAGAATGTGAAAAAAGATAAATTTATCTCTCTTTCAATTGATGAAGTGAGAGTAGTTGACAACACTGCATGGGTTTGTATCCATGTCTATACATTAGAAAATCATATAAGTAGACCTCATTTGTTGGGTGTTATGAAAATGGTTGAAAACTGTAATGCCGAAAGCCTACATAAAATAGTTTTTTCTTATTTGAAATATATTGCTCAAATGACTGATTATGAAATTTCTACAAAGTTGGTATGCATCGAAGAGATGGTGCATCAGTCATACAGGGTCACCATATAGGGCTATGTGTTAGATTTTAAACAACAAGGGCCCCTTATATGCTAGCAATTCACTATATGGCTCACCAAATGAATTTAGTGTATTAAATGGTAAACAACTATGATAATGTTGCTAAAGTAGAAGAAATTATAAGAGAAATTCAATCCTATATTGAAAGTAGCCCAAAGAAATTTCTTGAGTTTCATAAATTCACATTTGGAATTACAGATGGCAAAAAAATTCTGAAGGATGTTGAGATGAGATGGATTTCTTTGTATGAACCTGAATGTAGAGTTCGTGATGAGTATCCTTTGTTGGTTGGTTTCATGCAAAAATATCATCATGATGTTGATAGGGTGAGGGACTTGCTATTCCATTTAATTTATTTTGAGACATTGTTACATTGGTTGGTATTCTTCCAATGTTGCAGGAGATCAATACACTCATGAAGCATGCACAGGGGAGATTAATCTATACTGTGGATTTTATACAGATGATAAAAATGGTATGTCAAAGTCTTGATGTCTCGTACCATTCCCAAGATAGTTTTGATACACTTGTTTTCGAGAATTGGAAAGCTTTATTAGATCTTAAAAAATCCCAGTAACTATTTGAGATTTAATATCCACGATCACCTCTGCATCAATGTTAATGGAAGGGAAATACCACTACACATTTTGCAAAAACGTTAAGATATTAAAGGATTCGAACAAGAAGATGTTCCTGTCACACGTAATCTATTTTGAGTCTATTATAGTTTGAAACAAGAATAAAGATTAATTTTTTTTCAGAATCTTATCATCAGAAATTAGAGAATGTTTCTCCAAAGATAAAATTCTTGAACCAATGGGTCTGATGAATCCTAATTTTTGGAATACTGAAGGTGCTCGTGCAGAATTTGTAAGAAAGCATTTCCATAATTCCATGGGTACAATAATGGAACATTTATCAAAGACTTCAGAGGTCAAGGGTATGGAAATGAAAGGTATATTTAATGTTCATTTATTAAACTCTCAATCATCAAAATTTTCAACAATAATGAGGAACCAATATAAAAATTTAGATGAACGTTCTAAGAGTGGTGATATTACAAGTCTTTGGCAAGGAATCTATCAAAGTAATGTCTTTCAAGAAGACATCAGTGAATATTTTAGATTATATGAGTTATGCCAAATAATGATTTTGGCGTCTATGGAGGACGAAATGGTTTTCAGTGCTTTCTCATTTATAAAATCAAAATTGAGAAACAAGTCGGATTAAAATTTGGAAAGTTGTATGAGGTGTTATGTTTCTCGCTACTCTGTGGAAACTTTTCCTTTCGATATAAAATTTGTGCATTAGAAATCTTTTTCCGAAAGAAGAGGTGTAAATAATACAGCTACAAATACAACTATTCCCAACGATGAGACTCGAATTGGTGTGTCGTTAGACTCTATAGAAGAGAACATCGACTTTGAAGAAGCTATTGATAATGGATTGTTTCAGCTTTAAATAGGTATCTCCTTGACCTTAATTTTATTGTTTGAATTTGGTTATTTATTCAATTATTAACTCTACATATCCAAATATTTAATGTGGTTATTTATTCAATTTCATATTAAATCTACAGATGCAAATATTGACTGAGGAGGCTTTTTATTAAATTTTGTTTCAGATCTTGTTATAATTAAAGATGTTACAATTATATATATTTACATTTATTCAAATACAATTATTTATAAACAATATGTTTTATATAATTACTATTTTGGATTTTTCGAATACGAAATTCTGTTTTAAAATTTGTTTGTTACATGCATTTGTCTCATACTAATTTGCAAGACATTCAGAGTTTAGATCTACATGTTCTTCTACTGTCCATACATGTACATATTATCATTTGCATTTTTCTTTAATCTTTTGTTTCTTCATTAATCTGATCAATCATTATTTCATTTATTTTTTTGAAAACATGGGTTGAAATCCATCCTAGGAAGCTCTCACTTGTTAGGATTGACAATGTTAGGAAACTCACCCATCTATATACTAATCTATTTCTCATGTTGATTTTTTTTTGAATTGAAGATCTTCTAGCATGCAACACGATACAAAGGATGATTTCTCATTTTCCTTCCAGATGCTTTGTCACAACCATTTAAAATACAAGAGGTAACTTAAACCCTATCATATGACATTGCTTGAGTTTTTACAATTATGTTTAATTTTATTTATGTATTTGCAAAACTCTTTGATAAAGTGTTTAAAATTTTTGGGATAAAATCACACATTCGAATTTTATAAGAAGAGAGATGAAGATTTTTCCATATTAAGATGTTTATGTCATAACACATTCAAAATTTTCTTAAAACAATTATTCATTATACAATTCATCATCCACTATTGTACTTAAAGCTAATGTCATCATCCACATCTAATGTCAACATATCAATGATTCATTAGAATTAGAGAGAAGAAGATTTTGAGAAGATTTAAATGCAGACCTCATATAAAGTTCTATTTTTACAAGTACAAAGTTCTTAGAACAATTATCCATTATCATCATCCATGATTGTGCTTGAAGCTAAAAATATAAGTACACTCAATTCATCATAATCCATATCTGTTTTAATGTCTCCATCCACATCTAATGTCATCATAGAAGATGCAAGTCCTAGTTCAATTCAGAAGCAGAGAGAAGAATATTTTGAGAAACCTGATACAGAGTTCAAATTTTACAAGTAGTAAGAAGATGTAAGTCCTAGAATCTTGACACACTCCAATTATTCTTAAATAAATTATTTATCCATTATCATCTTGCATGATTGTTCATGAAACTAAATGTAAGTCCACATAATTCATCATCATCGATATCTATTTTAACATTCCAATTTTTCTTAAAACAATTATCCATTGTCATCATTCATCATCATCTACATCCATTCTAATGTCATCATATCATATCCATTAGAAGATTTTGATAAGTTTTAAATGTCTCTGTCCTACCACATTCCAAATTTTCTTAAAAAAATCAGCCATTATCATCATCCAAATTCCATGAATGTGCTTGAAGATAAATCTACCTCCACATAGAACTATTGATAATCCATATCTATGATTCTATTCTAATGTCATCATCCACATCTATGCAATCATCATTACAATTATTAAGATGCCTTTGTCCTATCACATCCCATATTTTCTTAAAACAAATAATTAACCATTATCATAATTCCATCACATTCAAATGAATGTATCTAGAAATTCTATATATAATAGATAAGAAGATATAAAATTCCAGATTATAAAGTATTTCAAATTTTCAAACCCCATCACATTCAAGTTTCAAGTTTCCAATCCGGATAATAAATTATCTCAAATTTTCAAACATCATTACCATCAAACTCAAGTTTCAAATTTTCAAATATAGATTATAAAGTATTTCAAACTTTCAAATTTAAAGTTTCATTTTTTCAAGTTTTAACCCTCAATCATGAAATTTTTCAACCCTCAAGTTTTTGTTCCCCTTTCCCTAATGGCTTCCCCTATAGCTGTAATCATTTCCCCAATGGATTCTCCTCCTATACCCCTTTACCCAATGGCTTGAATAATCCCAGAACAAATCAGATCTTCTATAACACTATATAGATTCTTTATGATCCTTTGTTCTTCCCTTGTCACATCTCCATGGGATAGAAAAATGGGATCTGCAGCTACCTTGGATTTGAATAAAATTTTAGGGTCATAGCCATGCTCTTTAATTAGGGTTGAAGCCATGTTTTTATACGTGAATATCAAAAAATATTGTTTAAAAGTGATAATACCACCTCTTACTTGGGTAAGTAAGGAATCATTCTTCGCAGGTTGTATCTGGAGTGCAGCGTATAAACTTTCCCTTTGCAAATAATTTTCATAACTACTTATTATTTCATTAATTAGTACTGTATCCCATCTCTCCCATTCTATAATCTGACTGATATGAGGTAAAATAAAATTCATGACATGGGATTGACAATCATTACTAATTAGTTTCTCTAAAGGAAATGGTAACAATTGTTCACCATCTGTATTTGAAAAAGATGATGTAGCTGGAGAGGTATGCGGGATTTCTGGTTGATCATCAACTGCTACCTATTTCTACCTTTGGGTGGCTTGATCCTATTTGTGATAAAATAAATCAATATTCAAATAAATAAATCTAAAATGAGAAGTAATGAAATTTGAAATTGAAGTATACCTGCTGGCCTTGAATCATGTCACGTGTATTAAAAAACCCTGATGGTTCATTGCTATCAATGCCCAAGTAATCTTCATTTAAATTTATATTATTTAAAACTGATATGCCCGTTGCATTGGGCAAGCCACCCAGAGAGAGGGTTAGAATTAAAAATGAGGAGGCAATGTTTAGTGTTCCACTAAGGGCTGGAGGAATTGGCACACTTTTACCAATGTTCTTTTTCCGTAAACCTCTGGTTGCAATTTTGAATCGTATTGGTGGAGGGGATAGTGCCACTATTTATACAAAATGTGAAGGGCTGCAATGTGCTGAAAAGTGCAAGAAAAATCATATGAAAAAACTATTAAACTATTTGAAAACTTCTATTAGAGATATTAAATCATAGCTTGTTGAGGGGTAACATGTCATGGAGCTTGAGGTGGTCAAGTTGGAGTAGTTATTGGTTTTGTTTGAGCTGTGTGTTTTTGGGATTGTTGTGAAGGTTGTTGAAAAGATTCAATTACATGCAATTGAACTGAGTGAGTTGGTGAAGACGGTTGACTTTGAGAAGCCCAGGTATTGTCCAAAGTTCCTGCAATGTTAAAAACAGTTGATTGTATGTCAATTCAATATGGTAAATGGTAAATTTAAAAATAAAAAATGGGAATTTGTAAATAGTAAATGTTAGGGTATTACGTCTCTAGCGTTTAAAAAATTCAAACACTTGGTGGTTCGGAGATGAGTGAAATTCCATTTCAGGATTGCGAATCTACTAACGCCTCAGCATGTTGTTGGCCTCTTCCTCTTGATGCATATTTTTTTCACAGAAGGTCCTCTAAAAATATTTTCTATAAAAAGTCAATATTTAATCAGATTCTAGATGAACATAATGTTAGTCTTATGTCGAAATACAAACTTATACCTATTGTTCTTGAAATGAAATTGATAAATTCTTCATTGTCTCGTTTATGTAAGTAGGAATTGGCTTTTCTTTTAAATTGAAAAGATCCTCGTAATAAAGGCCAAAGAGATAGTTTGTGGAGTGAATAACTGGTTTTTCAAAAAGTAATGCATTTATAATGTCATTTTTTATTTTATTAGATAAAAAAGTGCACCAATCAAATTTTTTTCTTTCCAATAGTTACAAGAATGTATGCAATAACCCAGTTTGGTATATCCGTTTGTCGACCCTATAAAACAATTCTAGCTTGAAAGATAAAAATCATAGCAGCAAGAAAGTGGTGTGAAATTCCTTGCGTATCCACACCACCTCTTGATTTATTGACATGATGTACAAAAATTCAAAAATCAAATTTAATTAATATCGAAAATAGATTATAGGTTACAGATTATAGATTGTATATTAATATCAAAAAATCAAAATATAAAATGAAAATTGAAAACATTTTATATGTATAATGAACATGGAAACCGAAAGTAGATTTGAGGTACTTCTTATCAGTTTTGACGAGGGTTGATTTCGTTGTGACAATGGGGGAATTTTTGTATGGAAGGCTTGTTAAGCAATGAATATCAGTTGGATAGATACCGAATTGAAACATACAACCATCATCCACAATAAAAATAAACATATTGTCCTCTGTATTATATGAGGAGAGTAGGTAATTCATAATATCATGATCTATTTCAAACTAGGGAATCTTAATGAGCCCATCAAAGTCACATGCATCGACAAAATCCTTGTATTCTGAATTCATTTGCAAAACTATCTGAATGTGGGGGCACAACAAGTTCCTATACAATATCTTTCCCTTGGAATGGGCTTGGGGGTTAGTTGGAATTTTTGCTTGATTTTGGTCTTGAGCTTGGCCTTGGGTTACACTTGTATTCACTATTGTACTTGTCCTTGAGCTTGATTGCACCTGAAATTGATTCCTGTAAATGAGAAATTTTGGGAGCCGGAGAGTGTCAATGTGAAAATGACCGACGAAAGGGTATTTATAGGAAAAAATAGGGTTTGGAAGCCTTCTTAACATGCAATAAAATTCCTTGTTGTCGTGCATCAAGAAGCCTTCGTGACGCGTGACAAAACATCTTGGTGTCGTTTCTTGATGTGCGATAGTAAGGCCTTCTGTCGAGTGTTGAGAAACCTTCCTGACGTGTGACAGAAGGTTTTGCTATTGCACGTCGAGAAGCCTTCCTAATGTGTAATAATAAGACCTTCTATCGTGCATCAAGAAAGATTCCTAACGTGTGACAGGAGGCTTGCTGTTGCACGTCAAGAAGTCTTCTTAACGCATGGTAATAAGACTTCTATCGCTCATCACGAAGGCTTCCTGATGCGTGATAAAAATCCTTTTGTCGTGCATCAGGAAGGATTCTTTATGCGTGACAATGAGCCTTCTGTCACGTGTCAGGAAGGCTTCTTTAGGTGCCACAGCAAGGCGTCAATGTTTGCAATTTTTTTTTTGATTTGTGTGTTGTACAGTTACTCTCCCTCAAAATAATGGTAGGTGAAATTTTAGTTCTCAAAAAAATGGAAAATTCACCTTTACATGAAAGTGGATCCACGTATATTTGCCGGGGATTTTCTACCTCCATTTTTCCAGATTCTTCTTAAAATGTACCCTGTGTTCATCTAACCTCTTTAGTGACTAAAATTTCTTCCTCATGTGAGATGTAAGGAAAATCCAAAGAATTAAATAAGTTCTTAGAAACAATGCCACGGGACACTGCACTGCATTAATTTGTGATAACCTCATGCTCCTACAAACATGATGGTCATGGGTTGAGGCACATTTGGAGTAGTGAATATGATGTAATACCATTACTGTTATTTACTTAGGATGATCAATTCATGTTTACATATGTTGTAAGAATCCATCAAGATTTTCGGTCGGAGCTTCCCGATTCACCTTAGTGATGAAGAAATATCCTCATTGAATGAATTAAACTATGATGAATCCCTTTCTTTTAAAATTAGGATGCGTTGATTCATCTAGCTTCTTGTGATTTGATACAAGTGATATGAGCCTTATTTTAAGACTTTTTATTTTAGTAGGTCTTGACTAGGATGTCCATTTTTAGTAAGTTTTCCAAATTTTCACCTTTTGATAATTTTTTCTTGCTAAGAGAGTCCGGGTGCTAAGAATTTACCATTTTTTTAAACTTACTATTTTTGGACATGAAAATCCTTCAATAATTGCTATTTTTTGGTGGAGATCTTTTGTTTTTCGGATTGAAACAAAACTGGTTTTAAAGTTTAGGTTTTGATACATGTTGTTCTCCTCCATTTTTTGAGGTTTGTCTTTTACTAGAGTTCAGAAGATCTTAAAAAAAAACCTCTAAGCCTAAAAATTTCACTTGGATGCATTAAATTGTATATAACATCTTGTGTAGTGCTATTATTGTCAAATTTAAGGAATTTTTTAAGGGAGCACAGTGGTAAATTTTTTTTGGAAATTGAGTGCACCTTTTTTGAGATATGATCATTTTCTTAGTTTAGGTGTAGTGCCCACTACCCTTTGACACCTTTTGATACTGATCATGACACTGTTGAATATACCATGGACATTGTTATAGTTTTGATTTAGTATGATGATTAGATGTTAGAGCATGGATAATTGTTGACTTTAATTCATATATGATGCATGATGATTATTAGAGACATTTTATATATTGATGTTAATATACTGTCTGACATGGTAACATTATAGATGTTTTTCAGACATGTGATATTTGGATATTTTGAGTAGAAATAGAAAATTAAAATTGATGATGATATAGTTGTTGATGAAATTTTAAGTGACACTGTTGATTGGCTTGATGATTGTTGTGATTCACATATATATTGATGAATTTGGAAGTATATTATATTCATTTGGATGTTCTGATGCGGCCACGAGACCAAAGGATGCATTTTTGTTTTACAGGTTAAAATATCACAACACACATCGGGGGATTAGAGACCAACCACATTGGAATTCTAGATGAATTCAACAGGGTCACCATGGAAACTGTATTTGTTTGTTTGTGTTTGATTGTTGTTAGGGATTCCCATAGGGGGAATCACCTTCAAATGTGACCAAGGGGTTTTATGTTTCTTTTATTTATTTTCCTTAGTTTAATGTTTCATGTGTTTGTTTTGTGCTTCCTTGACCCCTTTCCTTATTTATTAAATGGTGTGTTAATGAATGTGAGTAATAATATTGTTAAAAATTAATTAATAAAATTGGGTCATAAGAAAGTAATTATTAAAGTTGTTGGCCTAAAATTAAAGTGTTGTAAGAAATGTGTACGCGATGTGTAAGAGATGTGTAATTTGATTTTGGAGTATGAAACACTCCATCTTCTTTTAAATTCGAATTTGTCCTTAGAGGATGATTTTGGAGGCTTTTGGGACAAGTTAAAATTGTCCCATACCACTTAAGTTTACATACCAACCTTACATATGGTTGAAGAGTTAAATTTAGACTTTTTTTATGCATTTTTGTAAGTCAAGTTGAATGTTTTTATTGCACTTTTCTTACATGTTTTAATTTTAGTCCTTTGGGGTGTGGTTTTGATTTGAGTGTGTAAGTAAAACTATCATATTATTAACCTACTTATTGATTATGCATTGGAAAATGAAGTTGAATTTGTGTTAGGGTTGAGGACGTGTGAAGTGGCATCCTACATGGATCCTTCTCATCCTCTTCTCTTCCCTCTTCTATAAAATTTGAATTCCTTACCTTGTTTTGGGGTTGCTCCACTTTTATCACTTCATATTTTTGGGAGACTTTTTTTGGGGGTTTGGAGAGATATTACTTTTGGAGAAGATTGGAGATTATTGCATGTTGGTAGATTATTGATCTCTTGGACTATTTTGCATTGGAAATCTTACTATTTTGAACTTGCAACAAACTCCATCATGGAGAGGTAAGAGCTTGGCTCTTGGAAATTCTCTTCGTGCCCTTTTATGAATATGTAAATGCTTGTATGTTTGTTATTGTTTGTGAGATGCTGGGTAGATGGCCTAGGAATGGTGTAGGAGAAGGCTATGGGGTTTGTTTTATGGGAGGAATAAGTGTTTTGGGGAGATATATGTGTGGAGGGAGTTGGGATATGGGTTCCACCTTACAAAGAAATAGCTTGCATTTATTTACTCATTATGGGGTGCCATAAGCGGTTGGGGAGACAGAAGGGAATGTGAAGAAAAAGGGGTACTTGGGGGAGGCATAAGGGCATGTCAGGGATTTGAAATGTTATATTTTGGCGATTTCTTTTTAGGTGGTGATACCCATTTCCAATTTCGGAGACATAAGTAGCATCCCCCATAGTTTCTTGCTCCTTTAGCTTGCATGATGAAGCTCGAGTTTTGTTTGTTATGTCTTAATGTGGTTGGAAACTACATTCTATTTTGGACTGGGTTTTTTAATGTGAAATTTTCATGTGTGTGTGGAAGCGGGTTGTTTCCATGAGTTAAAACACATTTGTTATTGCATTGTGGTGGGGGCTCGAGGGCTAATGAAGAAGGATGACTTCTCCTTTAATTGGATGTCTCAGTTGGGTGGAGAGTGTTTTCTTTCCCCTGCCTTTGTTGTGATCAAAATTGAAAATGGAGGATCTTCATGTTGTTGTTCTGGAGCAAAGGAAAAAGATAGCTTTGACAGTCCCTTGTGAGAGTTCTATTTTTAAAGCCTTTTTTCCACTTGAAGTGGATGAAAATGTCATCTATTTCATGTTGAAAAGATGTTTTTGTATTGGCTATGAAAGTTATAATCTAAAATGTGAAAGAGATGCACTCTGTTTTCTATTTTTGAATGAAAGAAAAGAAAGAATTGTATTTTGTCTTTTGGGGAATGGAATGGTAAAGAAAGTTGTAAGGATATCACTTTGAATTAATAGAATATTTTATTATAATCCTCAAATGGAATTTTTTTATTTGGAATCTGATTGTTGAAATGCATTATGAGATCTCCATTTATAAGTCTAGAAATACGTATGAAGAAATGTGTAGATCTTTGTTCTGTAGAAATGAATGATTGGAAAATAAGAATCTGCATTTTGGATTTTACACAGCTTGATGTGAAATAAACTCAACATTATAGATTAAAGTTTGAAATGAATGCATAGATTAAAGTTGATAAATAAAAAATAAGATTTGTTTGGGTTCAAGTATAGATTCTGCTTGGTTTCACTATAAATTGGAAAATATTTTATTCAAAATGTACAACATGACCTCTTCAACAATGAACAATAAAATGAAACATTAAATTAAAATTAGTATGATTAAAAGGACCCCAAAAAAACTAAAAAACTTAAGAAATTTTTATAGAACCTTTCAGAATCGAGTGCAAAACTTGTCACAGTCATTTTGCTGTCAAATTGAGAAATTTTGAATCGACCTTGAATCTAACAGTTTACCCTTGGAATCCATCCTAAATTCCTGTAAGAGAAACCCTCCATGTATTTTTAGCATTTTGAGAAAGGAAGGAGGTCAAATTGAACAAAATTTTATAAGTCAAATGTTACCAGTTTTCATTTTATAGTCCTACATTTTATAAAAATTGGCCCTTAAAACTTTATCCAAATTAAATTATTAAAGTTTCTTTTAAAATAGTACGTCAAGATATTTCTGAAAAGTCCTTGTTTGCCAAAAACAGAGTTCCCTAACAAAATTTATGGCCTTCTGAAGTTCGTAGAAGAGGAAGAGCTTCTTGCAAGCCCATCTTTCACACCCATGAGAAAATGACGCTCTTGTGCGCCCATCAGAAAATGAGTCTCATCCACACCCGTCTTGCATGCCCAGGAGAGAATGAGTCTCTTCTGCGCCTGTCTTTTTCCTGGGAGAAAAATAAGTCTCTTCCGCACTTGTCTTATGCACCGAGAGAAAAATAGTTTCTCCCATGCCTCTCTTCCGAGCCCGGAAGAAAATTTTATTTTCATGCCTCTCTTTTGCGCCCAGGGAAATTTATTCCTCATGCCCCACAAGAAGATAATCTATCTCCGCTAGGGATGAATTTATATCTCCTAGTATTGTGTAGGATATTTTGATAATTGTTGTAATGGAACTTCACTTTAGTTAGAGCTTACACTCACCGCTTGTGCAATGGAGGTCTGGATCAAGATTTTCATCTCGGGCATGTTTATGCAACCTTGTGAGAGATGAAAGGTGTCCCTTTTAGTCAAAAAATGTTTGTTAGCTTTTTCTGTCTTTAGTTGAACCTCTTTTAGAAATATTGTGCTTCAGCTAGTTAGTCTAGATTACCAAAGTAATAAGTTCACCTTTGTGAGAAGAATGCTTGAACCAAACATGAATCATGTAGATTGTTAAGGCAGGTCTTGAAAAACATTTTTGGTAAATGCATAACCTTAAGGGATTGTAAACCGTGGAGTGTCTCCAACTGTGACTGTATATTATGGTTGAGCTGTTTCGTGGTGCCTTGTCAAAGAGTAAAGTGAACTGTCCATGATGGTTATTAGTTGTTTCCGTGTTGTCCATAAGGTCATCGTTAAGTCATGTTGTTTGAAGAGTTAGTTGTAACCTTTGTGACCACCTCTTGCATCATTCTGTACATCAAACAAGTCAAAATAAAATTATCCTGTACTTTTCTATGATGGTCTTTGTGTCATGTATTAGTGGGTGTTACACTTGGTATCAGAGCCGTGAGTTCAAAATATTGGACCTTTGGGTGCACTAGAAAAACTTGAGACATGAACTGTAAACCTAGCACACTTTTAAATCTAGAAAACAACCTTGTTTGAAACTTGAAAAAAAGAAATACATATGAAGAAATATTACATTACTATGTTCATTTGAATTGCTAGAATTAAAATCATAATAAAATAATAAGTTGTTTGAGTTGTTGTGCTTGCTTAGTGGTGTTTTTTCTAAACCCGAGTAAATAAAAATGTCAAATTAAATTTATTTTTGTTAACTTCTAGTGTAGTGGAAACTTGGTTCCCCTTTGAAAATGTGTTGTTTTACAAGTCCTAAATCTTGATTTAACTGTATGTTGCGTTAAGCCCTTTTGAGACCCTTCGTTATTAAAGTTGTTGGAATGATAAGTTGTATGGTGTGATTCTTGTGGTTAGAAAATAGTGGTTGTGTTCTAGGTTGAGAAGATTTAATTAGAAGTTTTTTATAGCTTCCTTCCTTTAGTGGTTAGCAAAAAGGGTCTGGGTGTCAGTTTTCCATTTTTTTACCCATATGGGAGAGTGGACATTATGTCTGGGTATCGTTTAGGACCTGATCCTACATATATTTCCTTGGAACTATCCTCAAGGAAGAGTACCCCTATTGGCATCCATGAAGGTCTGCAGAGTGAATGTGGTTTAACTTTTGTGTTTTACATTCGTAATCTTGTGTTATTTTATCAAGGACCAACATCTTATTTTACGATTGATTTGAGAAGATGTGAGGCTCTTTTATTTTATTTTATTTTATTTTTTTGCAAGAATTTTAAGAATTTGCAATGCAACTACTTAGCCACTTTCCTTGATTGTCGACATTTCTTGTATTTTATTTTGATTGGTGACTCAGAGCTCATTATGTTGTTGGCTACTTAGCTAAATGCTACGTGGTTTCTTCCATCATGATGATGAGCTAGTTCTATGGATTTTGTATTGTGACATTTTTTCGTATGGGGGTACACCCTTGGTGTCTTGAATGTCCTCTTAGGTGCTTAAAGTTATGCCTTGGTTTTGGATGCACATAACCTTGAGGGTGTCTAGGATCTTAGAGTGAATTTTTCGTTGCTCGACCTTGATAGATAGAGAGCTTGTTGTGTTGTGCATTCTAGTTGACAGTATGTTAGCGGTGGGGGTGATTCTATTGTAATCCAGTAAGAGCTTGATCTTTTTCAGAGTAGAGGTGTTTAATTGTGGGCTAATGAATTATGTTAGGATCAGATTGATTTTGGCTGGCTCTGGATGTTAGTAGAAAAGTGTGTGTCTAGTAGTGGATTCTTTTCAATGGCATGCTAAGTTTTAATAGGATTTCCTTAGTGACTTAGGGTTATATGCATCTTGGTAATTATGGTTATAATTAATTCCATTTGAGTATTGTGTGTAGATTAAGTGTGTTTGTTTTCCCTCTTGACCTATAAATAAGTCTACCCTTTCCTTAAACTTTTTAAGTTACTATGAATAACATTATATGACCTATTAATTTAAAACTACGTGGAGACACTTATGGATGCCATGAGTATTTTGGACCATTCCACTAGTGATGTTAGTATACTTAGACTCTGATGAATTAATCTCAATGGTATTTTATAATGGGATTCTTCTTGTGAAACTGTAACTCTTGGTCGTAAAGCCATGTTGAATAGATAGCTGATTGGGTACTTACAATTGATGCTTTCTAGTGAGTATGTGGTGTTCTTATATTTAAAATATTTCCTTGTCATTTTGATTGCTTGGTTGGTGGTATCCTGTGGTAATATGGGTGTAGATTTGAAAAATTTCCTTGTCTTATCATGTGAGTAAAAATGTTTTTGCCAAAACAGCGAACATTGTTAAACCCTAGTAGATATGTAAAAGTAATTATGCTTCTTTAATGGGCATTCCTTGTAACTTCATTTTCAATAACTTGTAGAAACCCACTAGGAATGTTTTATGATACTTTTAATTAGTGGAAAAATCTCGAAATATTGTTGTGATCCATGTTGGTTGATTGTTTCTTAGTTCTTACAAAATTAATAATGTGTTTTCTATGTTTAATGTCCCTTGTTTTCTTAGAATTAAAAATGTGATGTGTTGATTTACCTCTCTCTCCCATAAAAGTAATAGTGTGATATGTTTACCATTCCTTCTCATTAAATTTTTAATTGACATTTTTACTCACCCAAACATCATAAAACTATAATATAGGATATTTGGCCTTGAAGCTTAAAAAATATACTGGAACATAGAAAGAGAAAATGGTCCTTTCTTTAACTTGGTAGATTAATAGAAGAAATAAAAACCATGTAGAAGAATAGAAAGGGAAAAATTTGTCCATCTACCTCCCTTAGGAGTAAAATAAATACTTTTTCTCTTTTCCACGTTTACAGAATGGCGAGATATCATTCCCCTTTAGTGGTCCTTATAACACAACTTGTTATGTCATAATGGGAGGAAGTTTAACTAAGAAAACTCGTAAAAGAATGTTATGAAAAAATAAAACTACGACTTTTGACTTAATTTATTGAGTTATAAAATAAGTACTTGATTTATGTGTATTGAGTGGAATGTATAATTGAACCTGTAGTTCTATCGCCTACCCGGAATTATGAAACACCTGGTGGTTAACAATGTGTTCTAAGTTGCTTAGTACTTTCTTCTTCATAGATGTATGTGCCTTTCTTTGTGGGAGTTTTGGGTCATCATACCCTTATCGTCCCATATCTTGATGATTGTGAGTTGTGGCTTTTTTGGATTGAGACTTATCTCTTGTTTAAGAGGAAAAATCCTTGCATGTTATATTTTCCTTGGAGACCTAAGTTCTTGTAATTTTAAGGAAACATATGTTAAGGATATAAAATAAATTTGGGAAGTATTATTTTCTTCTTGTTCTTCTTGAGGAAAATTTTTGTTATTGCCCCTTTATCGTTAGGATGGAAATTACAAGATGATGTTATTCACTTTCATCACGATGCACCCTTGGATTGTAGTTGGAGCCCGTGTTACTTGATCTTCTCCCTAGTTACCTTGAGTGATATTTGGTGTTACTATTTATGCTTGTGCTCTCCTTGTGATTATTCCGAGCTTGAACAAGGTATAAGATAAATAAATCCCAGTGTGTTATAGTGTATGGTGCTTCTTGCATTGTTATGTTAGCTTCTAGTGGAGTTGTTTAATAAATTTTTGATGTCTCTAGATTTTGGTTGGTGTGGAGTGTTAAATTCTTAAAACAAAGTGTAAAAATCAGACTATAAGAAACCTTGTGGTCATGAACTTGCTTAGTATTACCATGAAAATTTGATTGTACCCTCTCGAGTTATATAAGTGCTTTCCATTAATATTTTCCTAGATTATAAATGTTTTTTTTAGGTGTCCTTCCTTGTTGATTAACCTCATCTTATGTGATCTGAAATTGAGGGACCTTGAGAAGACATGTCCCTCGTACAAAATTTTGGCCATGGTTGATTTTGCTAGCCTTGTCTAAACAAAAAACTATGAAAACATAACTTAAACTTAGTGGAAACCTTAAATTTTGTTATTAGAGTATGTTGTATTCCATGGAAGCTATGTGGTCTTTCTCAAACTCATGGAATTCTCATTATTATTTCTATACTTGGTGGTTACTCTTAATACTCTTTTGAACTCTTCATGTTATAATGTTATGTGTTGTATGTTGGTTAATAGCGTAAAGTTACTCTCTAGATTTAAATGTTTGTAGCCTTGCATGTAGAAAGTTTAGAACTCATCCCTTCAAATATCCCTTCTTCTTACTGAATTGCATTGAACCAAACTTGGGATTATGTGGACCCACACTTGTTTGAAGCAAGAAATCCCATAATGGGAGTGATCCTTTTTCTGTTGCATTTGTTCCTATCTCTCTTTCCTATGACTTCTAGGAGGAAGTCAAGTCTAAGGGGAGGGGGATGTAGTGCCCACTTCCCTTTGATACCTTTTGACACTAATCATGAAACTGTTGACTATACCATGGACATTGTTATAGTTTTGATTTATTATGATGATTAGATGTTAGAGCATGGATCATTGCCGACTCTGATTCATATATGATGCATGATGATTATGAGAGACATTTTATATATTGATGTTGATATAATGTCTGACATGGTTACATTATAGATGTTTTTTGGACATGTGATATTTGGATATTTTGAGTAGACCTTGAAAATTAAAATTGATGATGACATAGTTGTTGATGAAATTTTAAGTGACATTGTTGATTTTTGTGATTCACATATATATTTATGACTTTAGAAGTATATTATATTCATTTGAATGTTCTGATGCGGCCACAAGGCTGAAGGAGGTACTTTTGTTTTGCATGTTAAAATATCATAACACACATCGGGGGATTGGAGACCAGCCACCTTGGAATTCTAGATGAATTCAACAAGGTCACCATGGAAACTATATTTGTTTGTGTGTGTTTGAATGTTGTTAGGGATTCCAATAGGGGGGATAACCTTCAAATGTGACCAAGGTGTTTTATGTTTCTTTTATTTATTTTCCTTGGTTTAATGTTGTATGTGTTTATTTTATGGTGCTTTGACCCCATTCCTTATTTGTTAAATGTTGTGTTAATTAATGTGAGTAATCATATTGTTAAAAATTAATTAATCAAATTGGGTCATAAGAAAGTAATTATAAGAGTTGTTGGACTAAAATTAAAGTTTTTTAAGAAATGTGTAAGTGATGTTTAAGAGATGTGTGAGTTGATTTTGGAGTATGAAACACTCCATCTTATTTGAAATTCGAATTTTTTCTTGGAGGCTAATTTTGGAGGCTTGTGGGACAAGTTAAACTTGTCCCATACCTCTTAAATTTGCATACCAACCTTACCTATGGTTGAAGATTTAAATTTAGACTTTCTTTATGCATTTTTGTAAGTCAATTTGAATGTTTTTATTGCACTTTTCTTACATGTTTTAATTTCAGTCCCTTGGGATGTGGGTTTGATTTGAGTGTGTAAGTAAAACTGTCATATTATTCACCTACATATTTATTATGCATTAAAGAATGAAATTGAATTTGTGTTGGGGTTGAGGATGTGTGAAGTGGCATCCTACATGAATCCACCTCATCCTCTTCTCTCCCCTCTTCTATAAAATTTGAATTCCTTACCTTGTTTTGGGGTTGCTCCACTTTTATCACTTCATTTTTTTGGAAGACTTATTTTGGTGGTTTGGAGAGCTCTTACTTTTGGAGAATATTGGATATTGTTGCATACTGGTAGATTTTTGATCTCTTTGACTATTTTGCATTGGAAATATTGTTGTTTTGAATTTGGAAAAAACTCCATCATGGAGAGGTAAGAGTTTGGCTCTTGGAAATGCTTTTCTTTCTATTTTATGAATATGTAAATTCTTGTATGTTTGTTATTGTTTTTGGGATGTTGGGTAGATGGCCTAGGAATGGTGTAGGAGAAGAATAAGGGGTTTGTTTTGTGGGACACATAAGTGTTTTTGGGGAGGTATAAGTCTTGAGGGAGTTGGGATTTGGGTTCCACCTTACAAAGAAATAGCTTGCATTTCTTTACTCGTTATGGGGTGCCATAAGAGGTTGGGGAGGCATAAGGAAATTTGTGGAATAAGGGGAACTTAGGGGAGGCATAAGGTTATGTCAGGGATTTAAAATGTTATATTTTAGCGGTTCGATCTCAGGTGGTGATACACATTTCCCCTTTGGGAGGCATAAGTAGCATCCCCCATAGTTTCTTGCTCCTTTGGATTACATGATGAAGCTTGAGTTTTGTTTGTTATGTCTTAATGTGGTTGCAAACTGCATTCTATTTTGGACTCAATTTTCAAATGTGAAATTTACATGTGTGTGTGTGTGTGGAAGCCGGTTGTTGCCATGAGTTGAAACACATTTATTATTGCATTGTGGTTAGGGCTCGGTGGCCAATGTAGAAGGATGGCTTCTCCTTTCAATGGATTTCTTGGTTGGGTGGAGAGTGTTTCCTTTCCCCTATCTTCAAATTGATCAAAATTTAAAATGGAGGATCTTCATGTTGCTATTCTGGAGAAAAGGAAAAAAAACAATTTTGACAGTCCCTTGTGAGAGTTTTATTTGTAAAGCCTTTTTCCCACTTGAAGTGGATGATAATGTAATATATTTCGTGTTGGAAATATGTTTTTGTATTTGGCTATGAAAGTTATAATTTGAAATGTGAAAGAGATGCACTTTGTTTTTAATTTTTGAATGAAAGAAAAGAAGGAATTGTATTTTGTCTTTTGTGGAATGGAATGGAAAAGAAATTTGTAAGGATATCACTTTGAATTAATAAAATATTGTATTATAATACTCAAATGACATTTTTTAATTTGGAATCTCGTTTATGTAATGCATTATGATATCTCTATTTGAATGTCTAGAAATACGTATGAAGAAATGTATAATGCTCTGTTATGCAAAAATGAATGATTGGAAAATAAGAATCTATATTTTTGCGTTTACAAAATTTGATGTGAAACAAACTTGACATTATAGATTAAATTTGGAAATGAATCTATAGATTAAAGTTGATAAATATAAAATAAGATCTGTTCGGGTTCAAATATAGATTCTGCTTGGTTTCACTGTAAACTGGAAAATATTTTATTCAAAATGTACAGAATGACCTCTGCAACAATGAACAATAAAATTACACATTAAATTGAACTTGGTATGATTAAAATGACCCCAAACAAACTAAAACACCTAAGAAATTTTTATATAACCTTTCAGAATTGGGCGCAAAACTTCTCACAGTCGTTTTGCTATCAAATTGAGAAATTTGGAATCGACCTTCAATATAATAATTAACCATTGCAATCCATCCTAAATTCCTCTAAGAGAAAACCTCCATGTTTTTTTGGAATTTTGAGAAAGGAAGGAGTTGGAATTGAATAAAATTTTATAAGTCAAATGTTACCAGTTTTCATTTATAAGCCTGTAGAGCGTTTTCTCAAATTTGACCCTTAAAAATTTTACCAAATTAAATTATTAAGGATTTCGTGCATAGAGGACATTGAGATATTTCCATGAAAATTTCTTGTTTTCCATAAATGAAGTTCCCTATCAAAAGTTATTGCCTTCTGAAGTTCATAGAAGAGAAAGACCCTCTTGCGCACCCATGAGAAAACTAACCTCGAGGCAGAGTACCCCTACTGGTGGCCATGAAGGGCTGTAGAGTGAATGTGGTGTTAAATTGTGTGTTTTACATTCGTAATCTTGTGTTATTTTATCAAGGACTAACATCTTATTTTATGATTGATTTGAGAAGCTCTGAGGATCTCTTTATTTCTTTATTTTAAGAATTCACAATGCGGCTACTTAGCCACTTTCCTTGATTGTCCACATTTCTTGGATTTTATTTTGATTGGTGACTCAGAGCTCATTATGTTGTTGGATACTTAGCTAAACATTACATGGTTCCTTCTTGCATGATGATGAGCTGGTTCTATGGTTTTTGTATTGTGAAATTTCATCGTATGGGGGTACACCCGAGGTATCTTGAATGTCCTCTTAGGTGATTAAAGTTATGCCTTGGTTTTGGATGCATGGAAACTTGAGGGTGTATAGGATCTTAGAGTGAATTTTTTCATTGCTCGACCTTCATAGATAGAGAGCTCATTGTGTTGTGCATTCTAGTTGACATTCTGTTAGCGGTGGGGGTGATTCTCTTACAATCAAGTAAGAGCTTGAACCTCATCATAGTAGAGGTGTTTAATTTTGGGCTGATGAATTATGTTAGGATCAGATTGATTTTGGCTAGCTCTGGATGTTAGTACAAAAGTGTGTGTTTGATAGTGGCTTCTTTTCGATGGCATGCCAAGTTTTATCAGGATTTTCTTATTTCAATATATAAAGTAGTGATTTGAGGGTTGTATGAATCTTGGAAATTATGGTTAGAATTAGTCCCATTCAAGTATCGTGTGTAAGTTAAGTGGGTTTTTTTCCCTATTGACCTATAAATAAGTCTACCCTTTCCTTAAACTTTTTAAGTTACTATGAATAACACTCTATGACCTATTAATTTAAAATTACGTGGAGACACTTATGGATGCCTTGAGTATTTTGTACCATGGCACTAGTGATGTTAGTGTAATTAGACCTTGATGAATTAACATCAATGGTATTTTATAATGGGATTCTTCTTGCGAAACTATAACTCTTGGTTGTAAAGCCATGTTGAATAGATAGTTGATTGGCTACTTACAATTGATGTTTTCTAGTGAGTATGTGGTGTTCTTATAGTTAAAATATTTCCTTGTCATTTTGATTGCTTGGTTAGTGGTATCTTGTGGTAATATGGGTGTAGATTTGAAAACTTTCCTTGTCTTATCATGTGAGTAAAAATGTTTTTGCCAAAACAACCAACATTTTTAATGGGCCTTGTAAATTCTGTTGAGAACTTGTAGAAACCCACTAGGAATGTTTTATGATACTTGTAATTAGTGGGAAAATCTCGAAATATTGTTGTGATCCATGTTGGTTGATTGTTTGCTAGGTCTTACAAAATTAATAATGTGGTTTCTATGTTGAATGTACCTTGTTTTCTTAGAATTAAAAATGTGATGTGTTGATTTACCTCCTTCTCCGATAAAAGTAATAGTGTGATATGTTTACCCTTCCTTCTCATTAAATTTTTTTATTCACAAGTTGACTCACCCAAACATCATAAAACTACAATTGAGGAGATTTGGCCTTGAAGCTTAACAATTAAACTGGAACATAGAAAGAGAAAATGGTCCTTGCTTTAACTTGGTAGATTAATAGAAGAAATAAAAACCATGTAGAAGAACAAAAAGGGAAAAAATTTTCCATCTACCTCCCCTAGGGGTAAAATAAATACTTTTTGTCTTTTCCGCCTTTACAAAATGTTGAGATATCATGCTCCCTTAGTGATCCTTATAACACAACTTGTGATGTCATAATAGGAGGAAGTTTAATTAAGAAAAATCGTAAAGGAATGTTCTTAGCAAACGAAACTACAAATTTTGGCTTAATTAATTGAGTTATAAAATAAGTAAGATTTATGTGTATTGAGTGCAATTTATAATTGAACCTGTAGTTCTGTCGCCTACCCGGAATTGTGAACACCTGGTGGTTAATAATGTTTTCTAAGTTTCATAGTACTTTCTTGTTTATAGATGTATGTGCCTTTCTTTTGTGGTAGTTTTGGGTCATCACACCCTTATCGTCCCATAGCTCGACGAGTGTGAGTTGTGGCCTTTTTGGATTGAGAATTATCTCTTGTTTAAGAAGCAACCTCCTTGCGTGTTATATTATCCTTGGAAACCTAAGTTATTTTAATTTTAAGGAAAGATATGTTAAGGATATAAAATAAATTTGGGAAGTCTTATTTTCTTCTTATTCTTCTTAAGACACATTGTTGTTGTTGCACCTTTTCCGTTCAGATGGAAAGTGAAAGATGATGTTATTCACTTTCATCATGATGCACCCTTGGATTGTAGTTGGACCCAGTGTTACTTGTTCTTCTCCCTATCAACCTTGAGTGCTCTTTGGTGTTACGATTTATGCTTGTGCTCTCCTTTTGATTATTCTGATCTTGAGAAGGAAATAAGATAAATAAATCCCATCGTGTTATAGTTTATGGTGCTTCTTGCATTGTTATGTTAGCTGATAGTGGATTTGTTTACTAAATGTTTGGTGTATCTAGATTTTGGTTGGTGTGGTGTGTTTGATTCTTAAAACAAAGTGTAAAAATCAGACTATAGGAAACCTTGTGGTCATGAACTTTCTTAGTATTACCATGAAAATTTGACTCTACCCTCTCGAGTTATATAAGTGCTTTCCATAAATTGTTTCTTCGATTGTAAATGTTTTTTGGTTTCAGTGTCCTTCCTTGTTGATTAACCTCATCTTGTGTGATCTCAAATTGAGGGACCTTGAGTAGAAATGTCCCTCGTAGAAAATTTTGGCCATGGCTGATTCTACTAGACTTGTCTAAACAATAAACTATGAAAACATAACTTAAACTTAGTGGAAACCTTAACTTTTGTTATTGGAGTATGTTGTATTCCATGGAAACTATGTGGTCTTTCTCAAACTCATGGAATTCTCCTTATTATTCCTATACTTGGTGGTTACTCTTAATACTCTTTTGAACTCTTCATGTTATATTGGTATGTGTTCTATCTTGGTTGATAGCATAAAGTTACTCTCTAGATTTAAATGTTCATAGCCTTGTATGCAGAAAGTTTAGAACTCATCCCTTACAATCTCCCTTCTTCTTACCGAATTGCATTGGACCAAACTTGGGATTCTATGGACCCACACTTGTTTGAAGCAAGAAATCCCATAATGGGAGTGATCCTTTTTATGTTGCATTTGTTCCTATCTCTCTTTCCTGTGACTTCCAAGAGGAAGTCAAGTCTAAGGGGAGGGGGATGTAGTGCCCACCTCCCTTTGAAACCTTTTGATACTTATCATGAAACTGTTGACTATACCATGGACATTGTTATAGTTTTGATTTAGTATGATGATTAGATGTTAGAGCATGGATTATTTCTGACTCTGATTCATATATGATGCATGATAATTATTAGATACATTTAATATATTGATGTTGATATACTGTCTGACAAGGTTACATTATAGATATTTTTCAGACATGTGATATTTGGACATATTGAGTAGACCTAGAAAATGAAAATTGAATTAAAATTGATGATGATATAGTTGTTGATGAAATTTTAAGTGACACTATTGATTGAATTGATGATTGTTGTGATTCACATATATATTGATAACTTTGGAAGTATATTATATTCATTTGGATGTTCTGATGCGGCCACGAGGCCGAAGGAGGTATTTGTGTTTTGCATGTTAAAATATCACAACACACATCAGGGGCTTGGAGACCAACCACTTTGAAATTCTAAATGAATTCAACAAGGTCACCATGGAAACTGTATTTTTTTTGTGTGTTTGATTGTTGTTAGGGATTCCCATGGGGAGGGGGATCACCTTCAAATGTGACCAAGGGGTTTTATGTTTATTTTATTTATTTTTCTTGGTTTAATGTTACATGTGTTTATTTTTTGGTGCTTTGACCCCTTTCCTTATTTATTAAATGGTGTGTTAATTAATGTGAGTAATCATATTGGTAAAAATTAATTAATCAAATTGGGTCATAAGAAACTAATTATTAGAGTTGTTGTCCTAAAATTAAAGTGTTGTGAGAAATGTGTAAGTTATGTGTAAGAGATGTGTAAGCTGATTTTGGAGTATGAAACACTCCATCTTATTTGAAATTCGAATTTGTCCTTGGAGGCTAATTTAGGAGGCTTGTGGGACAAGTTAAACTTATTCCATACCTCTTAAATTTTCATACCAACTTTACCTATGGTTAAAGAGTTAAATTTAGACTTTCTTTATGCATTTTTGCAAGTCAAGTTGAATATTTTTATTGCACTTTTCTTACATGTTTTAATTTCAGTCCTTTGGGGTGTGGGTTTGATTTGAGTGTGTAAGTAAAATTTTCCTATTATTCACCTACTTATTGATTATGCATTGGAAACTAAAGTTGAATTTGTGTTGGGGTTGAGGATGTGTGAAGTGGCATTCTACATGGATCCACCTCATCCTCTTCTCTTCCCTCTTCTATACAATTCAGATTCCTTACCTTGTTTTGGGGTTGCTCCACTTTTATCACTTCATTTTTTTGGGAGACTTGTTTTGGGGGTTCGGAGAGCTCTTTCTTTTGGAGAAGTTTGGAGATTTTTGCACGCTGGTAGATTGTTGATCTCTTGGACTATTTTACATTGGAAAGCTTGTTGTTTTTAACTTGGAACAAACTCCATCATGGAGAGGTAAGAGCTTGGCTCTTTGAAATTATCTTCTTTCCGTTTTATGAATATGTAATTGCTTGTATGTTTGTTATTGTTTGTGGAATGTTGGGTAGATGGCCTAGGAATGGTGTAGGAGAAGGCTATGGGGTTTATTTTATGGGAGGCATAAGTTTTATTTGGGAGGTATAAGTGTGGAGGGAGTTGGGATTTGGGTTCCACCTTACAAAGAAATAGCTTACATTTCTTTAGTCATTATGGGGTGCCATAAGAGGTTGTGGAGGCATAAGGAAATGTGAGGAATAAGGGGTAGTTGGGGGAGGCATAAGGGCATGTTAGGGATTTGAAATGTTATATTTTGGTGGTTTTGTTTTAGGTGGTGATACCCATTTCCCCTTTGGGAGGCATAAGTAGCATCCCCCATATTTTCGTGCTCCTTTGGCTTGCATGATGAAGCTTGAGTTTTGTTTGATATGTCTTAATGTGGTTGCAAAATGCATTCTATTATGGACTGGGCTTTTAAATGTGAAATTTTCATGTGTGTGTTTGATTGTTGAAGCCGGTTGTTGTCATAAGTTGAAACACATTTATTATTGCATTATGGTTAGGGTTCGGGGGCCAATGAAGAAGGATGGATTCTCCTTTCATTGGATGTATTAGTTAGGTGGAGAGCGTTGCCTTTACCCTGTATTTTCTGTGATCAAAATTGAAAATGGAGGATCTTCATGTTTCTGTTATGGAGCAAAGAAAAAAGACAGTTTTAACAGTCCCTTGTGAGAGTTCTATTTGTAGATCCTTTTTCCCACTTGAAGTGGATGACAATGTAATATATTTCATGTTGAAATGAAGTTTTTGTATTTGGCTATGAAAGTTATGATTTGAAATGTGAAAGAGATGCACTCTGTGTTCTATTTTTGAATGAAAGAAAAGAAAGAATTATATTCTGTCTTTTGGGGAATGGAATGGAAAAGAATTTTGTAAGTATATCATTTTGAATTAAAATAATATTGTATTATAATTCTCAAATGAAATTGTTTTATTTGGAATATCATTGTTGAAATGCATTATGAGCTATCCATTTACAAATCTAGAATACGTATGAAGAAATGTATAATGCTCTGTTCTGGAGAAATGAATGATTGGAAAATAAGAATCTACATTTTGGCTTTTACAAAGCTTGATGTGAAACAAAATTAACATTATAGATTGAAGTTGTAAATTAATGCATAGGTTAAAGTTGATAAATACAAAATAAGATCTGTTTGGGTTGAAGTATAGATTCTGCTTGGTTTTATTGTAAACTGGAAAATATTTTATTCAAAATGTATAGAATGAACTCTACATCAATGAAAAATAAAATGACACTTTAAATTTAACTTTGTATGATTAAAATGACCCCAAAAAAAATAAAACAATTAAGAAAATTTTAGAACCTTTCAGAATTGGGCCCAAAACTTCTCACTGTCGTTTTGCTGTCAAATTGAGAAATTTCGAATCAACCTTCAATATAAAAATTGACCCTTTCAATCCATCCTAAATTCCTCTAAGGGAAAACCTCCATGTATGTTTGGCATGTTGAGAAAGGAAGGAGGTTGAATGGAACAAAATTTTATAAGTCAAATGTTACCAGTTTTCATTTTATAAGCCTGTAGAGCATTTTATCGAAACTGACCCTTAAAACTTCATCCAAGTTAAATTCTTAATGTTTCTATGAAAATTGGACATTGAGATATTTCTTAAAAGTCCTCATTTTCCAAAATTAGAGTTCCCTATCAAAAGTTATGGCCTTCTGAAGTTCGCAGAAGAGGAAGAGCCTCTTGCACACCTGTCTTGCGCGCCCTTGAGAAAATGAGCCTCTTACGCTCCCATCTTGCACACCCATGAGAAAATGAGTCTTTTCTGTTCCCATTTTGTGTGCCTAGGAGAGAATGAGTCTCTTCCCCACCTATCTTGCGCACCAAGGAGAAAAATAATTCTCTTTGGCGCCTATCTTGTGCACCTGAGAGAAAAAGAGTTTCTCCCTCTCCTCTCTTCTGTGCCCGGAAGAAAAGTTCCTTTATGTGCCTCTCTTCCGTACCCATGGAAATTTCTTACATGCACCCCGCAAGAAGATAATCTATCTACGCTAGGGATGAATTTCTATCTCCTAGTGTTGTGTAGGATGTTTTGATAACTGTTGTAATGGAACTCCACTTCAGTTAGAGCTTACACTCACCACTTGTGCAATGGAGGTCCAGATCAAGATTTTCATCTTGGGCATGTTAATGTAACCTTGTGAGAGATGAAAGGTGTCCCTTTTGGTCAAATTAATTTTGTTAGCTTTGTCAGTCTTTAGTTGAACCTCTTTTAGAAATATTGTGCTTCGGTTAGTTAGTCTAGATTACCAAAGTAATAAGTTGACCTTTGTGAGAAGAATGCTTGAATCAAACATGAATCATGTATATTGTTAAGGCAGGTCTTGAAAAACATTTTTGATAAATGCATGACCTTAAGGGATTGTAAACCGTTGAGTGTATCCAACTATGACTGTATATTATGGTTGAGTTGTTTCATGGTGCCTTGTCAAAGAGTAAAGTGAACTATCCTTGATGGGTGTTAGTTGTTTGGGTGATGTCCATAAGGTCATCGTTGAGTCAAGTTGTTTGAAGAGTTAGTTGTAACCTTTGTGAAAACCTGTTGTGTTGTTTTCTACATCAAACAAGTAAAAAAAAATATCCTGTACTTTTCTATGTTGGTCTTTGTGTTGTGAATTAGTGGGTCTTACACTTGGTATCAGAGCCATGGGATCAAAATATTGGACCTTTGGGAACACTAGAAAAACTTGAGACATGAACTATAAACCTAGGACACTTTTAAATCTAGTAAACAACCTTGTTTGAAAATCGAAGAAAATAAATAAGTATGAAGAAATATTACATAAATATGTTCATTTGAACTTCCAGAATTAAAATCATTACAAAATAATAAGTTGTTTGAGTTGTTTTTCTTTCTTAGTGGCATTTTTTCTAAACCCGGGTAACTAAAAATGTCAAATTAAATTGATTTTTGTGAACTTCTAGTGTAGTGGAAACTTCGTTCCCCTTTGAAAATGTGTTGTTTCACAAGTCCTAAATCTTGATTTAATTGTATGATGTGTTAAGCCCTTTTAAGACCCTTCCTTATTAAAGTTGTTGGAATGATAAGTTGTATGGTGTGATTCTCATGGTTGGACAATATTGGTTTTGTTTTGGATCGTGAAGAGTTAATTAGAAGTTTTTTAGAGCTTCCTTTCTTCAGTGGTTAGGAAAGAGGGTATGGTTGTCATTTTTCCATTTTGTTACCCATATGGGAGAGTGGAAATTAAGTCTCGGTGTCATTTAGGACCCAATCTTGCGTATATTTCCTTGGAACTAACCTTGAGAAAGAGTACCCCTTTTGGCAGCCATGAAGGGCTGCTGAGTGAATGTGGTGTTAACTTTTCTGTTTTACATTCGTAATCTTGTGTTATTTTATCAAGGACCATCGTATTTTATCATATCTTATTTTATGATTGATTTGAGAAGCACTGAGGCTCTTTTTTACTTATTTTTATTTTATTTTTTGCGACAATTTTAAGAATTTGCAATGCAGCTACTTAGCCATTTTCCTTGATTGTCGACATTTTTTGGATTTTACTTTGATTAGTGACTCGGAGCTCATTATGTTGTTTGGCTACTTAGTTAAACGTTACGTGGTTCCTTCTTGCATGATGATGAGATGGTTCTATGCTTTTTGTATTGTGACATTTCGTTTATGGGGGTACACCCTGGGTGTCTTGAATGTCCTCTTAGGTGTTTAAAGTTATGCCTTGGTTTTGGATGCATGGAAACTTGAGGGTGTATAGGATCTTAGAGTGAATTTTTTCATTGCTCACCTTCATAGATAGAGAGCTCGTTGTGTTGTGCGTTCTAGTTGACATTCTGTTAGCGGTGGGGGTGATTCTCTTACAATCAAGTAAGAGCTTGAACCTCATCAGAGTAGAGGTGTTTAATTGTGGGCTGATGAATTATGTTAGGATCAGATTGATTTTGGCTAGCTCTAGATGTTAGTACAAAAGTGTGTGTTTGATAGTGGCTTCTTTTCGATGGCATGCTAAGTTTTATCAGGATTTTCTTATTTCAATATATAAAGTAGTGACTTGAGGGTTGTATGAATCTTGGAAATTATGATTAGAATTAGTTCCATTCGAGGATCGTGTGTAAGTTAAGTGTGTTTTTTTCCCTATTGACCTATAAATAAGTCTACCCTTTCCTTAAACTTTTTAAGTTACTATGAATAACACTCTATGACCTATTAATTTAAAATTACGTGGATACACTTATGGATGCCTTGAGTATTTTGGACCATGCCACTAGTGATGTTAGTGTAATTAGACCTTGATGAATTAATCTCAATGGTATTTTATAATGGGATTCTTCTTGTGAAACTGTAACTCTTGGTCGTAAAGCCATGTTGAATAGATAGCTGATTGGCTACTTACAATTGATGCTTTCTAGTGAGTATGTGGTGTTCTTATAGTTAAAAATATTTCCTTGTCATTTTGACTGCTTGGTTGGTGGTATCTTGTGGTAATATGGGTGTATATTTGAAAACTTTCCTTGTCTTATCATGTGAGTAAAAATGTTTTTGCCACAACAACAAACATTATTAAACCCTAGTAGATCAGTAAAAGTAATTATGCTTTTTTAATGGGCCTTCCTTGTAGCTTCTTTTGAGAACTTGTAGAAACCCACTAGGAATGTTTTATGATACTTGTATTTAGTGGAAAAATATCTAAATATTGTTGTGATCCATGTTGGTTGATTGTTTCCTAGTTCTTACAAAATTAATAATGTGTTTTCTATGTTGAATGTCCCTTGTTTTCTTAGAATTAAAAATGTGATGTGTTGATTTACCTCTCTCTCCCATAAAAGTAATAGTGTGATATGTTTACCCTTCCTTCTCATTAAATTTTTAATTGACAAGTTGTCTCACCCAATCATCATAAAACTATAATTGAGGAGATTTGGCCTTGAAGCTTAATAAATAAAATGGAACATAGAAAGAGAAAATTGTCCTTGCTTTAACTTGGTAGATTAATAGAAGAAATAAAAACCATGTAGAAGAATAGAAAGGGAAAAAAATTTCCATCTACCTCCCTTAGGAGTAAAATAAATACTTTTTCTCTTTTCCACCTTTATAGAATGGCGAGATATCATGCCCCTTTAGTGGTCCTTATAACACAGATTGTTATGTCATAATAGGAGGAAGTTTAACTAAGAAAACTCATAAAGGAATGTTCTGAGAAAACAAAACTACAAATTTTTACTTAATTTGTTGAGTTATAAAATAAGTAAGATTTATGTGTATTGAGTGGAATGTATAATTGAACCTGTAGTTCTATCGCCTACCCAGAATTATGAAACACCTGGTGGTTAACAATGTGTTCTAAGTTGCTTAGTACTTTCTTCTTCATAGATGTATGTGCCTTTCTTTGTGGGAGTTTTGGGTCATCATACCCTTATCGCCCCGTAGCTCGACGATTGTGAGTTGTGGCCTTTTTGGATTGAGACTTATCTCTTGTTTAAGAGGAAAAATTATTGCATGTTATCTTTTCCTTGGAGACCTAAGTTATTGTAATTTTAAGGAAACATATGTTAAGGATATAAAATAAATTTGGGAAGTCTTCTTTTCTTCTTGAGAAATTTTTTTGTTATTGCCTCTTTGCCGTTAGGATGTAAAGTACAAGATGATATTATTCGCTTTCATCATGATGCACCCTTGGATTGTAGTTGGACCCCGTGTTACTTGTTCTTCTCCCTAGCGACCTTGAGTGCTCTTTGGTGTTACGATTTATGCTTGTGCTCTCCTTGTGATTATTCCAAGCTTGAGAAGGGAATAAGATAAATAAATCCCATTGTGTTATAGTGTATGGTGCTTCTTGCATTGTTATGTTAGCTGCTAGTGGAGTTGTTTACTAAATGTTTGACGTCTCTAGATTTTGGTTGGTGTGGTGTGTTCGATTCTTAAAACAAAGTGTAAAAATTAGATTATAGGAAAGCTTGTAGTCATGAAATTTCTTAGTATTACCATGAAAATTTGAACATGTACCTTGTCGAGTTATATAAGTGCTTTCCATAAATAGTTTCTTTGATTCTAATTGTTTTTTTTGTTTTAGGTGTCCTTCCTTGTTGATTAACCTCATCTTGTGTGATCTCAAATTGAGGGAACTTGAGTAGAAATGTCCCTCATAGAAAATTTTGGCCATGGTTGTTTCTACTAGCCTTGTCTAAACAACGAACTATGAAAACATAACTTAAACTTAGTGGAAACCTTAACTTTTGTTACTGGAGTATGTTATATTCCATGGAAACTATGTGGTCTTTCTCAGACTCATAGAATTCTCCTTATTATTCCTATGCTTGGTGGTTACTCTTAATACTCTTTTGAACTCTTCATGTTATATTGTTATGTGTTGTATCTTGGTTGATAGCTTAAAATTACTCTCTAGATTTAAATGTTCACAGCCTTGCATGCAGAAAGTTTATAACTCATCCCTTAAAATCTCCCTTCTTCTTGTTGAATTGCATTGGACCAAACTTGGGATTATGTGGACCCACACTTGTTTGAAGCGAGAAATCACATAATGGGAGTGATCCTTTTTCTGTTGCATTTATTCCTATCTCTCTTTCCTATGACTTCCATGAGGAAGTTGAGTCTAAGGGGAGGGGGATGTAGTGCCCACTTCTCTTTGACACCTTTTGATACTGATCATTACACTGTTGACTATACCATGGAAATTTTTATAGTTTTGATTTAGTATGATGATTAAATGTTCGAGCATGGATTATTGCTGACTTTGATTTATATATGATGCATGATGATTATTAGAGACATTTTATATATTGATGTTGATATACTGTCTGACATGGTTACATTATAGATGTTTTTCAGACATGTGATATTTGGATATTTTGAGTAGACCTAGAAAATTAAAATTGAATTAAAATTGATGATGATATAGTTGTTAATGAAATTTTAAGTCACACTATTGATTGGCTTGATGATTGTTGTGATTCACATATATATTGATGACTTTGGAAGTATATTATATTCATTTGGATGTTGTGATGCGGTCATGAGGCCGAAGGAGGTATTTCTATTTTGCAGGTTAAAATATCACAACACACATCAGGGGATTGGAGACCAACCACTTTGGAATTCTAGATGAATTCAACAAGGTCACCATGGAAACTATGATTTTTTTTTTGTGCTTGATTGTTGTTAGGGATTCCCATGGGGGGGATCACGTTCAAATGTGACCAAGGGGTTTTATGTTTATTTTATTATTTTCCTTGGTTTAATGTTTCATGTGTTTATTTTGTGGTGCTTTGACCCCTTTCCTTATTTATTAAATGGTGTGTTAATTAATGTGAGTAATCATATTGTTAAAAATTAAATAATCAAATTAGGTCATAAGAAAGTAATTATTAGAGTTGTTGGCCTAAAATTAAAGTGTTGTAAGAAATGTGTAAGTTGATTTTGGAGTATGAAACACTCCATCTTCTTTGAAATTCGAATTTGTCCTTGGAGGCTGATTTTGGAGGCTTGTGGAACAAGTTAAACATGTCCCATACCTCTTAAATTTTCTTACCAACCTTACCTATGGTTGAAGAGTTAAATTTAGACTTTCTTTATGTATTTTTGTAAGTCAAGTTGAATGTTTTTTATTGCACTTTTCTTACATGTTTTAATTTCAGTCCTTTGGGGTCTGGGTTTGATTTGAGTGTGTAAGTAATATTGTCATATTATTCACCTACTTATATACTATGCATTGGAGAATAAAGTTTAATTTGTGTTGGGGTTGAGGATGTGTGAAGTGGCAACCTACATGGATCCACCTCATGCTCTTCTCTTCCCTATTCTATAAAATTTGGATTCCTTACCTTGTTTTGGGGTTGCTCCATTTTATCACTTCATTTTTTTGGGAGACTTCTTTTTGGGGTTTGGAGAGCTCTTGCTTTTAGAGAAGATTGGAGATTGTTGAATGTTGGTAGATTGTTGATCTCTTGGACTATTTTGCATTGGAAAGATTTTTGTTTTGAACTTGGAACAAACTCCATCATGGAGAGGTAAGAGATTGGCTCTTGGAAATACTTCTCTTTCCCTTTTATGAATATGTAAATGCTTGTATGTTTGTTATTTTTTGTGGGATGTTGGTTAAATGGCCTAGGAATGGTGTAGGAGAAGACTAGGGGGTTTGTTTTTGTGGGAGGCATAAGTGTTTTTGGGGAGGTATAAGTGTGGAGGGATTTGGGATTTGGGTTCCACCTTACAAAGAAATAGTGTGCATTTATTTACTCATTATGGGGTACCATAAGAGGTTGGGGAGGCATAAGGAAATGTGAGGAATAAGGGGTACTTAGGGGAGGCATAAGGGCGTGTCAGGATTTGAAATGTAATATTTTAGTGGTTTTTTCTCAGTTGGTGATACCCATTTCCCCTTTGGGAGGAATAAGTAGCATCCCCCATAGTTTCTTGTTCCTTTGGCTTGCATGATGAAGCTTGAGTTTTGTTTTTTATGTCTTAATGTGGTTGAAAATTGCATTCTATTTTGGACCGGGTTTTTAAATGTTAAATTTGCATGTGTGTGTGTGTGGAAGCTCGGTTGTTGGCATGAGTTGAAACACATTTCTTATTGCAGTTATGGTTGGGGCTTGGGGGCCAATGAAGAAGGATGGCTTCTCCTTTCATTGGATGTCTTGGTTGGGTGGAGAGAATTTCCTTTCCCCTATCTTTGTTGTGATCAAAATTGAAAATGCAGGATCTTCATGTTGCTGTTCTGGAGAAAAGGAAAAAATAGTTTTGACAGTCCCTTGTGAGAGTTCTATTTGTAAAGCCTTTTTCCTACTTGAAGTGGATGACAATGTAATCTATTTCGTGTTGGAAAGATGTTTTTTTATTGGCTATGAAATTTATAATTTGAAATGTGAAAGAGATGCACTCTGTTTTCTGTTTTTGAATGAAAGAAAAGAAAGAATTGTATTCTGTCTTTTGGGGAATGGAATGGAAAAGAAAGTTGTAAGGATATCATTTTGAATTAATAGAATATTGTATTATAATCCTCAAATGGAATTGTTTTATTTGGAATCACATTTTGAAATGCATTATGAGATATCCATTTGAAAGTCTAGAAATACGTATGAAGAAATGTATAATGCTATGTTCTGCAGAAATGAATGATTGGAAAATAAGAATCTACATTTTTGATTTTGCACAACTTGATGTTAAACAAAATTAACATTATAGATTAATTTTGGAAATGAAAGCGTAGATTAAAGTTGATAAATAAAAAATAAGATCTGTTTGGGTTCAATTATAGATTCTACTTGGTTTCACTATAAACTTGCAAATATTTTATTCAAAATGTACAGAATGACCTCTAAAAAAATGAAAAATAAAATTAAGACTTTAAATTGAACTTAGTATGATTAAAACAACCCCGAACAAACTAAAACACTTAAGAAATTTTTATAGAACCTTTCAGAATCGGGCGCAAAACTTCTCATAGTCATTTTGTTATCAAATTGAGAAATTTTGAATCGACCTTCAATATAACAATTGACCCTTGTAATCCATCCTAAATTACTCTAAGAGAAACCCTCCATGTTTGTTGTGCATGTTGAGAAAGGAAGGAGGTCGAATTGAACAAAATTTTATAAGTCAAATGTTACCAGTTTTCATTTTTATAATCTTAAAGAGAATTTTATCAAAATTTACCTGTTACAAAATTTATAAAAATTAAATTCCTAAAGGATTTTGTACAAAGAGGAAATTGAGATATTTTTGAAAAGTCCTTCGTTTTCGAAAAACAGAGTTCCCTATCAAAAGTTATGGCCTTCTGAAATTTGTAGAAGACGAAGAGCCTCTAACACGCCCGTCTTTCACGCCCATGATAAAATGAGTCTCTTCCTTGCCCATCTTGCATGCCTAGGAGAGAATGAGTCTCTTTCGTGCCCATTATGTGTGCTCGGGAGAAAAGAATTCTCTTCCACACCTATGTTGTGTTCTCGGGAGAAAAAGAGTTTCTCTCATGTCTCTCTTCTGTGCTCGGAAGAAAAGTTTCTTTCCGTGCCTCTCTTCCGCGCTCAGGGAAATTTCTTTCACCCACCCCATAAGAAGATAATCTATACACATTAGGGATGAATTTCTATCCCCTAGTGTTGTGTAGGATGTTTTGATAACTGTTGTAGTGGAACTCCACTTAACTTAGAGGTTACACTCACCGCTTGTGCAATGGAGGTCCAGATCAATATTTTCATCTCGGGCATGTTTATACAACCTTGTGAGAGATGAAAGGTGTCCCTTTTGGTCAAATGAATTTTTTTAGCTTTTCCAGCCTTTAGTTGAACCTCTTTCAGAAATATTGTGCTTTGGCTAGTTAGTCTAGATTACCAAAGTAATAAGTTCACCTTTGTGAGAAGAATACTTGAACCAAACATGAATCTTATAGATTATTAAGGAAGGTTTTTAAAAACATTTTTGGTAAATGCATAACCTTAAGGGATTGTAAACTGTGGAGTGTATCCAATTGTGACTGCATATTGTGGTTGAGCTGTTTCGTGGTGCCTTGTCAAAGAGGAAAGTGAACTGTGCTTGATGCGTGTTAGTTGTTTCCATGTTGCCCATAAGGTAATATTTGAGTCAAGTTGTTTGAATATTTATTCGGAACCTTCATGATCACCTGTTGCATCATTTTTGTACATCAAACAAGTCAAAAAACAATTATCCTGTACTTTTCTATGTTGGTCTTTGTGTCATGAATTAGTGGATGTTACATTAGGAGCTAGATGTTTTGGGAAAAATATAACAACATACATATACAAACACGGTAGTTTTATAGGGAATGAAATATCATTTGAAAATTTTAAAATTACTAATCATGCGAGGTGTGGGATCTAGTCATTTTTTCGTTTACAAACCTTAACTCACCTTTGACTCGACAACTTAATTCGAGTAGGGATGTGGTCGAAGTTGAGTTACACCGGTGAAAGAGGGAAAAAGGTGAAAAAAGGAAAACAAAAGTAAAAATTAGACTATATGTTGACAAGTGGAAGCACCAGGTTCCTTATTGGTGAGACACATGGACGGGGAATGAGCACCGAGAGCTTAAAATTTTGCCACTAGGAAGTAGAAATGATTTTTCATGTGACTAGGAGCTACATGGAAGGACGAGGGTCACATGTTTACATGCCCCTTATCCTATTTTAACCTTAGGTATAATTAAAATGGAAATAAGGTGTGAAAGCATGTGACCTAGGCTTGGGCTCACGAGAGGGGGACAAGGTAGAGAGCAAGTTTGTGCAACTTAGGTGTAGAAGTGGTGAGGGATAAGTAGCGAAAGGTTTTCCTTGGTGGGTATCACTTTTATGTCTCCCTTGTCCCATTTACACCTTTTGACCATAAAATGGGATATATATGGTGAAAATGTGTGACCTCAGGGTTCAAGTATATGAAAAGTGGGGTAAAGACACTCATTAAACTTATTTTCTCATGCTAACTCCCAAAATCATAATTTCAAGTGAAGAAACTTTAAAATTAATGGGGATCACAATTTTATGTCCCCCTTGTCCCATTTTTATTTCAAATATAATCCAAGGGGAAACCAAGGGTGAAAGATTGCGATAAAGGAGTTTTGAAGTGCTGATGTCACCCACCGAGTGCATTTAAGGACCATGTGAGTGCTTTTTCCCCACTAGAGCATGAAAGAGTGTTTTCAGGTCAAATTTTACATGAGTTTGAATCCAAAACAACTTTTTATATCATTATAGCCATTATTAGGATCCATTTAAGCCTTATATTCAATATTTAGGTCATATTTCAATCTTGACTTGAAGGGGTAGTTGTGGTGTCTTACATTCTCACAAAATATGCTTGAGTCTTGGAACAAAATTGATGTTTCAATCACGTAGAAGGTTATAATATATTTCCTTGGATAATTTCTTTCCTCCAAAATCCTTCCGAAAATCCCAAAATCATCCAAAAAAATTTGATTTCACCATTGGAGCCTTCACTCCATGTGCCCAGAATTACCTTATGTTGCACAAGTTATTTTTGACTTAAATTTCTTCCACCAAATTTACCTAAAATGCCTAGGATGAATTAATTTATCTCCAACACAACTCCCAAAATATTTTATTATTTTGTGTAGGCTTCAAGAGGGTGTTTACCAGTTTTAAAATGGCCAATAATGGCCCTTTTTAGACCTCTAGAGACAATTATTATTCCTTGAAACTCAGTGAATTCATCAATAGTCTTGGGAATTTACCTCTACACATTAATAAAAATTGAAAATATTGTTAACACATTCCTCTGACACAAAATGAGGGTGAAACTTAGGACATGCTAGCTAGAGGAAAGGTTTAAAGTGACCAGAAGAGGAAATTTTCAAGTGTGGGTTTAGTTGTCATGGCCAAATTTTTTAGTTTTACATGCTAGACATTTAGCATGAAAATAAATTTTTTCCTATGAAGATCCAAATTCCCTCAAAATATGTGACCTATAATGCTTATTTTTCAATTATCTAGAAAACTTGAAACATAAAAATGGGAAAAATATCTCTATTTGGAGTACAATCGCCACAACTAAAATTTTCTCCACATTTACTTTGGGTTCTAATTTTCATCCATGTTAGCTTGAGAGGTCTGCATGCTTCTCATAGGTTATAAGAGGCTCTCCCTATGTTAGAGCTTCTTAGTTGAGAGTGTATGGATACCAAATTTTCTTGATTACCAAAAAAGTTTTGATGCATAAAACAATGTAAATGGGAGTGAAGTCCTTAAAAATACACCCTAATAAAAAATAAATAAAATATCAACAATCTTATTAAGTAAAAGATGAAACAAATAAATCCTAAAGTGGGAATAATATGTAATTATTATTTTGATTAATGTTATTTAAATTGATACATTTAAACCCACATTTCTTCTAGATAAATGTTGTACAAATTACTACTTGTAAGGCCCCTTTTCCACTTCTGAGTATTAATGCTACTTGTAACTCATTTCCAAGTATCAATGTCAATGCGTAAGCTATAAAGCATTAAATCATCATGTGTGTAATATGTAACATGGTTTATTAGGATTGCACTAGGACTTGTTAACTCAACCAATATTCAATATATGTTATTAATTTCACCGAAGAAGCTTACATTTATCAAATAATTTGTCAATGTATTTCATTGAATAATAGATATCAGGAAACATGGCATGGTCACAAGAAAAAACTTCATGTAACATTAGAAAGTACGTTGGGATTTCACAATTTTATATGTTGGTGAAATTCAACCACATCAAACACACTAATGTAAGCAATCTCATTGGAAAAATGATTAGAGTTAAGGGAGGGGATACACTAAGTTTAAGGGTGCATATACAAAATATTATATAATAGAATTGAAAACAAAAAAAATCCTTCTCCCCATTATACATATTGGATTTTGGAACTTCAAATTATGTAGATGAGACTTTTTTTATATATTTAAATTTGGTTATTTGAAATACAAAGAAATTTAAGACGAAAAATTACTTGAGAATTGAGTTATATAGTTTTTTCCACCTATTTGTAATCATTTGATTGGCTAATTGGTTTGGAATGACTTGATGTGACTTATTGAAAAGGGTATTTTTTTTTTTCAAAATAAAATAGAGAAAGTGATATGTACTAAATCTATAGTTATCACCTACCCTCACAAATATTAATCCATCCTCAACCATTAACTCCTCTCCCTTATGAATGATGGATGTGAATTTACGCTTACTCTTATTATTCTCATTATCATTTTGGGAAAAAGCTAATCTAATTTATCCTCTATCTAATATCATAAATTCTACCACCTCATAATACAGTTCCAAAACATTTATACATAACATTGTAATGTATTTAGTCAATGTAAACAAACCCAAAAATGTAGAAAAAAAACAAGTTAAATGTTCATACAAAAGTACAATTATCTTGCTATTCTCTTAAAACCATTTATGATATCAAAAACAAATAATGACATACACTATTTAATCTATACACAAATTATTACAATTTTCATTATGTTTTAAGACCAATTATAGGGTTCCAAATAACAATCATCATATTTGGTATATACTCATCCAAAATTAAATATTTATTTAATATATTCTATAATAAATACTTTGGAAGAGAACAATTTCCTCACTAACTAGGAGTAAATTTAAAAACCAAAGAACTAATTCATCAAATTTAGTTATGGCTATGTCATCTTCATAATCATATGATTTTAATTCTAGTGATCCGCAATATATATTATTTTAAATATATTAATTTGGATCTTATTTCATTGTAAATCTTATTTTAGCTATTGGTTGATATTCCATCTGAATAAATGATATTTTCCTAAAAACTTATAACTATTTCTACTCACTTTAATTAATCTATTCTTGTCCTTAAAAAAATTTGTACTCAATTTAATTAATCTATTCTTGTAAAGACCCAAAAAATTCACACACGCTAACAACACAGTAAAAATACAGGATAACTTTTTTTATTTGACTTGCTTGACACGTAGCACAACACAACATGTCGCCACACGGGTTACAACTAACTCTGTGAACAACTCGATACAAGGATGACCACAAAGGTAACACGAAAACATTCACACCCATCAAGGAAAATTTATGGTCAACATTGGAATCCAACCACATAACACACTTGCAGTTAAGGCACGCCATGGTGAAATTTTTGAAGGCTATTTATTTTAATAAAACATCCTTTAACTCTTGACTTATGTTTTCAGGGAGACTCAGGATATGATTCGCACAATTCATCTTACAAAACTAAGTTTATTTCCTATACACTATACAGTAGTTCACTTAAAGTCTTCTCCTTTATGAAAATTATTTGTTTAATTTATTTATTTAATAAAGATGGTAATTTAATTCCACAAGACCATCTATCCACACTTACGCTACTAAAACTCGCTCATACTCTTATTACAACATGGATTCGCGTTCAACATACTTACGAGAAAATTACAAAGCACCTTGGAAAAAGTTAAAGGAAGAAGGTCAAGTTGAATTCATCTTTAAGACATCATTAGTTATTACCAAGATTTAATTGGAGCTTGAGGATTTATCCATAATTATTAATGATTTTACTTAGGCTTCACTGAAAGAGTTTTACAAAAGAAAACTATTTACTTTCCAAATGGCTGAGAGATAAATTTCGTGCTTTCTAAATTGTTTTCTCCTACTTATTAAACCTTATTATCTTCCAGAAACTAACCATTGATTTCCCTTAAGCTCATTTAAGAATTCACCATATAAGGATAATGTTCGCTAGCCTAGCTAGGGTTAGCAAGTTATAAAATTTTACTTTACAAGGATAGTTTCGCCTTTGATTACTTAAGGAATTGCTTGTTCTCAAGTAGGTCACCTCTAGATTAATTTGTTTGAATATAAGTTTTTAGTTTAACTTCTATAAGGTTTAACCAACCCATTTTATTTTACTTATAACACATTGTTACTAAGTCTTAAAAAGATTTAACTTAACAATTTATTTTCAAGATCAAAGTTTTACAATACTCATATCAATGTAAAGATTGAATATTATTTCTCAAAAATATAAGTTACTAGTTTAACTACAAAAGGACAAGACAACTTCATCACACAATTTCCAAACAATCCAAGGCAAGAGGTCTTCTAAACTCCTTTGCAAGCACTGTTACAAAATTTACAACACATTGGACATTTTTACAAGGAAGTTCATAAATTAAACTGATGAAACATTTACAACTCTTTCCTTTTATCTACTCGCATTAGCCATCTACAACAAATTTTCCACAAGAGTTAGTTCGCGAGAACTAAGCAAGATAAGGCTACACAAAGTCACCATGACTATTATCTAACAATACCATGAAAGGATAACACACTATTACAAGAATTGGGTCAATGCTCTAATCACAACAACACCTCAAGTTATAATAAAGTCTCTACCATGCCAATCAAATAAGAAAGACCATTTAATTCAATTATGAACAAAAGCAACGAAAGTAAAACAATCGTACGAGAAGGGTCCTTGGCCCTATAAGAATAAAAATTAAACAATCTAACAGAAATGGAATCCCCATTAGATAAATAACTAATCATAATATTGAAATTGATTTTCAGACCAGCCATCTAAATTATCAAAAAGATACCAAAAGCATAGGCTATGAAATTTGATTCCTAAAATGACAAGATTTGATCAGCCCAACAAAGAGGAAACACAATGTTTAAATATTAACATGAAAAAGCCAAGTATAATAGAATTTTTCAATCCTGTGATCACATAGAGTATATGACTGAAATTAAATACACGGACACCACACAACACAAGTTTAGAAGCGAAGGCAAAGTATTTTAGTCTTGACCATTAACTCCCAGAGATTCTCCAATCATTCAAGAAGGGCCAATACCTATATAGGCTAGAACAACACGCGAGAGAAGAAGGGAGTTCCGTCAAACAAGAGTATACAAAAAATTCATCTAAATTTTATATCACTAAGGATTTACAAACCTTCACAATAATTCTAAAATTCGGTTAATTTTAAAAGAAATTACCTTTTTCCCTAAACAACAATATTTTAAGGTAACCCTTGATAACACAATCAACCATTCAGAAACAGGTACAAACATAAATCACTCGTTATCAAGCAACACCTTCCGCTATAAATCCATAAGACTATTGATTGCAAGACTAGTTTTCCCGATGGTTAATAGCGTTCAAGACAATTTCCAACACAAAACATTATGGTATTTACGTGCATACAAACCGGCCATTCCTAATTAATAACATAACATTATAAAGGAGAAAGATCACAAGTTAGGAAAAATAGAAAACGCCATCAAAAATCTTCTCGAGAGGGAATTAGAATAAACAATTCTAGTATTAGCGGGGTACTGGATTTACATAATTAAACCCTCGAACTTAGCTGATCTGAAAAATACTTATAGTTCAAGTTGATAAGGATGGTCAAGGTACTTCTGGAGGAAGGATTTAAAATCCCATGAACAATACTGATGAAAGGAAGGAGTCTAAGCACGCGAGGTCTGAAACTCATTGAACACAAACCTATTCATTCTAAAAAATTTAATACCGAATCCCAACCCGGCTAGCCCAAACATTGATCACTCCAATCCTACAACATTTCTTTTCCGATGTCAAAAATGTTATCAAAGGAGTTTTAAGGAGAGTTAACAACTTACGACTAAATACCAAGAAAAGCAAACTTTGGGTGATAGGAAGGAGCTTCATAGTTATCACAATCTTACTTTAACGACAACGAATTACTAACTGGAACAACATAATAAACTTGAAAATCAAATGTGGAAAAAGAAGATATAGGTATATATATATTATATATATATATCGGGAAACAAAAAAACACATAACACCTAGAGGAGAAAACACACACACCTGCTCTCCACTAACACACTGAAAATGACAAGAGTTAAAAACAAGGATAAAACAAGAAGACATAGAGATCTCTTGACAAGGCATCAAAAGCACAAACCAATTCAAGAAAAAAGGTAATTTGATTTGAAGATAAATTAAAAAAATAGCAACAGTAGCAAAGTGTAGAAATATCTTGCCTACTCCTCCAGCTTCGACGAGGCATCCAAACACCCCAAGGTCCAACAACAACAACCCTCTAGTTGAATCTTCGTCCGCAACATACAAGGCGCCAATATTCCACTCAATCCCGAACTCCACTATCCTCCAGCTTGTTGGGCACCCAAAACACAACTAAAAAATTCTATGATGGCACATGCAAGGATTCACGGCCAGGGCAGGAGCAACAAAACAACGAGTTACAAAAGTCAGGAGTACAGCCAGGCTCCATAACCTTCTCAAAGTCAGATCAGGCACCGAAAAGTTACAGCCAGGGTATGGAGTCCTCAAAGCAAAGATCAACAATACCTTGAAAGAACACGTGGTCTCTAGGATGCTAAGAAAGAGGTTTGTGCATAAAACGAACTGATCTAAGACCCAGATTCCACCATAAATGACAAGCCAAAATGGTTACAAACCTTATCATTTCACCCTTCAATTGTAGCGACCTAGTCTGCAAGCTAAACGTAGGAGAGTGAACTACCTAAAAAATGTGCCAAAAAGAAATATGGTCTTGAAACGACACAACTACAGACTGTGCACTTTGAGGTCACCAAAAACAAACGACCCAGATAATCCATGAGCAAGAATTACTTCTCCACAAGATTCACGTAGCTAACTTCAAGAGTATTTACACACCGAACCACACAAGGCTCCACACCAAAAATATCCACACGGCCAATAGGGAAAAAGGCGTCCAAAATGCTCTGCGCACTTAGCAATAATCCATGCAACAAAAGGGAATGCTGTAATAAACCCACAAATGTGAGCTTCCATGAAGGCGCGTGACCCATAAGACATTAAGCACGCAGATACCAAAATGTGGCGAGCAAGCCATTACAAATCAATGAAGCCCAAAAGCATGTAATACAGGATGAGAGCTCAACCACGCTTCCCCAGATCCTCCAAAAATGTAAAAGAAAAACAAACATTAGGCTAAACTGAAAATAAGGAAGTAGTTGGTTTGCAACTCCAATAGAATTGACCAAAAAGACTAAAAACAACATTACAAAACTTTCAAGGAAGAGAAATGTGAGATAAAATTCAAAAAGGTGAGCTAACCAGGTAAAATCCAACACATTTTCCCATTACAGAAAGATACAAAAATGACATGCCATTAATTATCCCCACCATCTCATGTGGCCATCTTCAAAACTGATGTGCAATCCTTCAAAACGTACGCCAAGTTGGTTCATTAATAATCAATAGAGAGTGGCAGGATGGTGGTTAAATAAATCAAATTCACCACCAACTTGATAATTATATAACTTGGCATGCATGGACAAGTTTTCTGACAAGGGGAAAAGAAGAAATTACGGTTTAAGGAATTTACCCAAACAATTACAAAGCATACAAGGGCGCCTAGATGGCCAAGGATAAAAACTTTGAACCTTAAACAAGAACACTACGTCCTTGATGATGGCGCCACCCACGAACAAGCTTCCCTTGCGCGAATCAAGGCTCGATCCGCGAAGCGACCAATCCAAAACAATAAAATCACTTATCAATAATTAACAACAAAGTTGATAACAAATCGACGATCAGATAATGAAGTTATCATCGATCGATAAATAAAATAATAATAATAATAATAATATTACCACTTATTAATACTTATTAATCGTATTAACAAGAACCAACTTACGAGCTTGATAAATCGAGCACACAATTTTCCTTTAATAGGAGGAAAACATAATGGACGAGGCGGGGCCAACCACAGAAAACATCAACACGACACGAGAAGACACGACAAAGTGGGAGAATTCCAATTTTTCTCTGTGACAAGGGCGAAGCCAACAAAAGATCAACAGGAGCACAACAAAGTTAAATGCTTAGCAACGTGATCATCTAAGAAGAAAAAGAAGAACGATGAACGAGACATTACAATTCTTCTTTGTGTTTCAAAAGTATTATTGGTCAAGTCTGATATTGAATTTAATAAATACTTTTTCTCCCAACCTCTTGATTATGAGAGGTTAACATTCAAATGTTAGAGATGATTTCATCTAGGTAACTTATCTTCTGATTTCTAGAGCATAACATATAAAGGATATGATAGTGTTTCATGGTGGAAGGGCACTCTTCTCCATCACTTACATGTGGAGGGTGAAATGGAGATCTCGTTGGATACAAATTCAAAATCAATGGAATGGGAGGATGAACCTATAACCAGGAGGATGTGAATACCATGGTGCAAAAAAGAGTAGGGAAGTATCCTAAGATGTTTACAAAATTTGGGGACCTCACTAAAAATTAACTAATTGAGACCTGCTTTGGTGCTATTGTAGGTGTTTAGGTGGTATCCACCCCATAAGTTAGTTTCAAAGAAAGATTATCTTCTAAATTTTTTCATTAGATACAATCTTTGGAAGTTTGTATTCCATGTGATGTTGCTCTTAAAAACATCACTGAAGCATGGATAATTGTCTAAAAAAAGAAGAAAGGACCTCCTAGAAAAATAAATAAATGGATGTGGTAATTGTTGTAGATGAAAGTCCTTTGCATGTTCTCTAGCGTGCATTAGGTAACTTGGGTTATAAGTTAGAGATGAAATTTTATTTTGTTACAAGCATGATGAAAGTTTGATGACTATTTGCTAACTTTCAACACCCCATTTGGTTGTAGTTGGTCTAGATATATGGTGTTTTAGACCTTGTTTCGTTTGCTCCTTTAATGTTATTACATCGAGAGGTGTTCTACAGTGAAAGGCAAGGTTGTAATGGAGTGAGTTGTTCATTTTTATTCTTGACATTAAATTTGATGTTCATTTGACCATCACGTGATGGCTCATTCATAAATTTGACATTTTATGGACTATCACTTAAATAATTTTGTTTCTTTTTTCTTGGAGAAGTCAATAAAAAAATAGTAATACCGTGGTTATGTAATACTGTTTGGGTCTTTGTTTTCTCAAATACATATTTTTGAGACCAACACAATCACGTAGCTAAATGATTCCATTTGCCAGAAATCAATGGGAAATTGATAGAGAATTTAATAAAGTTGTTGATTAAAGAGGTATGTAAAAAATTAAATCTAAGAACCTTGAAATTGATATCTATTGATGTGTTTCATATATATTCATTGATTATAATATGCTTATTATATTATATTTATTTGTAATTGTTACCTTTTTCATATATTTATACTATATTTACATAGTTAAATACTTGCCTCGTGATTGATATTTCTCGACATAGTTTAGATAGAAGTATTTAAAGTATCTATACTAATTTTTTTAGTTCAGTGTCAATGTTATAGATGTTTTTAAAAATCCTAACCATTTATCCTTATTTAAAAAGTTTACTATAGAAAATATATTCATTATATCTTATTAAATATATAATTAATTAAATTGAACTAAAAGTTGTTTGATAAACCACTTTTTGTTTACTGTTTCGTCAAAATACATTTATTTGAATAGGAAAAAAAAATTATTTTAGAAAATTAAAAAAATACAATATTTTGTAAATAGATAAATGATCAAACTTTCATCAATTTTTCTATGCCAGGCAAGGGTGACGGTGAAATTTCAAGAAGAGAAAAAGTAAATAAAACAAGAAGAGAAAGTAACCTCGTGAATGAAGAACAAATATGTGTGTATTATTATGATTACAATGAAATGAAGAGATTAGTGCGGGCTAAGAAGAAGAGGAAGAGGAATTGGGGTGGGAGTTGTAGGAGAGTATACCAATATCCCATCCACGCGTTTCACCACTTCTTTATTTCTCCTCTCCCACCAGTAAGAAGGGATTTGAAGAGTTTCAATTAACAAGTCTGAGCTTTTATTAACAAGAGCTGCGTCTCTTCCGGACGATTTGAAAGGCAGCTTCTTGTTGCCTTGAAAGCCATCGACTAGGTGTAAATAAACTTCCAAGTTATGGAAGAAAGCAGGATTATGTGTTTTCTTCAGCAAAGGGGAAACACTGCTGTCAAATACGATCTCCACACCCACATGAACGTATGCCCAGGGAAGCCAATGAAGAATTTTAGTGAGCCATCCCAGCTTCTCGTTCACAATTACTCCTGGAACCTTGGGAACCAAGTCCCTGCTGTTTACCAAACGCAAAACATTGACGCCAATCTCTTCCATATGTTGAGAAAATGACAGGTTTCCCACACGGGGAGAGGCGAAGGCAAACACTGTCACAGGGATTGAGCTCATACAATCTTGCGAATTCACAATGATTTGTTTGACATCATAGGCACTCAGGGTTGCCAGCGCGGCTCCCAAGCTGTGTCCAGTGAACGTTATGCTCAGATTTTGTTGTTCGTCTTTGTGTTCATTCAACAACCTTGTTATCTCGCCCACAACGATTTCTCTTGCACTGAATCTGCATCTGACAGAGTCCTCGTCGGTGGAAGTATAACATGAAAGAAATCCCTTCTCTACCCTCGCATCTGGTTTTGAAAGGGTTTGGATGTTGGAGCATGTGGTAGCGTGGGATGTGGTGGCAGGGACTAATATGTCTCTCAGGTTCTGCATCCATTCATGGGGAGTTTCAGTGCCTCTCCACGCAACAACTATGTCTCGTCTTCCCAATCTCTTTATCTCATCTGGGTCAATGCAAACAGCAATAAATCCTATCCAAGCGCCAGAGTCGTTTGTTTCCTCTCCAAAGAAAGAATCCAAAACACGGGTGTTGGCGTATATGTATTTGGTAACTTGGTACCCACGCCCACATTTAACCAATTCCAATCTGTGGGAGAGTGAGCTTTTGCTGCGTTTACAATTCCCATAATATTTGGAAGACTGATCGTTGTCGAAGGAATCGTAACATTGCTGTGCAAAATCACCATATCTCAGTATCTCTGCTTTTAGGAGTGGGTTAATGGGATCAAGCAAACCGTTCCAATGCTTGGCGCCATGGATTTCTCGCCATATATTACAAAGTTGGGTTACAGTTTTCGTTTTTCCATCCCTATCCCCATCCCCATTAATCTTATCATTGTACTCTGATAAATAATACTCAGCCTTCTTCCAATTGCCAATGGCTAATTTCGAGAGTGCCATATTCTCAGTGCTTACAATTGTTTCGTAAAACAAAAGGCCTTTCTTTTGAAAAATCACTACTATTTCGGGGTCTTTTACAAATAATGTTAGATGGGGAAGATATTTATAGACATTGCCATAAATATTCAAAACCTACCATTCTCCAAAAGACCGATGCGACTGATCCAACACGTTTTCCAACTTACCATTCTCAGGCCCAGTGAATTTACATTCTCAGATGGAGGCTTCCAGACTCGCCATCGATTGAAATTACATTATCCAGATCGTGTCAACCCAGCAAGTTTTTAATAAGGATACAAATTCGATTTTGCTGCTAAATGGGATATATTACTGCAATTTGACTAGACCAGATTCTTATCATTCTCAAACTAACCAAGAACTCATTCGACTTGTGCCACTTAATACTAGTAAATCACGCAACTGCGATCTCTTTGTTTTTTTCCACCTTAAAAAGATTTAATACTAATAAATTATGCAACTTGGGTCATTTTCTTAGTCAAACTGCCAACCCTATGTTTTTCTTCATCTTAAAAGATGTAATAATTGAATTTGAGTAAACCATTTTATCATTCTCAAACAACTAGGGAGTACATTATGTGAAAGTTGTGTCATTCCAAACGTCAACCGTATGTTTTTCTACATCTTAAAAATATATTGGACACGATAAAATATGAGGCAAATGTAAAACTTGATAGCCGTTTATACATTTTTCATAATTTTAGCCATAAAATATATATGCAAAAAATTGAAATAAATGTTGCGTATGAGTTGCAGATTTAAAATACGACCTTAATTGTTTCTATGAATTTATATACAAATTATATAAATAATATTTAACTAGTTAAATAAAAATAATTAAAATTTTACAGATTTTTATAAATAGCGTATAAATGACATTGTCTTGTATTTTTGAAAGGTAATCTTGAAACTTTTCCATCACCTAAAATTTGTTTGACAAACATGATATGTGGTCGCCAAATTTGACCGTTGACTGGATTATTCCAACTTACATTCAAAGCTATGTAGCGGATTTTCCTAAAATGAGACCAATTATCTAGGTGCAAAGCTAGCTCCACAACCTTGGGTAGCATCCTGATAACCAATGTGAAAATGGGATCTTTAGAGAAAGACTTCTATATCCCTCGCAGCATTACAAACATGGAAGTTTGATGAATTCAATTACAAATATGCAAATTTTTCAATGACATGAGTGCTTCTTATAGAAATACACTTATAATGGATCATTATGTTTGCATGGTTTATATTTTTGGTGATGGTGGGTATGTTGAGGAAACTCTAAGTTTAATCATAAATAAATGAGATGGTTTTTTATTCAAACTTACCATTCTCCTTAAGAGAGTGTAATAGACGTGATTTATCCAACACTTACCATTCTCATTACCAGATGCATTCTCAATATCATGTCAATCCAACAAGTTTTTAATAAGGATAAGGATTCAATTTTGCTAGTAAATACGACATTATAAGTAAGACATAATACTGCGATTGTTAAATTTTCTGGTCATTTACAAATTTGTCATGATTTACACCATGAATTATATATGTAAAAAATTGAAATACAAATAGAAATTTTTTACCATTAAATAAATATCACCTATGCTTTGGTTCATGAATGAATTTTTTTGTTGTTGCTGTGGAAAATCATTTATAATCGAAAAAAGAATTTCAAATATTCCAACACATGTGTTGTAATGATTTTTTTTTGTGCCTAAACTCATTCAATCTCAAATTTTAATGGCATGCATCTGTGTCAAGTGCGGCAGGAGCGGTGGCTATTTAGTTCTCAACATTTACCATAGAAGAACCACCAAAGTGATAACCATTGGGGTATATGCAAACTAACGCACTATGAAGATATACGAAATAATTACTTTCCTTGTCTTCGATACTAGGAAGCACTCCATCTTCACCTTCTATTTACATACTTATGTTTGACATGAATTCCCTTCAATCCTACAATGAAAATTGTTGACAGAATTCTATGGTTAGTCTGGGCATGGCATCTAATTTTTTTATGATGCTCATAGACTGAAAAATGTTCTTAGTGGCCCCTCCAGTCAAAAGATGCATATAACCCTTCGTATATGTATCTTTCATTTTGTCTTTCTCTTGAACCTTCGCTTCTCAAAAATGACGATGATAGGTATACCTTTGAACTTTTCTAGGTGGCTTTTATCTCTTATTCATATGCTTGAAATTTTGTGGATTCAATAATTGTAAGGAAAATAATGACGAAACAACCAAAAATTAGAACATATGTAAAATATATTTTATTTTCAAATTTTCGGGAACAAACACTTGAATTAATAGAAAACTACAACATACGCTAATTAACTATAACTCTTCTATCATGTAAAAAGTATACACACATGTCTTCAAAAAAACAATTATATTTACGAATGTCATTTAATCTTATTCTCTTATGTAAAGAATATTTGTTAGGAACATTTCTGTAACGAACTTGTGTTGTTGCATCATCATGTAAAAACACAAAAATATTCAAGCTTGGTTATTTATGATAGCATGGAAAATTCATTCCTTGATAAAATCTTAAACATGATGACGAAAAATAGAAATATCTTGCAATGATTCTCTTTCACGAACACACTCATTGACACTCATATTTCTATTTTGCATGATATATGCTTCACTCGAAGACTGGAAAACATTTACAGTGACCCCTTCAGTTTACAGATGCATATAACATTTCCCATGCGTCTCTTTCATTTCTTCTCTCTCAAAACTAAGCTTTCAGAAAACAACCATGATCAATGTCCCTTTGAAATTTTCCAGGTGAATCTCTTTTCTTATTACTAGGCATATGAGTTTTTCATTCATTAACTGTGATGTAAAAAAAAATGAACATAAAAACAACCATCAAAACAAACATAAAAATATTTACTTTTCTAATTTTTAAGAACAAAGACATTAATCTGTTGAAAATTACAACATAAGAGGATGGACGACAACCGTGATATCATGTAACAAATATACACACATATATTTAGAGAGATAATGACTTATAGGAATATCATTAAATTTTATTTTTTTTCTTTAAAAAACATTTTTTAGGAAGGCAAAATACTGTACTTGTGTTGCTACACAGTCAAGTACACACGCACAAAAAATTGTGTTTGCTTACCCAAGATAACACGAAAAATTCATTTGTTTATGTACATCCCTAACAAGATCATGAAGAATAGTTGATGTCCTCACTACGTCAAACATGGGAAAACCTTTTCACGTAACATTCTTTGACTCAATTGTTCACAACCCATATATTTTTATATGATTTTTATGTTATCTATCATAGATTCATGATGATCAAAATTGACATGGACCAAAAATAGTTGGGGATTTTCCTGATAAATTATTTTGTTTCCCTTTACATAGATGTTTCATTTTTAATAAGATCAAATACTTAACATAATTAATTTTTTCATTCCCTCATCAAGTGTAAAGAATACACAAATAATCCATCAACCTAATATGTTTATATTGATGAATTATCTAATTTTCTTCTAAAATCGTTGTTACATAACCCATGTGTCACAGACATAGAAAATCCTTTTTGTATGCACCTTGTAGTGCCCACTCCTCTTCGACACTATTTACATTATGTCGATATTAATTTTTGACTGATACTTAGACATTTTGATTATAATACATTGATTCAATAAATTGTTAGAGTATGCACATATTTGGACTATTGACATGTTGTGATTCACATTTTGATTATGTTACTTTAGATGACATTAGTAGAAAGATTTGATATATGTTTTGATTTACACTTATTTAGATTTTATACTGACAACGTTACACTCTGAATGTTCTTGAGTAGAATTATAATCTCATGGATGTTAGGATCAGGTTATTTGATATGTTGATAGATGACAGAATTACTTAATTTTGGATGACGATTATTGATTCTATGTAGATGTATTATTTCTTGATGTTGTTGATGTGGCCCGTGAGGCCAGAGAGGTATTCTTTTGTGTGTTGCAGGGATATTATATCACATACAATTGAAAAGGGATAAGGGACTAATCACAGAAAGATGTCGGGTGCTGTGCAACATAAGCAAAATTTGACAACTTGTGTCTTATGTTTATGTGGTGCTTTTGCATGCCTTGTTAGGAGGTTTCTCATGGATGGTGACCTCACATGTGTCACCATGGGGTGAAATGTTTTCCCCTTTATTTTAATTTTGTGTGCATGCTTTATTTTGTGTTATATGTATTTAATTAATGGAAATTGATTGTCACTTCATTAACAATTACTATTATGTCTTAATTAGATATCCAACTTAATTTGTTAACTAAAATAAGGATGTGACAATTGGATAATTATGAGGGTAGAAGGTCCTTAAAATTTTGTGGATGTAAGTTGGATTTGTGGTTTTTTGTGTGTTATGTACTCTTCCCCCAACTTCAAAATTCGGATTTTGACTTGGGAGGCTTGTGGGACAAGCTAAGCTTGTCCCATGGCTCTTAAATTCACCCCAACAACCATTCATATGATCGTGGGATTAAATTTAGAATTATTTATGTATTTTGGAGTGTAAAAATTTAAAATAATTTTGATTTCCTACTTACCCACAATTAATTTGTCCTTCATAGAAATGGGGTGCAAGTTTGAGTGTCTTTGAGGTTTTCATAGTCTTACATGTTTATTTATTGTCTTGGGCATGGTGTTTTGACTTGTGAGTTGGAATAGAGAAATGATGAATTGACATCCTACATGGAGCCACCTCATAATCCTCACATCCCATTTCTATTTATTGAGGGAATCTGATGGAATTGGGGTTACTTGTCTATTTTATTTCTTTTGCACTTTTGAAATTGGGAGCTTGTTGGAGTTGGTTTTGGAGTGTGCTTGGCTTGAAGGTGTCAAAAAGGTTTTGGAGTGAAGAATATTGGAAGCTTGATGGAGAGGTAGGATCTTTACCCTTGTTTTTTTCTTATTTATGTGTATAGATGTGAAAATGGTGCTTGTTAAATATTGTATGAGTGTTGTGAATTGTGTTTTTGTGTGGTTGGGTAGTATGCCTTAAGAAGGGATTAGGAGATGGAATTATGGGACCATTGGGGAGGGAAAAGGGTGTTGTGAGGCATGCATTTTGGAGGGAGTATGATTGAGAGTCTCACCTATGAAGAGTGGAAAGGAAATTGTGGTCATATTATGCATACTTACAAGGGGAGAGATAAGGATGTTTTTTTGTTCGTATTCTACACATGGAGGCTTTGGGTGAAAATCTTACTTCACTTGGGAGGAAAAAAGAGGTGGTTCCCATATTCCTTTCTCTTTTTGATTTGATATCAAACCTATGTATTATTTGATAAAGTTGTTAATTTTGTTGAGTATGTCAATTTTGATGTGTTGAATGTTACTGGATTGTATGTTTTTGTTGAAGCCATGCTTTAAAAAAGTTGTCAAATATTTCTCAAGATCCCTCATTATTATTGGTTAGGGCTCGGGGGCTAGTAAGGGGATGGATTCTCCTCTTATTGGATTAAATTTGGGAAGATAACGTCACCTATTCCCCCTTCCTTTGTATTGTGATCCTAGTTTTTGGAAGATTGAAGAATGCAAGATTGAATCTACAAGTTGGGAGAAGACATGCAAGAAGACGTGAGTTTTTTTCTTGTTGAAGAACCTCTATTTTGTATTTGATCATATTTTTATTCCCACTTTGATTAGAAGTTTGCAGCATTTTTATGATTGAAGGAAAGTTGTAATATTTCATTTATTCCAAACTAAAATGAGTTAGTGAATGTAGAAAGACCTCTTGGTTTCTTACCTTGTTGGAAAGGATTAGTATTAGTGAAAAAAGGATTTAAAGTCTTGAATTGTAAAATAATGATTTGGAAAATTGGTAGTTTCTATAGTTGTATTGTAATGTTATAGTGAAAGGAAAGCTTAAGTTGTTTATTTGTCTAGAAATGAAACTATCCTAAATTTGTCAACATTTAAAGTTACAATGTATATACATGTATATTTGGAAAAACAAAGATGTATTGAAAGGAAGTTTGTTGAATTCTTGTTGTTTTTTTAAAAAAAATGGAATATATTAAATAGAATGAATTGAAGTAATATTATACTCAATTTTTACAATTTTTTGCAAAGGGTAGAATATAGATTGAATTGATGCTATGTAATTGGAATTAGAAAACTAGATATTCCACCACCTTAGCAAAAATTGAATAAAATAATCCCTCATTAAAATTAATATTCCATTAAAAAAAATTAACTCAAGAAGAAAAATTGTGAAAATAATGTTTTGTTGAAGGTTCTGTTTTCAGTGAATAGAACCCCTATCCTGTGCAGAGTTGTGATCTCAGAACCACCACCCAACACAGAGTGGTGGTCGATGAACCAACCCCCAAGCATGTCGGTGGTGACATGAATGTAGGCCTGCGTAGGGCGGCGGTTTTGCCACTTTCGATGGAAAAATAAATTTACATCCGTGAAAAGCCCATTTCTAAATTTAAGTAAAATCTAATCTTAAAAATACAACACGGAACCTTCCAACAACTAGGAATCAACTAAATTTAAAATTTATAGCCTTCCAATCTCCTTTTTGACCCAAAATGTGTAAAAATCATGGATTTAAAAGAAATGGGGTTTCCCAAAAAATGAACTCAAAAACAAGAAAATGATTTTATTAAAATAACAAAATAGATCCAAGATAGGATCTCTACATTTATTAAATGGGTAACATTACAATGGAAAATCTCTACAAATTATATTAAGAGAAATTTGGCTATGGTGGCTCCCCTGGCTCTCATGGCTCCTCCTCCTCTTCCATAGCTTGCAAATAAGAAAAGAACAAATGAGGTTGTTTGAGGAAAATAGGAATTAAAAGAGAACCATAAGGAAATTTGGAGCAACCCAAATCTAAGGGCTATGAGAGATCCAATCCTATGGCCCAAATTAAACCCTACCTCACTCAAGTGGGAAGTTATTTTGTGGGAATATAACTTTTAAATAAAAATATAGAACATGGGTAATGGGGTTAATGGGGCCACTTAGTGGCTAAGTAAAAATATTAAATATTTGAGTTAGAAAATAATATAACCTTGGTGCTTGATAAAAAAATTTAACTAATGGGACTTAGAAGATGCATTAAAATGTAAATATAACTTAGTAAGTAAATTATAATATTGAATTATTAAATTAATTCTATTGTTCACAAGCTTGTGTAGAAAACCCCTAATTGAGAAATTTAAGAAGTGTGATAATGTCTAATCTTGTTAACATTATTAAACAAAAAGAAATAAAATATTACTGGAAACTTGAATATTAATTTATTGGTTCTCATTGTTTTGAGGGTAGAAAAATGTGGGCATCACACTTGGTATCAAAGTCATGGGTTAAACACTTGGACCCCAGTAACACTTGGAAACACGAGACACAACAAGAAAACCAATCACAACTCTAACCCTAGAACACACAACATTGCACGATGTTTTAAAACATAGAAAACTTAGAAAACTCAAACATATTCTAGATGATGATAAACTAACTCCCATCTTGGTCTGTTAAGGAGGCACAAACTAGATAAGGGGTCCTTTCATGTGAGCCTAAATCTACCACCCCCAGATTAGGAAGTAACAACCATATTTCCTCAGATACTTCAGACACTATAAGATGTTAATACCACTTTATGTGGAGGATATTGAGGAGGGAGACCTTGAAGACAAGAAAAAGAGCCATGAGTGGAGGCTCATACACTATCGCATCATAATGTAGAAGATAGGGAAAAGCATTCCCTCACAAAGTTAGTTGGACATGAGTCACCACCTATAGAGAATAGAGATAGAGCTTCAGAACACAAAGATAGATCTAGGAGCCCTAGGATAAGGGATGTTCTTGTAGAGAGACCTAGGGGCTAATAGTTGATAGTGGTAGATCACATCAGTGAGATATTGAAGTTACACCTACCAAATTTTTCTGATGAAATAGGAGGATTTCAGGATGAGGCATGGTTTGTTAGCTTCAGAATATGCTTTAAGCTATGTCTTTGTACTAGCAACACAAAATATCTTATTTCTACCCACCTTCTAAGAGACAGAGCCATATTTTGGTGGAGGACGTAGGATCACAAGCTCCATTTATATTCTAAGACAGTTACTTGAGATCGCTTTAAGGAGAACTTCATGAGTAAATATATATACAAGAGATTCATCCAGTAGCGGATCGATGAGTTTCATGATCTATGACAGTAGAAGAGTATGAAGGTTGGTTTTTTTATTTACTTAAGTATATGGATTACATGCCCTGGGATGAGAAAGCTAGATTTCATAGGTTCATAAGCATCTTTAAATTAGACTTGGGTAGGGTAGTGCGTATTCATTACCCACAAACACTTTCAGAGGCCGCGGATAAGGCTTATATTGCAAAGGAAACTAGGTGAAAGACTTAGCAGGCTCGTGACAGAGTAAGGATCCACATAAAACGGTTACAAGATGGTAGGTCGAGGGGATCATCTAGCCTTTACACCCATATTTTATCTTGTACATGATGTATTTCATGTTTATATTATTAGGATATACATTCCAAATCCCTCTCATGTATTGGATTAGACCACATTATAGGTGCAGGTGTAGGGGCAAATGATTGTGCAGCCCATGCACATAATACAATGTAGGACCTTAAGCCTTTGACATCACGAATATTGACCATGTGCAAGTTTAATGGGATATGTATGATGAGACTGCAGCCACATCGGAGGATTCTAATTTCTTACAAACCCAGTTTCCTCACCTATTTCATTGACTTCCAGGAGGAAGTCAATTCTAAGGGGAGGTGGATGTAGTGCCCACTCCTCTTCGACACTATTTTCATAATGTTAATATTAATTTTGGATTGATACTTATACATTTTGATTATGATACATTGATATGTAGATGATAGACTATGCAGATATTTATACTATTGACATGTTGTGAGTCATATTTTGATTATGTTACACTAGATGATATTGGTAGATAGTTCGATATATGTTAATTTTCACTATTTGGATTTTATAATGACACGTTATACTATGGATGTTATGAGTATAATTATAATATCATGGATGTTAGGATCAGATTGCTTGATATGTTGATAGATTATAAAATTACTTAATTTTGGATGACGATCACTGATTTTATGTAGATGTATTATTTCTTGATGTTGTTGATGTGGCTGTGAAGCCTGAGAGTTATTCTGTTTGTGTTGCATGGATATTTATAACAGACATTGAAAGGGGATAAGGGACCAACTGTAGAAGGATGTTGGGTGTTATGCAACATGACCAAATTTGAAAAATCTATCTTATGTTTATGTGGTGTTTTTACATGTTGAGTTAGGAGGTTTCCCATGGGGGTGACCTCACATGTGTGGCCATGGGGTGAAATGTTTTCCCTTTATTTTAATTTTTTGTGTGCTTAATTTTGTGTTATATGTATTTAATTATTGGAATTTGTAGTCACTTTATAAGTAATTATTAATGTGTCTTAATTAGATAATCTAACTTAATTTGTTAACTAAAATAAGGATGTGACAACTGGATAATTATGATGGTAGATGTTTAAAAAAATTTCCCTTGTGCAAAAATGGGCAAATCGGAACTTTGTTACGATGGATGGCATTGGTGAAGTAACCCTAAGCTAGGGGAGAGTCTTTCGGTTCAATATTTTTTCTGTTGGATTAATTAATGACTACATGCAATTTATAGTTATGTGTGCTATTAAAAAATGGAACAAATCAAATAGTCTGCAATTTTATGATTGTATTTAGCAAAAGAACACAAAGCCCCGAAGGATAGATGTGAAATCTTGATGAAGACTGAAAATACATAATGGATGAAGTGTTAAGTTTTGGAACAATAATCATAGTTGCAGATTATAGCAATATCAAAGTTCATTACTAAGGTTACCGGTATTTTAAATTTTTTTCCTTCATTATTAAATACATTCAATTATGTTATTGAGTTGTTTAATTCATTATACAATCCATATACAAAGGTGAAATTCAGAAAGAAGTACATAACTCAGTTTCAGAAATCAATGTTTTATTAATAAGGAACTTCAAATGTTCCCACACAAGCCATGAGATGTAACTCAAAAGTAAATTACAACTACTGAAGATATGCATGAAAAAGAAAGTAGAGGAGTATGAAAGAAACCATCATTGTCTTGGGTTTTTTTCATTTCAATTGATGCATTTCCATCCCCAGCTTTGCTCCATATTCATCCTAATTTATGAGAAAACGACACTATACCTGAAAACAAGAAAATGAAATATTGTCAATCACGAGCTCAAGGTTGATCCATATTCCTATACTATCCATTTTCATGCAAGTGTATCTCCTAGCATTAGGAGGTATAAATTACATGAGGATCAAAGTCATAACTTATAAAATCACTATTCTGTAGTAGCATACATGGCTCATTCACTTAGAAAGGAGAGAGAAAAACTATGTAATAAAAGAGAGGCCAGAAAGCCCAATGTTTTCTAACTAGTTTATCTAAATGTGCAGGTACAAGTAAGAAGAAAGAAGTGTTGCATTCTGTAACTTGAATAAGAAAAGTACATTTATTTCAGTTCAAACTAAAGGATGAAGTATACAAATATATTATTGTACTAATTGATAAAAGAAATGCAAGTTTAGTGCTATGATTTCTAACAATTGGAATAAGAGAAATTGCAACTAAAACAAAATGGAAATGGAAATCTGAGAAAATTTTGATAGGACTTCGCTATGTAAAATAAACATTTTACTTGTTTCCATCATTAATATTTCACAACTAATAGATGCTTGAAAGATGTAGATAAATTAAACAATATGCAAGAAAGGAGATAATACATTGTATAGTTAAAGCTATAGATTTGGATCATTACAAGTTACTTCATGATAAAGAACAACTTTAGTTTTAATACACAATGCAACCAACTCAATATATAGCTACAAAATCAACTTCAGAGTCTAAGGTAACATGTTCTTGTTCATAAATCAAGTTTTTAGAGCTACTGCAGGATGTATGAGCAGTTTAGGAATAAATTAAGATGCTACATCACCTCTACGGATTACAAGTGCAACTAGAAGTAATAAAGGATCAATCCAAAAGTGAACTGAAGAGAGAGGTACATAAGACATGGAAGATAACATATTTTAGAAAGGTACCCATATTCAATAAAGATCAAGCCTTAGGATCTCATTCTAGAGGTTAGGAAAAGATGGAAAAAATTCCATATTTCAAAATGAAGATGATATTGTAATAAGAGGCACATTATTTATCAATTTACAATTTCAAAAAGCATTGGGTTTCATTCTCAGAAAGAAGATTACACTATTAATTAATTCAGTAGGTACAACTGTCCACAATACTCTCATAGTCCATATTTTTAATTTTTAATACACTGGAGAGAATAACAAAAGAATAATGATTTCCAATTTTAGGGGTAACATCAGTGTCATTATGATGAGCTATAGATAATAAAAAAAATTACAACCATTAGGAACAAGTATAAAGCTTCAAGTAAATAAAAAATATTTATATTTTCTAGCACAAGGGTACACTTGTTTTTCCATACAAAAGAAGAAGTACAATATACAGACTTTTAGTTTTAAAATTTTAAAAATATAGATCAAGATTCAATCATAATGCACATTTTAGATATTCTTAGCTACAGGTAGAAAAATACACTGGGAATGAAACTTATGTTTGACAATATATAAATTCCAGTTATTACAAGGGCAGGGTGTAATACAAGAAATTTTCAATCCAGATAGTCATATTAAGCTCTAACTGTACACTAGTACAAGTTCTGATGTTACAGTGTCGAAAAGATACACAACTCAGGATATCAATAAACAAATACAAAACTCAAGTTATGAATACAGAGAAGAAACATGAAGGGAGCTCTTCAGATAAATTCAAGTAACATCTACATTTATGAAAAGCTATGCTGGCCTAAAAATTAAGCAATCATGCCTTTTATATAAGCAACACGAGAGAGAACCTTCAACTACCTCAGAGAATTCAAAGCTCATCAAATTCAAAGAATATTTTTTCAGAATGAGCTATAGGGACTCCAAGCATCACACACTACTACATCATCAAAAAATTAGGTAGCATTCAGAGTACCAGGTCATACGATGAGAGCTCAATAAACGATATTACCAAGAGAAAACATAAAATGATCTTCAAGTTTTATTTTTAGCCTCTAAATGCACTCAGGAAGTGATTCTGGATGGAAGAATCACGTTATACAAAGTAAAACAAAGAGTTCCAGAAAATACAGACCCGAACTTCAAAATCATACATGGAGACATTAATGAAAAGAGAAATTATCAGATCAAGGTTGAAGCCGAAATTTGAATACTCATGTCACTCAAGGTTCCAGATCTAATAGGTTTTAAGAAATAAAATGATACCCAAAATGAAAACTAAAAAGAGAATAGAGTTCAAAAAGGTCATTTTAATATACAAAGAAGATTTAAATGAAACACCCAAAAGCTCAAACAAGCTCAAGATATCAGTAATTGAATCCAAAACACATAATAAAATCTTCAGTTGAGAAACCATGTCAGGGTTTTGCACTAGGAAACTATAAAACGCTGACCATTTTAGAAGAAGAGTCTTGGCCACTATGAGGAATAAACAAAATATTTCAAGCTACCCATTAAAATATGACAAGAATTTTAAGAAAAATACAAAGAATCTATTAATATACAGAAGAAGATACATACCCAGTTCAGAAAAAGTATTTCTCTTCATAGTTTCTAAAATACCAATGAGGGGAAATAGACTTACCAGTGAGAAAAGTCAGGTTAAACCAAAATTCTAGATACAATCACACAAAATGTCAACACCCACATTGGAAAGTGTACAAATCTAAAGGAATCAAGATGAATATGCATTCTCAGAGCCATGGTACAATGGAGAACCCATAACTGACACACACAAAAAAGAGTTTTATAGGAAATAAGCACCTCCATAGACAAAATAAACCACAAATCCAAGTTGCAGGGTCATCAACATTTTTATACAACAGTGAAGGGAAAATATAAAGGAATCACTTACTCAGAAAGACAACGACCTCATAGCCAATAGTAATCCATGCATGCTCATTATCGAGCTAAATGTCAAGTTTAGGATGCACAACCGAGCTTGAAGAAAACATTCATGGCGGTTATTTTAGTATAAATACTCAAGAAAAGGTGACCTTTGAATTGAGGAAAACTTTATACAGGCCTCCATAAAAATATATTTCATTCAGAGCCTCTGTAACAGGCTAATACAGATATCACAGAACCTCATAAGAGCTCTTCTCTGTGCTTAAACCAAACTCGAAGGCTACAAAAATGACAGTGAACATCCAAAACCAACTCATTCAAAAGCTATAATAGAGAAAAAAAATGAAAATACAGATGCATCATAGCTTCATAAAGGACAATCCGTAAAAGAGTTGAGCTTAAAGGATCAACAATGGCTTCTTGGAAGATTTTTTCTAGGGCTTCACCGCTCAGAATGAGAAAGTGATAAGGTGGATGAGCTTATACCCAACCTAACTCATCCAGAGTCATTCTTCGATGGCTAAGATCAAACCATGTAACAATCAATGAATTAAAATATTAACCACTGCCAACTACCTTACACACCATAAGTTGAAAGATCAATGATCCAATTTTCAAAGGTACAGAGATCAATGGCCACCATTCAATCACCATGATCAAAGCTAATGCACACCATAACCAAATTCACCAACCATCTTAATTACAATGTCGAAAACTATAACCAAGGGTACAGAGAAATTGATGGATAAGGATTATGCAACGAAGATCAAACGGAGCTCAAAAAACCCACAACTTAACCATGGTTCAAAAAAATCATACACGTGTCAACTGATGATGAATCCCTAATTAGGGTGTAATTGAGTAATCCATCACCGAAAAATTTATACCTTGGCTCCTTTTCTACCTGTCCTCCACCAGCTATCTTCATTTTTCAACATACTAGCTGTCGCCCACCTACCATAATTTATACCTTGTCACCTCATTTTCACCTGCTCCTCCTTGACATGTTCTGGATTGTGAATTTATTAATGGTGAAATGAAGGTCTGTCGCCCGGAGGTTGCGTGGGTGGGTGTGGATCCTCAAAATCGCGCTATACAGGAAGCTACAGTGGAGCGCGGAACTAAAATTCTCCTAGTTCACGCATTCATTCCTCTTTCTGCCCTCTTCATCCGACGCCTCTTTCTTCCTGCCCTGAACCACGAATGCTTGTTGCGCTCCATCACATGCTGAAACAAATGAAATTGCTACAGCGTGTTCTGGATGCGTTTGGGGGAGAAAGGAAAAAGATATCGAAACTCTTATGCGTTTGGCGAAGGTACTTAATGGAAAAGGAAAATCCTTCATTCATTTAACCACGATGATGCTCAGGGTTCGCGGACCCCCATTAGCTACGAGATCGGAGAGCAGGGAGTCGTTTGTTCCCGTTTTCAATTTCTCTATGTAAAACTCTCCTCTCTCTCTCTCTCTATCCTGGATCATCATGATGTCTATTTCGGATCTCCATTCCGAAGAGTATTATCAGTTGGGACTACAACAAAGCTCTTTCCACTAGTTGCCCAAATATTGTGAGAAGGAGCGATTCCAGATCTATGACGTCTTTTCGTTCCAGGTTCGATGAAGGAGGAGGGCAAGGCAGAGCAGCGGAACGCAGAGTGTTTAGTGGGCCAAAAGACAGGAAGAATGCTGCAATTCCATCTTCAAATAGCGGTGACAGTGTCAGCCACGATGTCAGCCTTGGAGCATCTTCTTCTTATCTTGCAGATGAGTTTAATTCCTCATTCGCTTTCAGTGATTTGTCTTCTTGTAGCAGTGATATTTCTGGAAATTTACGATGACTAGCAACAATTGCTTCTCCCTTTTCCCTCAAATTCGAGATTCTCCTACAAGATATTTTTATCAAATCCGATTAGGTGACAGTGTGACTGTTACCAGCAGACCTGATGAAATTTATTACAGAGTTTCTCTACTGAAACCTTGCTTGTTGTAGGATGTAACTCATGGAAGAGAATCTGTTAGGGGCGGATCTGTTTCATATCAGAGTATTCATGAAGCACTATTTGCCTTGCAACTATATGAGCATCTTCTACGAGTCACTATGTTGGCAGGCATAAAGGGTGCTGATGGAATTATCACTCTTTCAAGCTACAGCTGAAATGTTTGCACCAAGAGTTTGATGCTGTCCTCAGATCTGATGAAGGAAAAGGTTTATTTATCATTATGGTAGATGCCTTCAGAGCCAAGAGTGTGATGTAATTAGTATATTTTGTGTGCAAGCTTCAAATCATGGGGTTGGCCTTGTAGATGTTATTCGCTACATGAATGTGGCACTGGCACGAGCTCGCAAAGCAGCTGCATTGAAGCAATCTAGCGACTGGTCAGCCTTAATTGAGGATGCTAAGTCTAGGGACTGTTTTATGGATATGGAGTCTATACCAAGAGATTGTTCTTGGTTGTAAAGCCATCTTCTTTTTCTTTGTCTCAAACTAGGGCTGCTCCTAACATGAGAGCACCAAGGTTAGGAGGTCCAAATTAGAAGCAATCAGATGCATATGGAGATGGTGGAGGTGTTTGGATGTATGATGAAGGATTAAGTTCATTTGCCAAAAATGGGGCCTACAGAAGTTCTAGGGCTGATCTTGGAGCGGTGTTGGGAGAATGATGGCAAGTATTTTAGACCACCCACCCTGGCTGTGAACTCCTACCTCTGCCAACATGAAGATGTTCGATGTTTGGGCGCCCAACGAGCTTGAAGAAAATGGATTTAGGCTTCGGTTGCTGTTGCAGGCCCCGTCCATCTTGTTATCGACTGCGGGAGCTTAATCAGGCACGATATTCTCTATACCATTAATTCTTATGCTGTTATTTAATTGAATCACTAAATAACTCTACTCTTCATATTAATGTCTCGTGTGATGGTATACTGTTTGGTTTCCACTTTCCTGGTTCGTTTGTATTTGTTTTGGCGTTAGAAATGATTGCATTGGTTGAAGCCCTTATATTGTTTTCTGGGTTTTAATAAATATTAGTTGGGTGAACTTTGCTCTTAAGTCTAATAAAACAAAAGAGGTGGGGGTCCTGTAATGAACACCCCCTAGTTCCTTATGTTGGTCTCACGAATTGAATGATTTATCAAACATTGTTGTTGGACTCAACCTTACAGTTCCTGTTTTGTTCTTATTCTTGTTTCGGTTCGAGATCTTTAGTTCTGGGTTATGTCGAGTATTTGCGAATTAGGGATTTAGTACTGCAAGTGCATTGTGTATAGGTGAATGATGCTTTTCCTGTCTCTATTCTTTTCTTTTAGTTTCTAGTAACCCTTCCCGGTTGGCTTGGTGTGTGCTTAGCTTGACTGATTATCGATTTGAGCTAAGTTGATATTACTCTCAACTAGGTTAGTTGCTTTTGTTACTTGTTTGAATCGCTCAAAGAAATACTTTTATTCTTCGAGTGTCATGGTTGATCGTCATAATTTGATATCAATTCATGTTCACCGTTTGGAGATTGTCATCTTTGGAATCACCTTCTCTCCCTTGGTGACTGTTGTATGTTTTGAGGAATGTAGTTGAACCTATGGAATGTTTTCTTTTGACGATACTCACATTTCTTTTGGATAGCTTAAAATGTCAGAGGAAATACTCTTTTTCGTACCGTGATTTTGTTTCACACATGTTGGAGGATACGAGATCTACTGGATCATTAGTGAGGAAGTTTTCAAATCTTAAAATTGGGATGTTGGTTTTATGCGTAAGAAATTACTCTACGTTTTGCTCCGTAAAGATGCTTAAATTTCATTCTCCTGTGACTCATAGGTTGGTGTTTTTGGAAACTCTTTGGTTGACTGGTTTTTGTGATGATCGTTGTGATACGACCTCCTTGCTGTCATTGTAGTAGAATGGTTATGCGTTGACCAAAAAGGTTTAAGTCAACTTGTTGTTGATGACAGATCCTTTGGAAGCTATGTATCTTGTGTTGTGTTCTTGTGAATGATTGAGTAACCCTCCTGTAAGATTTATAATGGATATGTTCGGTCTTGTCAAGTTTGTCCTGTTTCTTAAGACATTCTCTTGATTAGAAGAAAGTCTAATAGAAGGATTGTTAGGATAGGATGTGACCCATGCGAGGTCATTTGTGCGTTCATCCCTTTTCTTTCCATTTTTATTTATTCTGTACTGACATAAAATTAACTGTTATAGGCACATCATCTTAATATTAATAAGTCATGTTGGTTTAGATATTCTCATGTCGATTGATTGTTTGGGATCTTCCAGTGGCATAGTGAATCCTTGGCTTGGTGAACTAACTTAAACAAATAGGGATAGATCACGTTTGAAATTAATTCTCTTCCTGTAATTGTTTTTGTTTCGAAATGTTATCTTGTTAATGACGGTCATTATTGTGATATGGGTGAAATTTCACTATGATGTTTATTAACTGCTCCTATGTGAAAATGTTAATTGAATAGAGTTAGTGCCATCCCTTTATTTAGACATTTTATGCCTTTGGACAGCTCTTTAATTGCTCTTGTTTAGACTCTTGAATTATTGTTTTCTTCATCAACGGTGTTTTTTTCTTCTTCCTTGAAACAGTTAGATAACAACATATTGTCTTAATGTTATAGCTTTTATCGTGCTCAGTTCTTGCGAACTGACATGTGCTAACAAATGTGCAGGAGGATTTCCTGAGTAGAAAAGAAAAAAAAAGAGAGAAAAAGAAACACATGTAGAAAGTGGATTCCAGCCTTCTTAGGAACTGCTGTTGTGCGAATGTTTTTCTTTTACTTTACAGCATTGGTATGGAAATTGTGGAGACTATCTAGAAGGCATTGTGTTATAATTTTGTATTGTTCTCTTGTAGGTTGTTGTTATCGTTTGAAAGTCAATTTGAGAAATATTATTGTCAATAAGATTAAATGAACTTGTTTTGACATGCGTATCCTTTGTTGAATTTTCACTTTTCAGAATATGATTTATCCTTGAATTGTCAAACCTAATTCTAATTATCCAAACTTGAATCATCTTGCATCGCTCTAGTTACCTTGGTCTTGTGTCGATTGGTAAAGGACTATGTTTTGGAACCTAGCAAAAAGAAAACAAGAGAAACAAACATACCTTGTGATCTCGCGTAAACTAATCAACAATCTCTTATTGTGGTAAATCCTCAGAACGGTCTTAAGGTGAAATCAATGATTGAATTCTTGGAAGATAATAAGATTATAATAAATAGAAGGAACTTACTAAGAAACTCTTCGACCTATCTTTCCCATTGAAAAAAATAAACAGTATACTTATGGCTATCTCTTCAAGTGAAGCCCAAGTGAAACCTTTAACAATTCTGGTTTGACTCTTGCCCCAATGAAATCCTTTTTAACCCCTAATAAGATCTTAATGAAGAATCCAAGTCTTAGACAGTCATGTACTGTAAAAATAAAATAAAATAAAAATATGACCGCTTAAAAGGGGTAAAACATATATGTTTAAAAGCACAACGTTGAAAACAGTTTGATGAAGTTAAGAGCCTTGATAGAAAAACTGCCTCCTAACCAATGAACCAGTTAATCAAGTTAATGAGGCAACCTCTACCATCCAATAATTGGTTTAAACTGTTTATTAACATTATCAAGGTAGGGGAAAATTCTTCAAAGGAGACATGACTTTCAGATTCTCCTATTATGATTCCTCTGCGAAAAGTAAAGAATGTAAAAGCACTTACAGCTAAAACATGAATCTAAAGAAACCTTATGTGGGAAGACCTTGTTGTAAGACTGCATACTTTAGATGAACCATTGTGTCCTTAGTGTGTGCCTCAAGTTTATCTGTAACCAGTGTGGGCCCGTGTTGTGGAAAGCATGTCTTTAGTTGATTGTATTCCCTAGAGAACTTGTGTAGTGTCGTATTTTCTTCAAGTAAGTCAAAAAAAAAGTTATCCGGTATTTCACTGTGTTGTCCTTGTGTTGGTATTTTTGGTGCGTTACACCTTTGAATTGAGGAAAACTTTATCCAGGCCTCCATAAAAATATATTTCATTCAGAGCCTCTATAACAGGCTAATAAAGATATCACAGAACCTCATAAGAGCTCTTCTCTGTGCTTAAACCAAACTCGAAGGCTATAAAAATGACAGTGAACATCCAAAACCAACTCATTCAAAAGATATAATAGAGAAAAAAATATGAAAATACAGATGCATCATAGCTTCATAAAGGACAATCTGTAAAAGAGTTGAGCTTAAAGGATCAACAATGGCTTCTTGGAAGATTTTTTCTAGGGCTTCACCGCTCAGAATGAGAAAGTGATAAGGTGGATGAGCTTATACCCAACCTAACTCATCCAGAGTCATTCTTCGATGGCTAAGATCAAACCATGTAACAATCAATGAATTAAAATATTAACCACTGCCAACTACCTTACACACCATAAGTTGAAAGATCAATGATCCAATTTTCAAAGGTACAGAGATCAATGGCCACCATTCAATCACCATGATCAAAGCTAATGCACACCATAACCAAATTCACCAACCATCTTAATTACAATGTCGAAAACTATAACCAAGGGTACAGAGAAATTGATGGATAAGGATTATGCAACGAAGATCAAACGGAGCTCAAAAAACCCACAACTTAACCATGGTTCAAAAAAATCATACACGTGTCAACTGATGATGAATCCCTAATTAGGGTGTAATTGAGTAATCCATCACCGAAAAATTCAAAGGGATTATTCATCGTGGGAGGGGGAAAATTCATATCATTTAAAAATAATTGCATTGACCTTGGTTAAGGTCTTATGTTATAAACTGAAATAATCAAATTCTGAAAACAATGATTAGCAAAAGGTAAGGTTTTCTTTATAGTCATCAATTATTATTCAAATATTGAATGTCACCTTGGGTTGATAACCATAGCATGGAGGTGGCAAGTCATATATATTCAAGATAAATATAATGCCAAGGTTTGATACATATAGGTCTTAAATAATCTCCAAAGTATACCTCAAACTTTGCTAAGATAATTTCTATAAAAGGGAGAAGCTCTATTACTACATGTGCACAGCAAAGGTGGTCCCCACATGGGAGTTGAAGAAAAAGGAATTATTTTCATTTGCATAGGAGGAAATTTCACATGTGACAATAAGAGGACATAGTGGATGTTAGCATCATAACCAAAGGTGGTCCCTTTCAAGATGGATACATGGGTGAATATTTTTCTATGTATTAATAATAAAAGATTTATTTTTGCTCGCACACAGGGAAATATTATTTTGCATGTGCATCCAAGGGGGCAAGTGGATCAAAATTGTAGATGTCACATAAAACATTAGAAGACAAAGATTGCATGCATTAGAGAAGACTTTCTCATTAAGAAAATTTTATTATTAGCTAATTATTCACCCAAATTTATTAAAAATAGAATAGTTAACAGCAGTTTGGCTGAGTTGAATTTTTGTAAACAAGGCTATTAATGCCTCATTGTATTAACATGCTTATTTTAATTCCTTTATTTATTCATGATAAAGGATAAAAATAGGATGCATAGGCAAGTACAATTTTTAGTCTATTTTTAGGAAGGGTGGGATGAATAATTTTTCTATATATTGTGTGCATTAGCAAAGCACAAAGGAGGAGGTTTTGGACACAGGAGTGCTGAAGCATATTTTTCCAGTTATTTCCCTTTTAATGAGATTTATATTCTACCTTTCTAATAATTTTCAGTCTTGTGTATGCCTTATTAATCCTTGTGAAGGTCAAATTCTGTGGTTAATCATCCTAACCTATTGCAAATTTAGTAATTTCTACATGACATTAGTGTGCATGTGTATCTTAACAGTATTGTTGTGAATTTTTCCCTCAATACATTAAGTGTCTTCCTTAAATATTCTACTAAAAAATATTGGTTCATGCATTCAGAATTCATTCTCATATTTTTGTGAATGTACTCAGTCAAATCCCTCAAAAATTTTGGTGTATCACCCCAATTTTCAATTCATTTATAATCATCTTATTACACTCAAAACCATAAACATTTAGTCTAGGATAAGTCAAGAAGGAACCGGCCCTGATATCAGAGACTCACCTCAACAATAGGTATACCCACAGACCTGAGGCGTTTCCATTGTATCTATGAAAGAGAGAGATCCAAAGAAATATTAGAACACATGCAACCATCTATCTACATGGTGCACTTTCAAGAGATAATAGTAGATCATCCTTGAAATATTGTGGATGTAAGTTGGGTTTGTGTTTGTTTGTGTGTTATGTACTATTCCCCAATTTCAAAATTCGGATGTTTACTTGGGAGGATTTTTTGGAGGCTTGTGGGACAAGCTAAGTTTGTTCCATGCCTCTTAAATTAACACAACAGCCATACCTGTGGTATGTGGAGTTAATTATAGACTTATTTATGTATTTTGGAGTGTAAAAAGTGAAAATAATTTCACTTTCATACTTACCACAATTAATTTGTCCTTGATAGGCATGGTGTACAAGTTTGAATGTCTTTTGAATTTTTCATAGTCTTACATGTTCATTTATTGTATTGGGAATGGTGTTTTGAATTGTGTGTTGGAATGGAGGAATGACGAAGTGGAATCCTACATGGAGCCACAACATCATCCTTACATCCCATTTCTATTTATTGAGGGAATTTGATGGAATTGGGGTTACTTGTCCATTTTATTTCTTTTGTACTTTTAGAATTAGGAGCTTGTTGGAGTTGCTTTTGGAGTGTGCTTGGCTTGAAGGTGTCAAAAAGGTTTTGGATTGAAGACTCTTGGAAACTTGATGGAGAGGTACGATCTCTATCCTTGTTATTTTCTTATTTATGTGTGTAGATGTGAAAATGGTCCTTGTTAAATATTGTATGAGTGTTGTGAATGTGTTTTTGTGTGGTTTGGTAGTATGCCTTAAGAAGGGATTGGGAGATGGAATTATGGGACCATTAGGGAGGGAAAAGGGTGTTGTGAGACATGCATTTTGGAGGTATTATGATTGGGAGTCTCACCTATGAAGAGTGAAAAGGAAATCATGGTCATATTATGCATACTTACAAGGGGAGAGATAATGATGTTTCTTTGTTTGTATTGTGCACATGGAGGCTTTGGGTGAAACTCCTACTTCACTTGGGAGGAAAAAGGAGGTGGTTCCCATATTCCCATCTCTTTTTGGTTTGATATCAAACCTATGTGTTATTTGATAAAGTTGTAAATTTTGTTAAGTATGTCAATTTTTATGTGTTGAATGTTTTTGGATTGTCTGTTTTTGTGGAAGCCATGATTGTAGAAAGTTGTCAAATGTTTCTCAAGATCCCTCATTGTTCTTTGGTTGGGTCTCGAGGGCTAGTAAGAGGATGAATTCTCCTCTTACTAGATTAAATTTGGGAGGATAACGTCTCCTATTCCACCTTCCTTTGTATTGTGATCCTCATTTTTGAAAGATTGAAGAATGGAATATTGAATCTACAAGTTGGGAGAAGACATGCAAGAAGACTTGAGTTCTTTTCTTGTTGAAGAACCTATATGTTGTATTTGATCATATTATTATTCCCAGTTTGAGTGGAATTTTGTAACATTTGTATGAATGAAGGAAAGTGGTAATATTTAATTTATTCCAAACTTAAATGAGTTAGTGAATGTAGAAAGACCTCTTGGTTGCTTACCTTGTTGGAAAGGATTAGTCTTAGTGAAAAACAAAGGATTTAAATTATTTCATTGTAAAAGAATTATTTGGAAAATTGGTAGTTTCTATAGTTGTATTGTAATGTTATAGTGGAAGGAAAGCTTAAGTTGTTTATTTGTCTAGAAATGAAACTCTCCTAAAGTTGTAAGTATTTAAAGTTGCAATGTATATACATGTATATTTGGAAAAACAAAGATGTATTAAAAGGAAGTGTGTTGAATTCTTCTTTTTTTGTTTCCAAAATGGAATATGTGAAATATAATGAGTTGAAGTAATGTTATACTCAATTTTTACCTTTTTATTGCAAAGGGTAGAACAAAGATTGAGTTGATGTTATGTAATTGGAATTAGAAACCTAGATATTTGATCTCCTTACCAAAAAATGAATAGAAGAATCCTTTATTAAAATTAATATTTCCGTAGAAAAATCAACTCAAGAAGAAAAACTTTGAAAATAATGTTTTTTTGAAGGTTATGTTTTCGATGAACAGAAAAACCAACCTGTGCAGAGCTAAGGTTTCAGAACTGCCACCCAACATAGAGTTCTAGTCAATGAACCGTCCCCCAAGAAGGGTGGGATTCACAGGACTTCCGATATACATAGGGCGGTGGTTTCGTCACTTTCTATAGAGAAAAATTCCCTCCGTGAAAAGCCCTATTTTAAATTTAAGTAAAATCTAATCTTAAAAATACAACAATGAACCTTCTAGCAACTAGGAATCAATTAAATTTTAAATTTAAAGCATTATAATCTCCATTTTGACCCCAAATGTGTAGAACTGATGGATTTGAAAGAAATGGGGTTTCCCCAAAAGTAAACTCGAAAAAAAGAAAATGATTTTATTAAATAACAAAATAAATCCAAGATAGGATCTCTAGTTTTTGTAAATGGGAAACATTACAGTGGAAAATATCTACAACTTATATCAAGAGAAATTTGACCATGGTGGCTCCCCTTGCTTTCATGGCTCCTTCTTCTCATCTTCCAAAACCTGAAAAATTAGAAAAGAACAAATGAGGTTGTTTGAGGAAAATAGGAATCAAAAGAGAACCATAAGGAAATTTAGAGAAACCTAAATCTAAGGGCTATGATAGATCCAATCCTATGGCACAAATTAAACCCTCCCTCACTTAAGTGGGAAGGTATTTTTTGGGAATGTATCTTTTAAATAAAAATAAATAACATGGGTAATGGGGTGATTGGGGGCACTTCGTAGCTAGGTAAAAAACTTAAACCTTTGAGTTAGAAAATAATATAACCTTGGTGCTTGATAACAAAATTTACTAATGAGACTTAGTAGATGCGTTAAAATGTAAATATAACTTAGGAAGTAAATTATAATATTGAATTATTAAATTAATTCTATTGTTCACAACCTTGTGTAGAAAATCCCTAACTGAGAAATTTATTAAGTGCAATAATGTCTAACCTTGCTAACACTATTAAACAAAAAATTAAAAAATTATTACTATAAATTTGACTATTAATTTATTTGTTCTCCTTGTTTTTAGGGTAGAAAATTGTGGGTTTTACACTTGGTATCAGATTCATGGGTTCATAACTTGGACCCCAGACACACTTGGAAACATGAGACACAACAAGAAAACCTAGAACAACTCTAACCCAAGAACACACAACATTGCATGATGTTTTAAAACATAAAAAACTTAGAAATCTAAAAGAAAGCCTAGATGATGATAAACTAATTCATGTATTAGTCTTTGTAAGAGGTATAGACTAGAAGAGGGGTCCTTTCAAGTGAGCCTAGATCTACCACTCCCAGATCAGACGGTAGAAAGCATATTTCCTCAGATACTTCAGACACTACATGATTTTATTTCCACTTTACGTGGATGATATTTAGGAGGGTGACCTCGCAGATAGTACAAAGTGCCATCAGTAGAGGCTCATGCACTGTCCGTCATAGTATTGAGGATAAAGAAGAGCACTACCTCGCAAAGTCGGTTGGACATAAGTCACCACCTACAGAGCATAGAGATAGATGTAGGAGCCCTATGCTGAGGGATGTTCTTGCAGAGAGACCTAGAGGCCGAAAATCGATAGCGACAGATCACATCAGCGAGATATTAAAGTTACACCTGCCACCTTTTGCTAGAGACACAGGAGGATTTCAGGCCGAGGCATGGTTAGTTATCTTGAGTGGATGCTTCAATCTATTTCATTGTACTAGCAACATGAAAGATCGTGTTGCTATACACCTTATGAGAGACAACCAGATTTTGGTGGAGGACTGAAGAGAAGAAACTCCATGTAGTTTATGAGACATTCACTTGGGAGGTCTTCGAAGAGTGCTTCAGAAGTAGGTACATATCTAAGAGATTCATCTAGCAGAAGATTGCTGAGTTTTATGATCTATGATAGGCTTCTATGACACTGATAGAGTATGAGGGTCATTTTTTAGATCTCCTTCATTATGTGGATTACATGCAGGATGAGTAGGTTAGAGTTCATAGGTTCATCAACGGCCTAAACTTAGACTTGGGTGTGGTGGTGCACATTCATTTCCAATAGACACTATAAGAGGCTGTGGATTAGGCCTATATTATAGAGGAAACCAGGGGGAAGACTCAGCAGGATCATGACAGAGTGAGGATATGCATATTATAGTCATAGGATGGTAGGTCAAGGGGGATCAACTCCTACCCCTCGTGGTGGGCACACTTTATCATAGTCTTCCTTTAGGAATCCTCCTAAGAAATAGTAACAGACTCGACCACCCTTTCAGCCTCCACAACATCATGATGCTCAGAGAGGGATTATTATCAGACCTCTAACTAGGGGGGACAACAGGATACAAACCCCACCTCGAGCACAGTCAGGAGGAGTACATCCACCACAATACCCAAAAATATCTATAACAATATCATCAGGTTCTACTACATGGACTACCAAACCAACCAGAGAAGTATCTACTGAGTGAAGAGGATCATGTACTTGCTATGGGTATAGTGTACATGGTAATAATTAGAGAGAGTTCCCTAAGAACCATCCTAATCAAGGTAAGGCACGAGTTTCTGAGCCTATGATTGGTTACATGGCCAGGAGCCACAATATTTTGGCTGCGGTCAAGAACTGCCAGGAAGAGCACCAGGGTATGGTGATAGAGACCATATGTAGCATTAGTGGTATTTCTACACTTACCTTATTTGATTTAGGCTCATCAAATTGTTTCATTTCTCCATCTTTAGTAGAATGATGTAGGATGGTGGTAGTTATGCAGGGCCTTAGTTGGGATGTTGAGATGGCTTCTTGAGCCAAACTCTTAGTGTAATCCTTAGTTAAGGAGTGTGTAGTGGACCTAGGACCATTCACCATGACTTTCGATCTTTGTATACCACCCTTGGGTTCATATGGAGTTATCTTTGGCATGGATTGGTTGTCTGCGCATAGATATGGATTTAATTGTCTCAACAAGAGTCTATATTGTTTAGACAATTTGGGAATGGAGTCAAATATTGTTGGATTCAGGAAGCCTATCTCTATTCACACCATATCTGCTATATAACTAAACTGGTGTGTGTAGCAGGGTTTTCAATTATTTTCCATCATTCTTATTAACCAATCAGATGATGAGACTCATGAAATGTCACTTTATGACCATTCCATTTTGTAGGAGTTCTCCAATGTCTTTCCTAGTGAGTTGTCAGGGTTACCTCCTCCACGTGAGACCGAATTTCATATTGATTTGGTTCTAAGGGCGGAGTCTATCTCACACAGACCATATAGGATGACCACACCTGAGTTATGTGAGCTCAAGATGTAGTTGGAAGGAATTCTTGAGAAAGGCCTAATCCTTCCTACTGTATCTCCTTGGGGTACACCAATGATATTTGTGAAGAAAAATGACAGATCTCTACTTTTTTGTGTCGACTACAGGAAGCTAAGAAAAGTAACGATCAATAATCATTACCCCCTTCCACAGATCAATGATTTATTTGATTAGATGAAGGGAGCCACTATATGTTATAAGATTTATCTTAAGTTAGGATACCATCAACTGAGGATTGTGGAGGAAGCTATCCAAAGAACAACTTTCCACACGAGATATGGCCACTATGATATCAAAAGTAGGAAAATATGTATTCTTGGTTTATATTTGTAGCTTAATGCAACAAAATTTATAACACAACACTGTAAAAATAAAAATTAGTACCAGAAAGACATAAATTAGAGGTAAATACAGATTGAAAAATTTATAGCATACTTTATTCAATAGAAGATAAAAATTTCATCCAAATCACAAACCAGAAATTTGATAAATATTTTCAAAACTGGGATGTTAATGACATGAAATCAAAATGGAGAGAACATCTCTAAAGTCCTCTCTCGTTGGGAAGTAATATTAATATAATATTGAGGTGCACAATTTTGTAAATCTAGACACGAATGATATTGTTTCTAAATCATAATATAGGTATGGTATTTGTGCACATTTGGAAATAAGGAAAACACATTTTACTAATAAAAAACCACATAACAATGACATTTTTCATTCATGGAAAAAGGGACTCAGATGACTGCAAAATATGCCATGGAATTTAGGTAGAAAGCCTTGGTTAATAAGTTCAAGGACCCCAAGCTACTTAGGTGGATGAATACAAAAATTCTTTAGGATAGACTATAAACTAGATTTGGGGAAACATCGACTATTGAGGAAGTGGTAAAAGGGATGAATGATCGTCTCTAGTCCATTACCATATTGGATACCCTTAAAGTGGCCTAATTTATTGGGGTGAAGAATATTGTTTTTAGATCTATCTATTCCTATGTTATTCGCAAAGACATGGAGCACCTGGGGGTTGATATTGGGATCCATCTTGACTCGATTCAGCATATGTCCAAACCCCATGCCCAGGAGATCATTTCACATGGTAAGAAACTAGAAACCATCAATATAGTATTGAACATACCCTTTGATAAATTTGAAGAGGCAAATATTAATGAGTCTCTGGCTACCTTGATGGCGGAAGAAAAATATAGGGATGATGAAATGACCACTATAATGGCATCTAACTCATGTGATGAGGATACAAACTAATATCTAGAAAGTATCTATTATATATCTAGTTATAGTATATGTAGTTGAATTTTAAATTTGTTCTTGTTGTCTCTTGAAAGTGCACCCTATAGAGATATGACTACAAGCGTTCTAATATTTCTCTAGATCTCTCACTTTTGTAGATACAATGGAAATACCTCAGGTCTGTAGGTATACCTATTATTGAGGCGAGTATCTGGAATCAAGGGCTGGTTCCTTTTTGATGTATCCTTAAGCTAATTTATTAGGGCTTTTGAGGGTAAAAAGATGACTGTAATTGAATTGAAAATTTGGAGTGATACACCAAACTTGTTGAGGGGTTTGAATGAGTACATGCACAATCAATTTGGGAATGAATTTTGGATGCACAAACCAATATTTTTCAGAAGAATATTAAGGAAAAACACCTTGGTCTATTGAGGGAATGAGTCACAACAATACAATAAGATAACATGCACACTAATATTATGCAGAAGATTACTAAATTTTACAGCAAGGTAAGATGATTAATCAAGGTATTTGACATTCACAAGAACTAATGAGATATACACACCACTGCAAATAATTGGAAAGGCAGAAATCAATTCTCATTTAAAGGGAAAAATTGGAAAAATTTACTTCAGCACTCCTATGTCCAAAATTTCCTCCTTGTGCTTTGCAATTTCACACAATATATAGAAAAATTATTCACTCATCCCTTGTCCTAAAAATATCCTAAATGTTGTACTCATCCATCTATGTCTAATTTTACCTCTTTATTATGAATAAATAATTGTGCAATAAAAATAGACATTTCAATACAATGAGTCATTAACTAGCTTTGATTACAAAACATACATTTACGTTCAAACTATACTTGATGATGATCTTTTTTAATCAAAGTAAGGTGAATAATTTGGCTAATAATAGCCTTTTATTGATTCTGTACGTCTCCTCAAATGTGCATGCAATCTCCTATCTTCTAGGGCTTGATGTGAAGACTTACAAATTTGATCCATTTACAAAAAAATCCATAAAACTTAGCACTTTTTAATCTTACCCCTTGAGGTTCTACATGCAAAATTTATTTGATCTTCTGTGTGACCGTGAACAATAGGTAATTCTCTTTATCTACATCTATATAGTTTGCATATATTTTTAATAATGTGACTCTTGTATTCCATCTCCACTTCAAAGCTCTGTATTTGCTTTAACATTTAAAATTTGTCCTTTCTTTGGAAATATTGTGAATGTCAATCCTTTCAAGTTGAAACTCATATAAGGTTTTGATATTTCTTCAGGTACTCCCATGTGAAGACCACATTTGACCCCTGTGGAAAAATTTCAAACATAACCTTGTCTGACTTGAAATGGAGAGGCCACTTATTCTGATAACACGTGGTAGTTAACTAGAGATTCAATTCCCTTGAGGGTACTAGATTTCCTTAGCAAAGTTTTAGGTACACTACTATTGCTAAAGTTTATTTCATGCACTCCAACTCATTTTACTACATTTCTGACTTGAACTATATATCTACTTGCGTTTTTTTTAGAATGGTCTATTAACCTATGGTGACATTTTGTCTTTGATTAACCAAGTTTTTGATCTAACTAAAGTAAATGGCACTTACTTGAAGACCTTTTCAAAGTCATTTTGTCAGCATTTTCCACGACCATTGTCATCCTTGTGCCAGACCATAACCTGCTCGAATGGTGAGATTCATATTTTAGCTGAGATGGATTTTGTAGTTGGCCTTCACTCATTTTGTATTTTTACACATGGAGATTTCAGTTAATTTCATGAACTTAGTCTTGCAAAACTTCATGATCCCATTATAAGATGGTTGATTTCGTCCCCCTCCTAGTTAGATGATGAGATGGGTACCTCGTTATAGAATGTGCTTTGAAAGTTGTGTGGATATACTTATGCTTTGAGATTAATCTGCAGTCCACTTAGGGTTTTAATGACTGTGAACTATCTTCTTAGGGAATAAGGGATTGAATTATTCTAGAAATAATCTCTCACTCTCTGATTATAGATCCTTCAAAATGTCATTCTGCTTATGGATCAAAGTAAATATTGTGTTATCTACAACCTTAGCTTGAATAGTTTTGTACATGGTGGTGAAATTTGACATATCACAAAGAGACAAATTTAGTCCTTGGTTTACCCCAATTTGGTCTACGATCCACCAATTTTAATTCACATTGCTTCATTCTATTACTAGTTGTATGTTGTAACCACGGACTTGATGGGTTTTGGACAATACCTCATATAGCATAATGCTCATAACACCATTTGGATTTAGGTACATCATCTAAAATGTTACATGGCTTTTATTATCATATATGTTTCATTCCATCCACTTTGATCCATACCTGTGGTTGACAAATTTAGATTACCCTGATTTCATACGAAACCACTTATGGCTTAATAAACCATGTCATTGTACACACTAAGTATTTTAGTCTGTAGAAACTCCCTTATAGTGTACTCTTGAGAAACAAACATTTCCTGAGTAAGATGCAGACACATGTTTGTCCTCACTAACCTTTGTCTTTCAAGGAATCTTGCTCGCAAATGTGCTATTCAGGGACTTCGGCGCCCTTATAACTTATAGGATCTACCACTTTGTACTGTCATATGTGTTGAATTTAGCCCAAATCCATCCATGAGACAACTGTAGAAAGTGTACAGGACTATTGTAAGTCCTTCAAGACTAGTTTCACATGATCTGAATTATGTTATTTCAATGCTACATAAACACTGGATGTAAAATGAATGGATATTTTAACCACGGTTGTATTCACTGAATGTAACTTTATTCAAATTTTGAGATTTAATGAAAATGCCTTTTGGCCAAACCCTATGATGCATAATTAGTAGCTCATTACCTTGGGTTTATGATTTCTAATCTGGTGAACTTTGCAAAAGTTGTATGCATCATTCATTAATTCTTGCACAACAATGCATTCCCTTTTCTTAATTTAACTGGAGGAGTCATAGTGAACGTTTGTTCATGCTCTGTACGTCATACAACACTCTTATTACTTTTAGTAATGCATCCTTGAGCCTAACTTATATGCCTTTAAGAAATATAAGCTGACTGTATCTGCATCTTTGATACATGATGGCAAAACTTGATCCTTCTATATAATGGATTTTCTATCTACATCCCAACATTCATTTCTGGTGACTATAAACTAGAAATTATTGTGAATTAGAAACTTTAAGATTGACTGTAAGGACTTCTCCATTCTGGGATTAGTTGTATTGAAAGCTTTCATTTTCCTTTCAAAAGATCTAGTGTTGTGGAAAATGTATAAACATTCTGATCAGTGTATTCATGTTAAATGTCCACTAGATAAGCCTTAACTACTTGGGATTTTTAGTGAGTTCTCTGTAGTCCTATGATCTTTGATTTGTATTATGAAACTGGATGCCTCTCCTCAGATAGAGTCCTTGATATGCATGATCACATTGTGAGAAAACTTTGTAATTTTCATAGTATTATTCATGCATTTCAAAAAATTGCAACCATGATGCTTTTGTAGACACTTAATAACATCCAGTTCTTCTGAATTTATTGATAATCTCTCATTCATATTGTGTATTGTAACTTAGTGTTAATTATCCTAAATCTTCCTTGAACTCTTGTTAGCCTGAAATCCTTTTTAGACAATTTATCTTTTTTTGGACTGTAAGTCCATGATTATTTTTAAGCATGCTGAAACTTTTACTCTTTATATGATGCAACTTATTTATTTACTTTTGCTAAGATTTGGTACACTTTTAACTTTTGAATAAGTGTAATTTATTTGTTTTATTGAATTTTGAAACATGACCTTTGAAGTCCTTTCTTACACAGTTGTACTTTGATCTTTTAGCTTTGATTCTGAGATTGAAATGTCATTTTTTCCTTTGATACATAGTATGTTTATTCTCATAAATTTTTACTTGACTGATATATCTTTTATTGCATTGCACATATCTTGATCACTTTTAAATTTTCTTTTGAGCTTGTATCCTATCATTCATACCTTTAGAGTTTCCTTGCTTTTACGGTATCTCCTATAACTATCCTCTTCATGGGTTCTTGGTAGAGGTTTGTTAATGAGAAAAATACAGAAGACACCCTTACTAATTTTATGTGTTTTGATGAATACTTTTCTCTATTAAGAACTTTTATTTGTATCTTTCTTCCTCACTTCTATTTCAGTGTCTTCAATGCCTTTCTTTTATACTCTTATTTGAACAGCTATCTATATATTTTGATACTATTTTCCTTTTTCCTTGAACAAACTCATAAAACCTTTGATACCATTTGTAGATTCCTTCAACAACTATTTCCGTTTCTGTACATTAATCATTTTTGCAAAATATTTTTTCTTTGTAGTCTTCTACATGTACCTACACACTTAAAGAAATAGTTAGAAAATATTTAGGATTTTTGGCCTCTCTTATTTTCCATAGTTTTTATTTTCTCTTTCTTTTCTGAAATGATTATGGGAATAATATGTGCTGATGTAGAATATTGCTCTTATCAATTTTGTATATGTATATGATGTACCTTATCCTTCTTCTTTCAATTAGAAATCCATTTGCATGTAGTCAGATACTAACATAGGGTATAGAGAGTAAACCCTGAGCTCAATGTATGATGGATAATTTTGTTTCACTTTTCTCAAGGTACATTAATGACTATTAGGACATATGGGTAAGAAGATGGAGCTGGAGCTACAAAATGTGAAGAAGACCAAAGAGAACCCAAGGAAATGATGGTTGTTTCTTCTATACTTTTTACTTTTAACTTCATGCATATGTACTTATTTCTTCAGTAGTCTATGAGTTACATCCCACTAGCTTGTGTGGGAAATATTGTACTTCTTCATGAATAAATGACATTTAATTTTTGTACTTGAGTTGCATAGTTATTTCTGTTTTCAGATTTATGACATGTATATTGATTGTCATAATGGAATAAACAACTCAAACACATAATTAAATGTATTTACATGCAGAAATAAAGAGTTTTGAAATACCTGTAACTTAATAATTAACTCTCCTTTTGTGTAAATTACAACTCTTGTTTGTTGTTCCCAAATCTAACATTTTCACCTAAAGTGTAATTTCCTACCTTCGTCAAGAAAATGCATTTAGAACCTTTTGGGATGTTTGTATTTTCCTTGTTGAAGACCAAACCTGGAATGGAAAAGTTGGTGTGAGGTGTTATATTTAGTAAAAAAACACATAACTAAATTATCACATGTACCTAATTGATTTCTGTAACTGACAACATAGTATAATAATTATAATTGCATTCCCCTAGTTAGGTCCACTTCAATCAATACCCTCCATTGTAACGATGTATCAAGTTTTCCAATTTTTGTAGAAGTGCAAAAATTGTCAATATTTATAGCAAGATCTTGTGGGAAAATATTCCTACTAGCTTGTAGACCGGTGCCTTGCTCTTATTCATTGGGCCATGCAATTAAAACATATAACAAAAAAATGACATTTCTGAAAAAACAAACTATTGATGGGAAAGGGTATAGAAACTAGATCGCATGCACGAATGCACTTATTGCACTTGAAAAAACTTTACAATGTGTATGTAGCAACTTATTGAAAGGAAAATCCTACTCTAAAATAGGACACTATAGTATTTTTAATAATAGTGTTTAAGAAACATACCATCCACTGGAATGGGAAGTTATTCTCTATTCAACCTTGAAATATAAAGTTCATATTGTGCTCTTTGTAAGCTAGAAATCATGCAAGGACCACTCCAGATTATATCTAACCTTGTGTGTGGTTTCCTATCTTTGCATAATGAACATCTCATTTTAACATATTGTCTCCTTCGGTGAAGACCTTTTGAACTTATCCATCTTATCAAAAAAATTCTTCATTTTTTATTGATTTTCTTTTCCATGATTCATATGGGCTTGATCTCTTAACTCCTGCAACTATATCAACTCTGCATAACGATCCTATAATGGTTAATTCTCAACTAATTCAATCTAATGCAACAAATATAATATACGAAACTCAACTGAGGCGGGCTTTCATGCCTGTCTTCCATAAAAAAAGCTTGTACAATGAATTGTCAATTGATCTTTTTCGGAGTTACTTTGTTAGCCCAAAGTCCTAAATTCAACATTATATTGCCAAGATCTTTGGTTGTCTCTGAGTGTTCTTCTTAGGATCCTTACAATATTTTTATTAGTACTTTTAAGCTAATCCCATTACCTTGTGGGTAATATATTAGATGATGTAATTCAATAGACATATTGTGTTTAATAGACCAATATGTTATCTTTTCACCGAGAAATGCTAAGACATTATCTAAAATGATAGTCACTGGAAATACAAGATATGTAAACTATATCTTCATAAAAGGATAGTCTTGAAGTCTTGTTGGCCTATTTTAAAGCTAACTGCTTTTGTCTAGACGTGTAAAGTAATTTGTAGCAGTCAAAATCCACTTGCTTCCTTGTGATGACGGTAGATTTATCATGCCAATAAAGTCAAAGACCCCACTACATGAATGGATGATCCACTGAAATAGGCTATTGCAGGGGAAGCAAAGCTAAATGTTCTTTTCTAATAAATAAAGCATGTTTCTTACACTTCTCGATTCAATTCGAAAAAGTCATTAAATATACTGAGCCAATAATTAAAAAACTTTAATCATTTTTAATGGTTGTAGTACATGATGAAAATTGACCTCTTGAAGGTCCTTCATGGAATTTGGATAATAATCGGTAAATTCTATCTTAATCAACACATCTGCAGTTAAAAATTCCAATTTATGTCTCTCTTAAATAACATGTCCATCAATTAAAACATAAGGTACAACTTGTAATCTAAAACATCTTCATTTATTCTTCGTCCATACCCTTCGGAATTAGTACTGTGATGTAAGTAGTTAAACCAAATCAGCCATCCATCTTCATTCCTAAGACTTCTTGACTGAGTTCGGGGTTGTTGATTTTCTTTGTATGTATCAAGGTAGATGACTGGTGATATGTAAATTTAACATGTTATTTTGGATCATCTGATTCTATAGCCTGTTGTTTTTCCATATTAACAATTAGATGCTCACATAAAAAATGGTTCCTTGAACTGTTTTCACAACATGGATATAAACATCGTATTTCATAACTTTTGTAATCCATAATTTTCTTTCTTGTCATTCAACTCTTTATTCAAAAAGAACACTTTCACACTTAGATGTGAAACTAAAGCATGTATTTTTTTATTGGAAATCATGTCCTTGAAATATTTCAATCCTCTAACTACTTAAGGTACCTATTTTTCAAGAAATGTGTACCTTGTCTTGTAGTTATGCAAACTTTTTCAAAAGAACAGCTATTGGTATGCTCATTATTTTCATCATTAACTTGAGTTAAAATAGCTCAAATGGTCTCAGGTCTTACAAGTGCATACGTCATAAAATCTTTATCAAAAGTTAGATTTTGCAAGAGTATGATCTTACTGAAATGGCTAACTTAATTTCTTCAAATACTTTCTCTCCCTTCGTTGGTACTAAGACGAAGGTCTTATCATTTCTTTTAACATAGATGTTAAAGGCTTAACTAAGTGTTACCAAAATATAGAACAAATCTTCTAACAAAGTTTACTTTTATGAGAAAAACTTTGTACAGTGCTTTCTTGTGACAAGGCAAGGTTAACTGTGAAATACATTCGATTATGAAAAGTGATCAATAGCTTAAAACCTTGTTTAGAAACAATATGACCAAGAAAATTTACCTAGATGTACTGAAAATAATAGGACTTTTTCGGATTTAAATATATTCTAAACTGTCTAGAAAGTTGAAATTTTTTCCTTCAATGCATTATATGTTCATTAAGAATCTCTTTGAAAATACAAGGTGACATCATATAAGTAAACAAACAATGCATTTGATTTAATAAACTGTGAAAATCCATGTCCATTTCTCGTTGAAACATGTTGCACCATACATTTGAGAGACTGAAAGGCATTATTTTATAAGCATACAGTGCCCCACTTAAGTGGTAAAGGTTGTTTTTGTATATATCTTCGTCATGTAACAAGGATCTCATTTTATCCATTATAGGCATCTAAAATAGACAATCTGTCTAAACGAAAAACTATGTTCTAAAAATATGATCCATATTAGGTAGTGGATAAGGGTTTTTTAATGAAGCTTTATTAAGGTCTCCTAAAATCCACACATAGCCTAATTTCTTCCATTATTTTTTTGAACAGGTACAAGATTAGCTACCACAACTTCAATGCTTAGCTGGAAAAATAATTCCTTGGTTTAATTAACTTAGATAACTCTTTTCTCACCCATGCATGTTAATTTTCACCTTTATTATGAATAAATAAAGGAATAAAATAACCATGCTTTTTACAAAGAGAAAATAATAGCCTTTCTTCCCAAATAACACTTATTCAAAGTGTAGTTGATTGCTCTATTTCTATTACAATAAATTTGGGTGACTATTTTAGCTAATTTTAACCATTTACTTGATGTACAAGTCTTCTTCTGCAATTGTATGATCTTTGTCTTCTTCTGCATTATGTGACACCTGCAACTTGACCCGCTTGCAATGATAAATTTGATAATCTTTAGTTATGTCCCCTTGGATGCACATGCAAAATAATATCTCTATGTAAAAATAATTCCTTTTATCTCTCAATAATTAGTAAAATAAATCATCTTCACTGTGGGAAACACTTATAGTCATGTGCATAATAATTCCTCCTTTTTGTAGATAATAAGGTCATTTTGTGAAAATTAAGGTAAGCTCTAAAAGTGTATCTTTCATGATCCTTATGACATACTGATGTTGAACTCTTTCCATGCATTGTCTTCCTTTACCGTGGCATATAATGTGATTTAAAAATATTTGAGCATTACTTTGATTGGTTATCACCCTTGGTTTGATCACATTTGGCACATTTGACTTAATACATGGGTCTCCTAGACTATGGTTTGAATAATAATCACAATTTGATTTCCCCCTTTTTGATTATTTTCCTTTAAACATTGGCAACATGGCCATAGGTTATTGTCTAAGGTTGAAATCAATCATATCATATTATATGAATGTTGGGCCCCCTTTTGATTTTCACGTAGCACATTGTATATGACATGATTTCGGTCCCTTTTGAATAATTTATGACATAGACTATGGTATAAACAATAATCATAGTTTCATGATTCATACCCCTTTGCATAAACACATGGCCCAGACCATGGTCAAAGCATAATTATTTAAGTAGGAAGTTTGGTCCCCTTGCCCATGATGACTCAACTCTTTTGAAATTATCAGTGGCATCGAGTAACACTGGTTGGCATGAAGTTTGCATTGAAAGTTGGTGATCAATTTTTAACCATCGATCCTTGTCCTTCTGATCTGTATCTATTGATTTTTTGACCCTCGGTTAAGGTTTCTGACCTGGTATTTAATGTGGCAATGTGTGTTGGGATCACTAATGTCTCTGGACCATCAATCCTGGTACTGTCTGAGTTTTTATCGTCGATGCTCGAACCATGGTAAGCTTCATAGTTGGACTATGGTTTAGATCTACACCATCGATATTTTGTACTTTTGATTTCTACCATCGATGATTGTAACTTGGTTCGAAACGAGATAGGTTTTGCATTGAATTTAGGGTCATTTCTCAGCCTTTAATCTTTATACTGATTGATTATGCTCAGTCGATCTTTTAACTCGGAATGAGTTAGGCTTTATTCAAGCTGGGAAAAATAGATTGGGAACCTAATCTTTCATTTAACTTGCAATATCGGTTTGGGAGGGAGAAGCCCTAGAAATTTCTTAATTGAATGCCATTATTTGATGTTTCTGAGCTCGGTTCCTCTGTTAAAATAATTACATGAGGCTTTATGCATTCGTTACTTGGATTCTCTTTCGTTCTTTTCTTCTATTGAGATCTCTGCAAGGTCTTATGACCATCATTCAGGGTTCATTTTAAGACCCCCTCTCCAAAAAATTATTTTAGAATGGGTGGCAAATCTCCAAAATCAAATTTCAAATCAATGGTGAATTTCTAAAATCCATTTTGTGGTAAAGGCAATTTGGAAGTGCACAATTTTCTTGGATGAGGTACAATGATAAGAAACGTTGGTGAAATGCATGCATAAGTAAATTTAACATATAAATAGTAGGCGAATTCACCCATATAAATGACTAATTGGTGGAAATTTTACGTGAATTGGGCAGGATCTGACTGCTTAAAATTAACCATTTCCAATTTCCAAAATCCCTAATATTCACGATTTTATTAAAATTTGGAACTAAAACTTTCCTTGCCACCATTTCTAATTATTTCAGAGTTTTGTGAGGTTCTTCAAGTAAAACTAGATTCTCCACACTATGGCTGCTATCTGGTTTGAAATATTTCTTTTGTGAGGCTGTATTGACCGTTATTGCACTATGGGGGGATTAGAATGATTATGGGTCTTCATTTCTCTTTTGATAATTCTGAAGATGTTTTTGAGGATTTTATAGGCTCGACATGAATGGTTAGTTCTGCCACCTTACTCTTTGGGTTCTTTTACAAAATTGGTGATCCTGTGTGGCCATCGAGTGTATAATATGCTATTATTCTTTGTATTTGATAAGCTTAAAATATTTGAATAAAACTCTGAAACTTGTAGTATAATAGAGGCTTGAAAAAGGCATGCTATTTTGAACGTTCATTGTATTCGAAACATGTTTTACCATTCCCTAAAATGGTTACTTGGTTTTATACCTTTTTTGTTCTGTAAAAACTATGAATCTTGCAATTTTTTTGATCTTTGAAGCTATACTATAATATTCTATGCACTTGATACTTTCTTCATTCTGAAAACTATACTTTAGAATGACTGCACTTTGTAAGATTACCCTCGAAATTTCATTTTTCTTCAGTTGTTAAGTTATAATGAGTGCTCTTAACTTTGCTTGTTGAGCTATATGAGACTATGAAACTGTAAATACTACATTTCTTTATCGTTTTTCTTCTTCTTGAGCTACCCTTTGAAGTTGTGATTTTCATTTTGATCCATTCTCGAGATTTGAAGCCTACAATATGATGTCTGTATTTTTGATATACATTATTGAATTTAACTACTGGGTGAAAGGTGGTTGAGTTAAGTGAGTAGCCCAAACCATAAACTTTTCATTTAATTTTCTATTGTTGATATAGAGGGCGAAGCCCTAGAAAAATTTATACATACACCATAAATGATCTCTTGGAGCTCTAAACTCTGAAATTTCTACCTCTATGAGTTTTGAGTTTGGATTCTTTTACATTCTTTTTCGTCTTGTTGTCATTTTCATTTTGACTATATTTGTTTGCTTGAATCATGATTAACTTCCACTTCTCACAGTTTAGTATAATTTATCTTCATATATTAATTCCATCAATCTACTCTTATAATTTTCTTACTGATTCTGTTGATACTGAAATGATATACCTTTCTGTATGTTGAAATTTTTCTATACACTCCTTTTCATATTATTCAGTTAAGAACAAAAACTTGTAGTGTACTTGTATATGTAGATTAAAGGACTCTTTCCTTTATTGATATGAAAACCAAATTTAACTAGCAATTGTGCACACACATTCTTCTTGCTTTGTATCGATTTTTGATGTAAAATTTGAGCATTATTTCTTTTTGTATTTTTAAAAAAAGAATAAAAACTACAAGTAATGTGAAAATATTGAAAGAAATGAAGAGGATTCACCAGCAATGTGACGCAAGAATTGATAACGGAGTTCGGCGCTTGAGGCCTACGTCTCCAGGTCCAGTTGAATAGGACCGATCTATTTAAAATCTTGAAAATAATTCTTTACAAATAATTCTACAAAATTATAACCTTCTCATAGTCTTCCTCTGTCAAAAATAACAGGGGTTGCTTTTTACATCTCCTCCAAATTCCACTCCTAGCTCAAGTTATGAGCATTACAATAATTTTACACAGTCTCGAATGCTATACAAATAAAATATCACTCCTTTTATATTGTTTCTAAACCTCCTAGCATGCTGGCTGGGTTCTTAGCCTTTTACACGGCCCACCCTGGTTCCATTCTCCTCCCTTGATTTTGTCTTATCTTCTTGGGATCATTATCCCACATTTGGCGCATACAATCTTTGAAGAGGGTTTAAAAGGTAGGTGGGCGCATGTTTTTAGTGAATTAAAAGCCGCCTTAGCCTATGTGGAGGGCGCAATACTTGGGGACAGCACATGGTTTACATTTTAGATGCTAATAATAGATAGCACATGGTTTAATGGACAACACATGGTTTAATGGATAGCGCTTGGTTTAATGGGGACAACGCATGAATATTTGAAATAGATAATGCGTGGACAGTTGGAAATATATAATGCGTGGAAATTGGAAATAGATATTAGGCATGGATAATTTAAATAATGCATGCCAAAATGTCCCACATGCATGGCACAAAGGCAAATATAAGAGTTTATATACACAAGTTGGTTTAATGATTAAATGAGAAGGAGGCCAAGGCACCCCTCCATAATCGAGTGTGTCAAACCTAGCTTAGGGCCCCCAGCTAGTAAATAGCGGGGTCCATTTGTCCGAGAATGAGTGTCCAAGCCCGGTGTTCCAAAACCCATTTTTTTAGTACGTCACACAATTCATCCACGTGTCGCAATATAATCGAAACACTTGGCGAGCGTGCACACGTCCAACCTGCATAACACTCCAAATTTTTCCAATTGCCCAAAAATTTCAGCGGGCTATAAATTTTGCAAACGAGCTCCGTTTCCTGCAAAAAAGATGTCGTCGGAATCGTATAATTTTTCTCCACGCTTTAAAAATGACTGCAAAAATTTCTGAGAAGATCTTAGATCAGTGTTTCTCTGTGAAAATCCTCTGGATCATTCCTCCCCACTGAGAAACTTTTGGACCCCAAAAGTAAACCTAATTGGTGAATAGGTGAGGGTATTTCTCCCTCACCTTTCCGGTTTCCATCCATTTAGCCTTGTTTGGATGCATGCCTTTGAACCCAACACGAAGATACTCAATATCACCCCTTCGTGAAGTTCTTACTTTCCTGTCCAAAATGATGTCTTCCTGCAACTCATCTAGATACTCAGGAGCAAAATCATCAATGGAAGGCATAATGTTAGAATCATCATGATCAACAATCATAGGCGGTTCATACAATCTTAAGTTCTCAACATTTACAACTGAGTAGATTTGCATATATGGAGGTAAATCTAACTGGAAAGCGTTGTTACCAATTTTTTCCAATATTTAGAACGGACCATACCGTATAGGTTTCAATTTTTTACCTTCACCTGTCAGTCTTTCCTTGCTGATGTGAAGCCAAACTAAATCAACAACTTTGAACTTGTGATCAGTTCTATGTTTATCATGCCTAGCTTTGTACTTAGCCTGGCTTTTCTCCAATTGTTCATGGACATACTGATGAACCTGTTGTATTCTCTACACAAATATTTTAGCCTTGTCAGAATCACTTGCACCATTAACAACAATTTCATGTCCATAATATATATCTAATGGAGAATTAGGCAGATATCCATAACAAGTCTCAAATGGAGACTTCAAAGTAGAAGAATGTAAGGCACGATTATAAGCATTTTGGACAAAATAAAGATGTTCATCCCACAATTTAGGATGTTTGTTACTATAGCCCCTAAGTAATTGTACCACTGTGCGGTTTACAACCTCTGTTTGACCATCAGTCTGCGGATGAAAAGCAGTGCTCTTTTTCAATTTTGTGTCCATTAACCCCCATAATGTTGACCAAAATTCCCCAACAAATCTAGAATCCCGATCAGATATGATTGAAGTAGGTAAACCAAAATGAACCCAAACAAACTAAACGAATAAATGTGCAGTTCCCTCACCAGTTATTTGTTTAGTACATGGAACCAACACACACATTTTGCTAAATCTGTCCACTACCACATATAAGTAATCATGTTTTTTCCATGTCATGGGAAAGCCTCCTACAAAGTCCATGGAAACACTTTCCCAAGGCCATGTTGGAACAAGAAGAGGAGTGTAAAGTCCTAATTTCCTGTTACTTGGCTTGTTTGTGGCACAAAGAACACATCCCTTAATATATCGGTTTACATGTTCATGCATTCTAGGCCAATAGCAATATTTTTGTAAATGTGCAACTGTCTTACTAACACCAAAATGCCCTGAAATAAGAGAAGTATGTGCTTCCCTAATCATATGCACACGCTCATTTTCTGGAATACAAAGTTTTCCAGAATGATATAACAATCCTTCATGCAAATGATAATCTTTTTCTCCTACTTGTTTCCCACTTACTAGATTCTCATACACTTCTCTAAAATCAACATCATTTGCATATTGTTCCTTGTAACTAACATGAGCCAAAGAACTATGCTGCAAAAGGATAGATGCTACTACCACTGGTGGTCTGGATAACATGTCGGCAACCTTGTTTTGAATACCTTTTTTATACCTGATTACAAGATGAAATTGTTGCAAAAATCCCATCCACCTGAAATGTCTAGACTGCTGCAATTTGGTTTGTGTTTGTAAATATTGAAGCAGTTGATGGTCAGTATGGATAATTGTTTCTTTTCCCATTAAATAATGCTTCCATTTTTTAACACTTTGAACCAAAGCATACAACTCTTTATCATAAGTTGGATAGTTTCTTACCGCACTTGTAAAGGTTTCTGAATGGTAACACACTGGTCGTTTGTTCTGCATCAAAACTGCCCCCATTGCATAGTCACTAGCATCCATTTCAATCTCAAATGAATGTTGTAAATCCGGAAGTGCCAAGACCAGAGCGGTACTTATCTTCTCTTTCAGTGTATCAAATGCTTTTTGTTGTTTTCCTCCCCACTGAAAGACCTGTTTAATACTTGTCAAAGCATGCAAAGGAGATGCAATATATGAGAAGTTAGCAATAAATTTCCTCGAGTACTGAACTACACCTAGAAAACTTCTAACTTCCATCACATTTGTGGGTCTAGGCCATTTCACAATAACCTCTATTTTTGCAGGATCAATTCTCAATTCTCCATTTCCTACAATATACCCCAAGTAAATTAAAGATGTTTTTCCAAATTCACATTTTGACATCTTCAAATACAATTTATCTTTCCTTAGTGCATCTAAGACTTTCTGGATGTGTTTAATATGTTCATCCCATGATTTACTGAGAATAAGAATATCATCTAAGTAGACAATAACGAAATTATCAATGAAAGGTCTAAAAATTTCATTCATAACTCTCATGAATGTTTCCGGTGCATTGCACAAACCAAAAGGCATCACTAACCATTCAAACAATCCCTTTTTTGTTTTAAAAGTAGTTTTCCAAACATCACCTTCTACAATTCTTACTTGGTGATAACCACTTCTTAAGTCTAACTTAGTGAAATAAATTGCATTCCTTAATTGATCCAGTAAATCATCTATTCTAGGAAGAGGGTAACGATTCTTTATAGTAATCTTGTTTAAAGCACGGAAATCAACACACATTCGCCAAGTGCCATCCTTTTTAGGAACCAATATAATTGGTGATCCACATGGGGACGTACTTGGATGAATTATACCTTGAGCCAAAAGTTCCATTACCTGTCTCTTGATTTCCTCGTTCTCTACTATTGACAACCTATACATTCTGATATTGGGAAGAGGTGCATCCTGAAGCAACTGTATCTCATGTTGAACCCCTCTTTTGGGAGGTAGACCTTGTGGATCCTGAAAGACATCATCAAAATGAGAAACAATTTTTACCAATTCATCCTTAGTTTTTAGATTGCAAGTCTCAAAAGCCATCTCATTTTCTTTTTCCTTGGCTTTGACCACCATGAGCACAAAATTTTTGCTTGAGTTTACAAGCCTTTTCATTTGACCTGCAGTTACCAAGGATAGATTATTATTTTCACGGTGAGCTCTAATAATAAACTCAATTCCATCCTTTACAAGAAAATATTTATTTTCTTCCCTATAGAAGATTGCTTTATGATCATACAAATAAGGACTTCCCAAAACCACCCCACAAATATCCAAAGGAACTACATCCAATTCAACCTCATCAATAAACTTGTCTGTAATGGCAAATCTGAAAGTACAAGTTTTAGTTACTTGCAGTTTTACATCATCACAAACCCAGCCCAAAGGATAAGGCTTGGGATGTGGTTTAGTTTTGAGTCCTAGTTTCTTAACAACCTCCTTAGAAATTAGATTAGCTTGAGATCCACTATCAAAAAGAGTATCAATTTTTGTATGCTTTGAAATTACTCTAATGTGTAAAAGCTCATTTCTTTTCTTATCGTCAGGTATAGTTTGTTTACTAGAAGAAGATGCAACATCTGTAGTGCTATTGTTGGAAATTGAAAGATTTTATTTACCTTGTAAACCCATAGCTGTGATTTTGGTTTCATCACCTGAATCAGAACCAAGATCATGCACTACGGTGTTTGTTTTCTTTTCTTTTCCTTTCTTAACCATCCATTTAGGCTTCTTTTCAGGATGTAATTTCCAACATTTAGACTCATCATGGTTTTTTTTACAATGATTATAAAAATGGTTTTTCATCTTCCTTCTTAACAGTAGAGTTTATTTTATGCTTACCCTTTCCTTTTCCTTCAGATTGCTTGTTCTTCTGATTAAAAGAAGAGAAAGAGGACTCCTTTGTCATTTTCCCTCGTGCTTCCAGATGGGTTGCTTGAACACATACTGCATCAAGATTAGTAGGACCTAAAACAAGTATCATATGCCTTAGATAACTATGCAATCCACCAATATATTTGAGCAGTGTTTCTTCTGTGTTTAGGGAAATTCCCAGAATTAGAGCCCTTTTCCTGAATTCTTGTGTGTATTCTTGAACACTTTGTCGCTTAGTTTGTCTTAATGTTTGCCAATCCATCATAGCTTGTTGCTTATAACCAAAAGGATAAAATTGTTGCCTAAGATTTGAAACAAATTCAGACCAAGAAGTTATTTCTATACCTTTGTTTTCTTCCACTTTCTGAAGCTTACTCTCCCACCGAATGAGTGTTGTTCCACCCATCCAAAGAGTTGCCAGATGAATCTTTGCTTCATCATCAACAATTCTCTGAACCCTGCAATATACTTGTATTTTCTTGACCCAGTTATCCAACTTCTCTGCATTTAGCTCTCCAGTATACATAGGCAATTCAAACTTGATATATAACTTTAATGAAAGAAAATCAGATTTTAAAGAGTCTCTTTTTGGAATGTCAGAACTAGAGTTTTCTTCTTTCTTACCTTCTCTAGTTCCCTTTTCCCTTTTCCTATCTTGGTACATTTCTTCCACCATTTCCTTCATCTGTTGGAAGTATTGATGAAAGTTTTGTTCCACTTCCTCTCGATCCACCATTGTAGGACTTCGAGATCGTCTGGTACCAATTTTGGGATCTCCTTAAACTAATTCTCCTTCACCCTTCTTAGATCGATACCTTGTTAACATCCAACACATAACTTTCAATCCAAAACATGTTAAACTAAACCAAAAATCAGTCAAAACTAGCTCTGATACCAATGATTTGAAAACCAAATTTAACTAGCAATTGTGCACACACATTCTTCTTGCTTTGTATTGATTTTTGATGTAAAATTTGAGCATTATTTCTTTTTGTATTTTTAATAAAAGAATAAAAACTGCAAGTACTGTGCAAATATTGAAAGAAATGAAGAGGATTCACCAGCAATGTGACGCAAGAATTGATAACGGAGTTCGGCGCTTGAGGCCTACGTCTCCGGGTCTGGTTGAATGGGACCGATCTATTTAAAACCTTGAAAATAATTCTTTACAAAGAATTCTACAAAATTCTAACCTTCTCACAGTCTTCCTCTGTCAAAAATAACAGGGGTTGCTTTTTACATCTCCTCCAAATTCCACTCCTAGCTCAAGTTATGAGCATTACAATAATTTTACACAGTCCCGAATGCTATACAAATAAAATATCACTCCTTTTATATTATTTCTAAACCTCCTAGCATGTCGGCTGGGTGCTTATCCTTTTACATGGCCCACCCAGTTTCTATTCTCCTCCCTTGCTTTTGCCTTATCTTCTTGGGATCATTATCCCACATTTGGCGCATACAATCTTTGAAGAGGGTTTAAAACATAGGTGGGCGCATGTTTTTAGTGAATTAAAAGCCGCCTTAGCCTATGTGGAGGGCGAAATACTTGGGGACAGCGCATGGTTTACATTTTAGATGCTAATAATAGATAGCACATGTTTTAATGGACAATGCATGGTTTAATGGACATCGCATGGTTTAATGGGGACAACGCATGAATATTTGAAATAGATAATGCGTGGACAGTTGGAAATATATAATGCGTGGAAATTGGAAATAGATATTAGGCGTGGATAATTTAAATAATGCATGCCTAAATGTCCCACATGCATGGCGCAAAGGCAAATATAAGAGTTTATATACACAAGTTGGTTTAATGATTAAATGAGAAGGAGGCCAAGGCACCCCTCCATAATCGAGTGTGTCGAACCTGGCTAAGGGCCCCCAGCCAGTAAATAGCAGGGTCCATTTGTCCAAGAATGAGTGTCCAAGACTGACATTCCAAAACCCATTTTTTTAGTACGTCACAAAATTCATCCACGTGTCACAATATAATCGAAACACTTGGCGAGCGTGCACACGTCCAACCTACAAAACACTCCAAATTTTTCCAATTGCCCAAAAATTTCAGCGGGCTATAAATTTTGCAAACGAGCTCCGTTTCCTGCAAACAAGATGTCGTCGGAATCGTATAATTTTTCTCCATGATTTAAAAATGACTGCAACAATTTCTGAGAAGATCTTAGATCGGTGTTTCTCTGTGAGGATCCTCTAGATCATTTATTCAAGTGAAGATGAACATAAGTCTCTCTTTTGGCTGCATCATAGTTTCTTCTCTTCGGTCCTTTCTGAGTGAATGAGTCATGCTGAAACTATGATCTATTTGAATTTAATATCTTCACATTTTCTCTGAGATTCTTAGCTGAAACACATGCCTACTACTTTGAGTACTTACTCCTTACTTGCATCAATTGTATCTTGTGTGTCCATACTTATTTGTTAGTTGCTCTTGTATCTGTCCATTGAGCTAGTTACATTGTTTACTATATTATGTCCATCTTTTCAAGCTGATATGTGGTTGATAGCTGATACTTTCTTGCTCAAAATTGTGTCAATTACATTCTTTTGAAGATTTACACTTAAAGCTTATATAAAAATTCAAGTACATGTGTATTGAAGCTGGATATAAAAATGGAAGAAATTGCTTAAGTTAAATTCTTGAAGGCTTGTAGCTTGTAATGATCAATTAAATAACAACACTTGATTCTAATGGATTAATTGTAAATGATAAGCTTTATGTTATTCCCTCCTGCAATTATTACTTGGGTGCTTTACTTATTCTACAACCATGTAAACTTTGTATCAACCTTGTATATTAAATATTTCTTTGATTGCATGGTTGTTATGACTTTATATTCATAAGGTTGACTCTAGTTTGCTTGTCATAGATGTACTTCATTGGTATTGTAGCATTTCTACATTTTTTCTGATGCAATATGAAATTTTACTGTTGTAACTTAATCTAGCACTGTAATAGTTCATTTAAATGCTTCATGGCTTGTTGTTGGGGTTGAAATCTGATAACTGTTATCTTTGATCATGCCATGCATTATTTGATTTCTGCATTACTATTTTATTTACATACAACTATTAAATCATGTATTAGTTTGAAATAGCATGATGGAAAGATGTAAAATTTTCATTTTACATGGTGAAGCCATATCAAAATTTTCTCAGATTTCCTTTTTTCATTTTGTTTAAGCTATAATCTTATCTTTCCCGTTAACTTCAGCCTTTATATTCTGATTCTTGTTCTTCACCTATTTGAAAATTTGAAACATGTACTGTTATCTTTGAATGGAAGTAAGCATGTATGTTTCTCCTCTGATCTGCAATGTAACTCCTTCTATTTCTAGAATAGCTATTGAACTCTGAGTTACGTTCTTCTTTCATACCATTATGTACTTTTGATTTATTCCAACTTGATGTACCATAGTATAGAAGTCATTGAACTATGTTTTTGTGCAATATTTATCTAATAGTGAGGAATGTAAGACATGATTTTATTTTGTTTTTCACTTAAAACTGTACCTACACACTTAAGAAAATAGTTAGAAAATATTTAGGCTTTTTGGCGTCTCTTATGTTCCATAGTTTTTCTTTTCTTCTCTCTCCTTATTTATGAATGAATAAATCACGTATGCTACTATAGAAAAGTACTTTTATCACTTTTTCCTTTAATATGTGATGTAATTTATACCTCATGTTGTTAAGAGATCCACTTGCATGAGTTTGGATAGTATAGTAATATGGATCAACCCTGATCTCAATATTGACGGTCTTCTCTTTCCTTTTTCAGGTACATCATCATTTATTAAGCAGCGAGAATGAAGATGGAACAAATCTAGAGATGGAGATGCATCAACCAAAATGAAAGAACCTCAAGGCAATGATGGGTTCTTTCATACTCCTCTATTTTATTTTTCATGCATATGTACCTCTTAATCTAGTAGTTGTAATTTACTTTCGAGTTACATCCCACGGCTTGTGTGGGAACATTTGAAATTCCTTATGAATCAAACATTGAATTTTGAAACTAAGTTGTGTATTTCTTTCTGCATTTCAGCTTTGTATATGGATTGTATGAGGAATTAAACAAATAAATAACATAGTTGAATGCATTAATCATGAAGGAAAGAACTTTAAAATACCTATAACTTTTAGTTGAATGTATTAATCATGAAGGAAAAAACTTTAAAATACCTATAACTTTTAGCAATGAACTTTAACTACTGCAATCTACAATTACGATTGTGTTCAAAAACTTAACACTTCATCTATTCTACACTTCATTCCTTTATCAAGATAACACATATGTCCTTCAGGGCTTTATGTTCTTTTGCTGAAGATAATTATGAAATTGCAAACTATGTGATCTGTTACATTTTGTAACAGCACACATAGCTGCAGATTTCATGTAATCATTAATTAATTCAACATAAAAAATATTGGACTAAAAGAAACTCCCTTAGCTTAGGTCCACTTCACCAATGCTATCCATCGTAATCAAGTTTCAATTTTCCCATTTTTGCACAAGTGCAAAAATAGTCAACAGATCCTCATTTAATTATTATTTTTTTTTGTAGATTAACCATTTGAGGATTCAAATTTTTAGCTTTGGCAGTGGAAGAAGAGGATTCTTCCACTTTTTTCAAACAGGTGAACATTACATAAGAGTATCTATTAATATCATCTATGGCTTCTTCAGAATATTCATCTAGTGTGTATTCAAAAAACCCAATGCTAACACATCCATCTTCTCCTTACTATTAAATTTATGATTTAGTAATTTCTTCTCCTTCATCTTGACAGGTTCCACATATTTCATTAACTGCTGGAGATTTCAAGGTAAGCCTTTGGGGTGATCCTACAATCTAATTCCTATTCTGGTTTTGGTATGAGGCATGTTGGGAAGTTTTCTTCTGTAATGAAGTCATGTTGACCAATATTTGTAGCAATGGATCAACTCTTTCATCTTTAGAACTCTGGCCATTATTATTCGTTGAATAGTTATTGATCTTCCTTAACATGATAATATCATCTTATACTTCAATGGAAATTTATTGAGAATTTTCTAGAGTATTTGGTTGAGCTCTCCCTAGCAAGAAACCGAATTTAGGTAACTGAGCAATAAAAAAGAACCTCTCTGATTATTTTTAGTTGGATGAGTGCCATTAGGAATATTGTTGATCAACTTATTGAATTTTTGGAAAAATTATCTCATCATATTTTGCGGTTCTCTCTTTATCTGAGCCAATTAAGAAAGGATTATAAAAGCATCTTCCGCGGTCTTGAATCTTACTTCAAACTAGGTTTTTATATCATCCCAGTTAGTAATTGAAAATAATGACATGTAGTAAAACTAATCTGTCATGGCATCTTGTAATGGCTACATCAATAGTCAAATGAAAACATATTCATTTCCTACTCCAATAATTCCACAGGGTGTGATGAAAGTTGTAATGTGAGCATCTTGATGTTGTTTTCCATCTCCATATAATTTAGGAAAGTTATTTCTTGATCTTTTTGGTAATTCATGAAGTGGTGGAGCTAATGCTAGTTGACTGGTGTTATGTCCCCATGGCACAAGTGCAGCCATGTCTAGAGGAAGAGTGTTCAATATTTAATAATAGAGTGAAGACGTAATCGAGCCAAGACGTGAACAATCAAATGCTTTCATTTGAATCTTTATGAGAGTACGTATGAAATTAGCTACTTCCTGTAACTCAAATCTGGGATTATGAAGTACCAATGTGTTTCTTGATTTGACTTCTTTAGTGAATATTTATTCTTCTAGTTTGTAAAATATTATCTAACATGGAAACTTACAGCCTGAAAAAGACAAGTTTATAGAAGAACTTAGCAATGAATTTTTAGCAATGAGGTTCTAGGTTTATAAAATTTTTGATTTATGATTTTTTTGTGATTTTCAAATATCTTATTTTTAAGAGATCTTTTAAGGTTGCAAAAAGTTCAGATCCTCCCCAGTGGAGTTGCTAAAACATATTGGCACAATAATTTATTGTAGTGCAAATTATTTGTTTTCATCAACAGTCATGGGGTTAACCCCCTCCTTCTTGGGTATGGGGAGAATCCCATTACTTAATGTAAAATAGATAAAACTACAAGGTGTCTGTTATGTCAGAGAATAGACAAAAAGACTCCACTAAACCTATGGAAAAGTGATTGTACAATGAATAAGGGAGTAATTTTATTTGAGGAGAGGTAAAGAGGAGTAGGAGAAATAAGGGGAGACAATTAATGCTATGAGTATAATTACAAAAATCAAGTACATTATCTAGAGTAGGCATTAAATTATAATTTAATTCAATCATGAAATCAACAATAATACTAATAAATTAGAAACCAAAAGTTCTATAGATTCATTAATCAAGGACACAAAGTTCCTTCTTGGTTTCACAAGTACACAATGCTTGCAAAATTAGAGAAGAGAGTATGGAAGAACATAGGAAAGAAAAAGAGATGAAAGAATACATCTTTTAAAACTTGCAGTAGTAGTTAAATACAACAACTTACAACTTAAAATAATTTCCAACTTGTTTCAAATGGAGAATCCATCCCAATTTATAACATTACAAATGTATTTTCATTCCCACTACATGAATTTTCAAATTTCCTCATCACTTGTGACCTTTCATATATCCTTAGGGAATAAAACTAAGCATTTTTATTATTAATTAAAAACGAAAGTTACGAAATTAAGTCGAGGGTCACTCAAGTGAATAAGAAAAAATAGTTAAAAAGGCATTCTTAATGAAGAATTAGAATATGCAAAGAGAAGAAAGAAAAGAGAGAGAGAGAGAGAGAGAGAGAGAGAGAGAGAGAGAGAGAGAGAGAGAGAGAGAGAGAGAGAGAGAGAGAGAGAGAGAGAGAGGAGGGTTTATAAATAAAATGAAGACGAAGCCTCTTTCGATGAATAACTTGTTTATGATGGATCATGAATGAATTTTCATTTCACTTTACTACATGTTGAATTGGAATACTAAGATTGTAACTCTTTATTTTGGGAGACATAAACACCTTCCAGGTTATTGAATAAGTGTTCAAAAAGAATTTTATGAGACATGTACTATGATATGAACATTATGATAATATTTGATCACAAGGTATGATTTAGGACATGGAGATCACTTTCTTACTCCTCTCTGACTTGAAATTAACCTCGGTTAAAAATATGTCACCCTAATTACAATAAACCGCAAGATGCTTAAACATGTTCTTGTTTGTGTGTGACTCAATGAAAAGGGTCTTATCTTCAAGATGGAAAGATTTTTCCATGAATGATATTATTTTCTTATGACCACCATAGTGATTAAAAATGATTCCTCATATGAGATATGGGTGCACTCCAAGGAATCAAATGGTTGTTAAAAAACATTACTAGGTGAATTGCAGTATTTGAAATTGAGATTATTTCTTATTCTTACAAACAAGATGATTCTATTTGAACACAAAGTTGGAGTGAGGACGTGGAGATCATCCACTTATTTACCTTCATGAAAAATATGTCTTTGTTTGAATGGAAACATACTTAGGATACCTAAACACATTTATTCTCATCTTCACCTCATTGAAAGAAGTCTTCTCCTTTGGATAGAAGGATTTCTCTCATAATGAAAGTTTGTTCATCTAGGGATAATTTTAGTGGTGAATTTTTGTAATATGGCAAAAATTTCATTTTAGGAAAATTTGAAAAGGTGATATTTTTGGAGCAGGTCATTGTCTTGTTCGCCTAAAATTTACAGTATATATATATATATATTTTTTGGGGTTGGCTTTGCCTACATTTGAAAACATATCCTATTAAAAGCTAGGTGATTCATAGGGTAGTATAATACCACCAGTAACTTACCAATACCATGAAGTTGTGAACTTGCATACACTAAGCACTAGAGAAAAGTACAAATTTATCATTTGATTACTTAGTTTATGCACGGCTATAATATTTACTGATGCATGACAAAAAATTTCTATGGATGAGTGATAATGAGATCTTGCTAATGAGCGAAAAAGGGTTTGTTGTTGATGTGTGGAAAGGATATTCATTGACGTGTGACTCATTGCATTTGCTGATGCATGAAGGGACTTAGTTTTTTGATGTGTGACTTATTTTTTTGTTGACGCACGACATAGGTTTCTCTGACGCATGAGTCACTGTGTTTGCTGACGTACAACTTAGTATACTCTTACACAAAACTAAATTTTATCTGACATGTGGATTTGTGCTTTTGCTGATGCGCAACTTAGTTCAAAATAATGGAAGGTGCTAGTGCTTGGAATGGGAAAACCCAAATAGTAACTAAGAAATTTCAAAAGTCCCGGTTTAAGTATTTTGGAAATCCTATTGCTAAAGATATCGCAACCACTAGCACCCATATAGCTACCACTAAAAGGAATAAAATTATTGACTGTGTGGAAGGTAATATTGAGGTGGACATTCATTCTACACAATATTAACCAAATGACACCTATGATGATACCATGCAAGATCTTGAAGATATACCTATTTAGATGCCAAATCTTGAAGATATTCTTCCTATTGGGGTGAAACCAGGAGTGCATCAAGACATCGAAAATACAAGTACTCAATAAAATGGAACAAAAAAATAAAATTCAAATTCTGGTTCATGAAAGAGGAAACCAGGTGATTGTGATATTGCTCAGAATTCTACTCAAAAAAGTAAAACATTGAAAACAAACAAGAATATGTGGATACTTGGGAGAAATTAAAAGTTTGATTGGGCTTCCAAATTTCCATTTATCAAACCTATACAGTCATCTAATTTAGAGGATATCCCATTTGAATGTACATGTACAATATGTACATGGAAATTGGGAAAGCAAGAAAAAATGCAATTGAAGCTGGACACTATAGAAAACATTGTGGAAAACAATAATTGACTGTAACGGGGGAGGATGGAAAAAAAATAAAAACACATAGGTGGAAAACTAAAAAAGAATGCATGCATGTTAAATATGCAGCAAAGTATGAAGTAGCACAAAAGAATATATAGACATCTCATAGAAAAGGAAGGAACAATCACATCCCAAATTGGTAAGATGAATCAAACAAATTTACATGCAAAAATCATACAAGTCTCTACTTTATTTCACATACTAAAGAAAGGAAGACTGATTTCATATTTCCTCAATTTCAAAGTTTTGTATCAATATAATGGAATGCCCAACGTACCTGAGTCACATTGGTCTGATAATAGTGCATGGGAAATGGGAAAATTCCTTTCGATGATAGAGAAGGAAGATTTGAAAGAAAATGTAAAAAAAGATAAATTTATCTCTCTTTGAATTGAGGAAGTGAGAGTAGTTGACAACACTGCATGGGTTTGTATCCATGTCTATACATTAGAAAATCATATAAGCACACTTTGTCTGTTGGGTGTTATGAAAATGTTTGAAAAATGTAATGCCAAAAGCCTACATAAAATAGTTTTTTCTCATTTGAAATATATTGCTCGAATGACTGATTATGAAATTTCTACAAAGTTGGTATGCATCTAAGAGTTGGTGCATCAGTCATGTAGGGTCACCGTACAGGGCTGTGTGTTAGATTCAAAACAACAAGGGCCCCTTATATGCTTGCAATTTACTATATGGCTCACAGAATGAATTTAGTGTATTAAATGGTAAACAACTATGAAAATGTTGCTAAAGTAGAAAAACTTATAAGAGAACTTCATGCTTATATGGAAAGTAGCCCAAAGAAATTTCTTGAGTTTCATAAATTCACATTTGAAATTACAGATGGAAAAAAACTTTTGAAATATGTTGAGATGAGATGGATTAATTTGTGTGAACCTGCATGCAGAGTTTGTGACGAGTATCCTTCGTTGGTTTTTTTCATGCACAAATATCATCATGAAGTTGACAGGGTGAGGGAATTTCTATTCCATTTAACTGATTTTGAGACATTACTACATTGGTTGGTATTATTCCAGTGTTGCAAGAGATCAATATACTCATGAAGCATGCGCAGGGGAGATTAATCTATAATGTGGATTTTGTACGGATGATAAAAATGGTATGTCAAAGTCTTGATGTCTTGTACCATTCCCAAGATAGTTTTGATACAATTGCTTTCGAGAATTGGAAAGCTTTATTAGATCTTAAAAAACCCAGCAACTATTTGAGATTTAATATCCATGATCACCTCTGCATCAATGTTAATGGAAGGGAAATACCACTACACATATTGCAAAAACGTCAAGATATTAAAGGATCGAAACAAGAATTTCTTCCTGTGACACGTAATCTCTTTGAGTCTGTTATATTTGAAAAAATAATAAATCTTAAAAAAATTTCAGAATCCTTATAATAAAAAATTAGAGAACATTTCTCCAAAGATAAAATTCTTGAAGCAATGGGTGTGATGAATCCTAATTTTTTGAATACTGAAAGTGCTCGTGCAGACTTTGTAAGAAAGCATTTCCATAAATCCATGGGTACAGTAATGGAACATTTATCAAAGACTTCAGAGGTCAAGGGTATGACGATAAAAGTTATATTTAATGTTCATTTATTAAATTCTCAATGAACAAATTTTGCAACAACAATGAGGAACCAATATAAAAATTTAGATGAACGTTCTAAAAGTGGTGCTATTACAAGTATTTGACGAGGAATCTATCAAAGTAAAATATTTCAAGAAGACATCAGTGAATATTTCATATTATATGAGTTATTCCAAACAATTATTTTGGGGTCTGTGGAGGACAAAACGGTTTTCAGTGCTTTATCATTTATAAAATCAAAACATAGAAACAGGTCAGATTAAAATCTGTAAAGTTTCATGAGGTGTTATGTTTCTCGCTACTCTGTGGAAATATTTCCTTTTGAAAGAGAAATTGTCCATTGGAATTCCTTTTCTGAAAGAAGAGGTGTAAATAATACAGCTACAAGTATAACTATTCCCCACGATGAGACTCAAATTGGTGTGTCATTACCCTCTATAGAAGAGAACATCAACTTTGAAGAAGCTATTGATAATGGATTGTTTTAGCTTTAAATAGGTATCTCCTTGAACTTAATTTTATTGTTTGAATGTGGTTATTTATTCAATTATTAACTCCACATATCCAAATATTGACTGTGGTTTTTTATTCCATTTCATATTAACTCTACAGATGCAAATATTGACTGAGGAGGCTTTTTATCAAATTTTGTTTCAGATCTTGTTATAATTAAAGATTTTACAAGTATATATATTTACATTTATTCAAATACAATTATTTATAAAAAATATGTTTTATATAATTACTATTTTGGATTTATCGAAAACAAAATTCTATTTTAAAAATCTGTTTCGTACATGTATTTTTTGCATACTAATTTGCAAGACATTCAGAGTTTAGATCTGTATGTTCTTCCGCTGTTATAATCTTCTATACTTCTACTATCCATACATGTACATGTTATCATTTGAATTTTTCTTTAATATTTTGTTTCTTCTTTAATCCGATCAATCATTATTTAATTTATTTTTTTGAAAAGATTGGTTGAAATCCATCCTTGGAAGCTCTCACTTCTCAGGATTGGCAATGTCAGGAAACTCACCCATCTATATACTAATCTATTTCTCATGTTTATTTTTTTTTAACCGAAGATCTTCTAGCATGTAGCACACTACGAAGGATGATTTCTCATTTTCCTTCCATATGCTTTGTCACAACCATCTAAAAGACAAGAGCTAACTTAAACCCTATCATATGAAATTGCTTGAGTTTTTACAATTATGTTAATTTTTTTTGTATTTACAAAATATTTTGATAAAGTGTTTAAACTTTGTGGGATAAAATTACACATTAAAATTTTACAAGTAGAGAGAGGAAGATTTTTCCATATTAAGATGTTTCTGTCATAACACATTCCAAATTTTCTAAAAACAATTATCCATTATACAATTCATCATCCACGATCATACTTGAACCTAATGTCATCATCCACATCTAATTTCATCATATCAATGATTCATCATAAGTAGAGAGAAGAAGATTTTGAGAAGGTTTAAATGCAGACCTCATATAAAGTTCTAATTTTACAAGTACACAGTTCTTAAAACAATTATATATTATCATCATCCATGATCGTTCTTGAAGTTAAAAAATATATGTCAACTCAATTCATCATAATCCATATTTTTTTTAATGTCTCCATCCACATATAATGTCATCATAGAAGATGCAAGTCCTAGTTCAATTGTTAAGCAGAGAGAAGAAGATTTTGACAAACCTGAAACTGAGTTAAAAATTTACAAGTAGTAAAAAGATGTAAGTCCCAGACTCTTGACACACTCCAATTATTCTTAAATCAATTATTTATCCATTATCATCTTGCATGATCATTCATGAAACTAAATGTAAGTCCACACAATTCATCATCATCCATATCTATTTCAACATTCCAAATTTTCTTAAAATAATTATCCATTATCATCATTCATCATCATCTATATCCATTCTAATGTCATCATATCATATCCATTAGAATATTTTGATAAGGTTTAAATGTCTCTGTCCTACCACATTTCAAATTTTATTAAACAATCATCAATTATCATCATGCAGATTCCATGATCGTGCTTGAAGATAAATCTACCTCCACATATAACTATTGATAATCCATATCTATGATTCTATTCTAGTGTCATCATCCACATCTATAAAATCATCATTACAAGTATTAATATGCCTTTTTCATATCACATTTCATATTTTATTAAAACAAATAATTAACCATTATCATAACGCCATCACATTCAAATGAATGTATCTAGAAATTCTATACATAATATATAAGATGATATAAAATTCCAGATTATAAAGTATTTCAGATTTTCAAACACCATCACATTCAAGTTTCGAATTTCAAATCCAGATAATAAATAATTTCAAATTTTCAAACATCATGACCATCAAACTCAAGTTTTAAATTTTCAAATATAGATTATAAAGTAGTTCAATCTTTCAAATTTAAAGTTTCAATTTTTCAAGTTTTAACCCTCAATCATGAAATTTTTCAACCCTCAATTTTTTGTGCCCCTTTCCCCAATAGCTTCCCTTATAGTTGTACTCATTTCCCCAATGGATTCTCCTCCTATACCCCTTTCCCCAATGGCTTGAATAATCCCATAACTAATCAGATATTCCGTAACACTGTCTAGATTCTTTACGATCCTTTGTTCTTCCCTTGTCACATCTCCATGGGATAGCAAACTAGGATCTGCAGCTGCCTTGGATTTGAATAAAATTTCAGGGTCAAAGCCATGCTCTTTAATTATCTGATTTAGTGTATTGTTTTGTTTGTTAACTAAAATAATATTTTATTTCAAATTCTTTGCTGTGGAAAAATTGTTCTCTGCGGTTTCCAAGTGAACTTGGAACACCTTTGCTTGACTCTTCAAATTTTCATATTTCAACTGCACAAAAAAAAGTGATCTCAATTAAACATATTACTAAAATAATAAAAGTTCAAATTAACAAAAAATATTGTTTAAAAGTGATAATACTTACAACCTCTCTATCTCTCTCGGCATTTGCAATTTCTACCAGATCCTTGTCCTTAGGCCATTTGTTAAAATTTGTCTAGGCTTCAACACTAATATTTTCCAATTTTTTTAATTCTTTATTCAAAATATCGTCTTTATAGTTGTTTTTATACATGAATATCCCACCTCTTACTTGGGTAAGTAAGGAATCGATCTTTGTAGGTTGTATCTAAACTGTAGCGTATAAACTTTCCCTTTGCAAATAATTTTCATAACAACTTATTATTTCATTGATTAGTACTTTAGCCCATCTCTCCCATTCTATAATCTGACTAATATGAGGTAAAATAAACTCCATGACATGGGATTGAAAATCATTACCAATTAATTTCTCTAAAGGAAATGGTATCAATTGTTCACCATATGTATCTAAAAAAGATGATGTAGCTAGAGAGGTATGGGGGATTTCTTGTTGATCATCAACTGCTACCTATTTCTGCCTTTTGGTGGCTTGATCCTATTTTTGATAAAATAAATCAATATTCCGATAAATAAATCTAAAATGAAAAGTAATGAAATTTGAAATTGAAGTATACCTGCTGGCCTTGAATCATCTCACGTGTATTAAAAAATCCTGATGGGTCATTGTTATCAATGCCCAAGTAATCTTCATTTAAATTTATATTATTTAAAAATGATATGCCCATTGCATTGGGAAAACCACTAAGAGAGATGGTTGGAATTAGAAATGAGAAGGAAATGTTTAGTGTCCCACTAAGGGTCGGAGGAATTGGCACACTTTTACTAATATTATTTTTCCTTGAACCTCTGGTTGGCATTTTGAATTGTATTGGTGGAGGGGGTAGTGCCGCTGTTTATATCGAATGTGAAGGACTGCAATATGCAAAAAAGTGCAAGAAAAATCATATAAAAAACTATTAAACTTTTGAAAACTTGTATTACAGGAATTAAATCATACCTTGTTGAGGGGTAACATGTCACGGAGCTTGAGGTGGTCCTATCGGAGTAGTAATTGGTTGTGTTTGAGATGTGTATTTTTGGGATTGTTGTGAAGTTTGTTGACAAGATAAAAATTGCATGCGACTAAACTGAGTGGGTTGGCGAAGACGATTGACTTTAAGAAGCCTGGGTATTGTCCAAAGTTCCTGCAATGTCAACAACAGTTGATTTTATGTCAATTCAATATGGTAAATGGTAAATTTAAAATACAAAATGGGAATTTTTAAATAGTAAATGTTAGGGTATTACGTCTATGGCATTTAACAAATTCAAACACTTAACAGTTCAGAGATGATTGAAATTCAATTTCATATTACGAATCTATCGACGCCTCAGCATGTTGTCGGCCTCTTCCTCTTGATGCATCTTTTTTTCGTGGAAGGTGCTCCAAAAATATTTTCTATAAAAAGTCAATATTTAATCAGATTCTAGATGAACATAATGTTATTTCTTATGTAGAAATACAAACTTATACCCATTGTTCTTGAAATGAAATTGATAAATTCTTCATTGTCTTGTTTGTTTAAGTAGGAATTGGTTTGTCTTTTAAATTGAAAAGAGCCTTGTAATAAAGGCCAAGGAGATAGTTTGTGGAGTGAATAGCTGGTTTTTCAAAAAGTGATGCAATTTATAATGTAATTTTTTATTTTATTGGATAAAAACGTGCACCAATGAAATTTTTTCTTTCCAATAGTTGCAAGAATGTATGGAATAACCCAGTTTGGTATATCCGTTTGTTGACCCTGTTAAATAATTTTGGCTTAAAAGAAAAAAATCATAGAAACAAGAAAGTGGTGTGCAATTTCATGCGTATACACACCACGTATTGATTTATTGAAATTATCTACAAAAATCAAAAAATCAAATTTAATTAATATCGAAAATAGATTACAAGTTATAGATTATAGATTGCAGGTTAATATCAAAAACTGAAAATATAAAATGAAAATTGAAAATAGTTTATACGTACAATCAACATGGAAACCAAAAGTAGATTTGAGGTACTTATTATCGGTTTTGACAAGGGTTTATTTCATTGTGAAAATGGGGGAATTTTTGTATGGAAGGCTTGTTAAGTGATGAATATTAGTTGGATCGACACCGAATTGAAACATATAATCGTCATCCCACAATAACAGTAAAAATATTGTCCTTTGTATTATATGAGGAGAGTAGGTAATTCATAATATCATGATCTATTTCAAACTACGGCATCTTAACGAGCCCATCAAAGTCACATGGATTGACCAAATCCTTGTATTATGAATTCATTTGCAAAACTGTCTGAATGTGGGGCCACAATAAGTTCCTGTATAGTATCTTGCCCTTGGAATGGGATTGGGGGTTTAGTTGGAATTTTTGATTGATTTTGGTCTTGAGCTTGGCCTTCGGTTGTAATTGTAGTCGCTATTGTACTTGTCTTTGAGCTTGATTGTACCTGAAATTGATTCCTATAAATGAGAAATTTTGGGAGCTGGAGAGTGTAAACATGAAAATGACCGATAGAAGGGTATTTATAGGAAAAAAAAGGGTTTCAACGCCTTGTTAATGTGTAATAAATGGCCTTATTTTCATGCATCAATAAGCCTTCATGACAACACGATAGAAGGTCTTGGTGTCTTTTCTTGATGCGCGATAGAAAGGCCTTCTGTCGAGTGTCAAGAAACCTTCCTAACGTGTGACAGAAGGTTTTGCTAACGTCAGGAAGGTTTTTCTATCATGCATCAAGAAGCCTTCTTGATGTGTAATAACAAGACCTTCTATCATGCGTCAAGAAACATTCCTAACATGTGAAAAAAGGCTTGTTTTCGCTCGTCAAGAAGGCTTCTTAACACACAAAAAAATACTTCTATCACACATCATGAAGGCTTCCTAACGCGTTATAAAAACCCTTCTATCATGCATAACGAAGGATTATTGATGCGCAATAGCGAGCCTTCTATCGTTTGTCAGGAAGGTTTGTTGATGTGGGACATCAAGGCATCATTATTTGTAAAAAAGTTTCCATTTGTGTGTTGTGTAATCACTCTCCCTCAAAATAATAGTACTTAGGTGAAATTTTACTTCTCAAGAAAATGGAAAATTCACCTTTACGTGAAAGTGGATCCACATATATTTGCCATGGATTTTCTACCTCCATTTTACCAGCTGCTTCTTAAAATGAACCCTGTGTTCATCTAACCTCACTAGAGATTAAAATTTCTTCCTCATGTGAAATGCAAGGAAAATCCAAAGAATTAAATAAGTGTTTAGAAACAATGCCGCGGGAAACTACACTGCATCGACCTGTGATAAACTCATGCTCCTATAAACATGATGGTCGTGGGTTGAGGCACATTTGGAGTAGTGAATATGATGCAATAACATTACTGTTATTTACTTATGATGTTCAAGTCATGTTTACATATGTTGTAAGAATCCATCAAGATTTTGGTTCGGAGCTTCCCGATTCACATTAGTGATGAAGAAATATCCTCATTGAATGAATTAAACTATGATGAATCCCTTTCTTTTAAAATTGGGATGAGTTGATTCATCTAGCTTCTTGTGAGCTGATACAAGTGATATGAGCCTTATTGCAAGACTTTTTATTTTAGTAGGTCTTGACAAGGATGTCCATTTTTAGTAATTTTTACAAATTTTCACCTTTTGATAATTTTTTCCTTACTTGGAGAGTCTGGGTGGTAAGATTTTACCATTTTTTAAAACTTACTATTTTTGGACATGAAAATCCTTGAATAATTACTATTTTTTTATGGAGGTAATTTTTTTTAGATTAAAACGAAACTGGTTTTAAAGTTTAGGTTTTGCTACATGTTGTTCTGTTCCATTTTTTGAGGTTTTTCTTTTACTAGAATTCATAAGATTTGAAAAGGAAACCTCTATGCCTAAAAATTTCACTTGGATGCTTTAAATTAAATATAACATCTAGTGTAGTGCTATTATAGTCAAATTTAAGGTATTTTTGAAGGGAGTGCAGTGGTAAACTTTTGTGGAAATTGAGTGCACCCTTTTTGAGATATGATACTAATCATGACACTGTTGACTATACCATGGACATTTTTATAGTTTTGATTTAGTATGATGATTAGATGTTAGAGCATGGATTATTGCTGAATCTGATTCATATATGATGCATGATGATTATTAGAGACATTTTATATATTGATGTTGATATACTGTTTGATATGGTTACATTATAGATGTTTTTTGGACATGTGATATTTGGATATTTTGAGTAGACCTAGAAAATGAAAATTGAATTAAAATTGATGATGATATAGTTGATGAAATTTTAAGTGACACCGTTGATTGGCTTGATGATTGTTTTGATTCACATATATATTGATGACTTTGGAAGTATATTAAATTCATTTTGGATGTTCTGATGTGGCCACGAGCCCGAAGGAGGTATTTTGTGTTTTGCAGGTTGAAATATCACAACACACATAAGGGGATTGGAGACCAACCACTTTGGAATTCTAGATGAATTCAACAAGGTCACCATGGAAACTGTATTTTTTTGTGTGTGTTTGACTATTATTAGGGATTCCCATGGGGGGTATCACCTTCAAATGTGAGCAAGGGGTTTTATGTTTCTTTTATTTATTTTCCTTGGTTTAATGTTGCATGCGTTTAATTTTTTTCGTGCTTTGACACCTTTCCTTATTTATTAAATTGTGTGTTAATTAATGTGAGTAATCATATTGTTAAAAATTAATTAATCAAATTGGGTCATAAGAATGTAAATTATTAGAGTTTTTGGCCTAAAATTAAAGTGTTGTAGGAAATGTGTAAGCGATTGTGTAAGAGATGTGTAAGTTGATTTTGGAGTATGAAACACTCCGTCTTCTTTGAAATTCGAATTTTTCCTTGGAGGCTAATTTTGGAGGCTTTTCGGAAAAGTTAAACTTGTCCCATACCTCTTAAATTTTCATACCAACCCTACCTATGGTTTAAGAGTTAAATTTATAATTTCTTTATGCATTTTTCTAAGTCAAGTTGAATGTTTTTATTGCACTTTTCTTACATGTTTTAATTTTAGTTCTTTGGGGTGTGGGTTTGATTTGAGTGAGTAAGTAAAAATGTCTTGGTTGGATGGAGAACCTTGCCTTTCCCCTATCTTTTTTTGTGATCAAATATGAAAATAGAGGATCTTCATGTTGCTATTTTGGAGCAAAGGAAAAAGACATTTTTGACCGTCCCTTGTGAGAGTTCTATTTGGAGAGCCTTTTTCCTACTTGAAGTGATGAAACTGTAATCTATTTCATGTTGGAAAGATGTTTTTTGTATTGGCTATGAAAGTTATAATTTGAAATGTGAAAGAGATGCACTCTGTTTTCTATTTTTGAAAGAAAGAAAAGAAAGAATTGTATTATATATTTTGGGGAATGGAATGGAAAATAGCGTATGTAAGGATATCACTTTGAATTAATAGAAGATTTTATTATAATCCTCAAATGGAATTGTTTTATTTGGAATCTAATTGTTGAAATGCATTATGAGTTCTCCATTTAAAAGTCTAGAAATACATATGAAGAAATGTATAATGCTTTGTTCTGTAGAAATGAATGATTGGAAAATAAGAATCTACATTTTGGCTTTTGAAAAACTTGATGTGAAACAAACTTAACATTATAGATTAAATTTGGAAATGAATGCATACATTAAAGTCGATAAATAAAAATAAGATCTGTTTGGGTTCAAGTATAGATTCTGCATGGTTTCTGTTAGGAATATTCTCTTCTTTCCGTTTTATGAATATGTAAATGCTTGTATGTTTTTTATTGTTTGTGGCATGTTGGGTAGATGACCTAGGAATGATGTAGGAGAAGGCTATGGGGATTTTTTGTGGGAGGCATAAGTGTTTTGGGGAGGTACAAGTGTTGAGGGAGTTGGGTTTTGGGTTCCACCTTACAAAGAAATATCTTGCATTTATTTACTCATTATGGGGTGCCATAAGAGGTTAGGGAGGCATAAGAAAATGTGAGAAATAAGGGGTACTTTGGGGAGGCATAACTGCATGTCAAGACTTTGAAATGTTATATTTTCACGGTTTGTTCTTAGGTGGTGATACCCATTTCCCCTTTCAGAGGCATAAGTAGCATCCCCCATATTTTTTTGTTGCTTTAGCTTGCATGATGAAGCCTGAGTTTTGTTTGTTATGTCTTAATGTGGTTGGAAACTACATTCTATTTTAGACTGGGTTTTTAAATGTTAAATTTGCATGTGTGTGTGGAAGTTGGTTGTTGCCATGAGTTGAAACACATTTCTTATTGCATTGTGGTTGGGGCTTGGGCGTTAATGAAGAAGGATGACTTATCCTTTAATTGGATGTATTGGTTGGGTGGAGAGTGTTTCATTTCCCCTATTGTTGTTGTGATCAAAATTTAAAATGGAGGATCTTCATGTTGTTGTTCTGGAGTAAAGGAAAAAGATAGTTTTCGCAGTTCCTTGTGAGAGTTATATTTGTAAATCCTTTTTCCCACTTTAAGTGGATGACAATGTAATATATTTCATGTTGGAAAGATGTTTTTATATTGGGTATGAAAGTTATAATTTGAAATGTGAAAGAGATGCACTCTTTTTTCTATTTTTGAATGAAAGAAAAGAAAGAATTGTATCATGTCTTTTGGGGAATGGAATGGAAAAGAAAGTTTTAAGGATATCACTTTGAATTAATAGAATATTGTATTATAATCCTCAAATGGCATTGTTTTATGTTGAATCTGATTGTTGAAATGCATTATGAGATCTCCAATTAAAAGTCCAGAAATATGTATGAAGAAATGTATAACGCTCTGTTCTATAGAAATGAATGATTCGAAAATAAGAAGTTGCATCTTGGATTTTGCACAACTTCATGTGAAAAAAACTTAACATTATAGATTAAAATATGAAATGAATGCATATATTAAAGTTGATAAATAAAAAATAATATCTGTTTGGGTTCAAGTATAGATTTTACTTGGTTTCACTGTAAACTCACGAATATTTTATTCAAAATGTACAGAATGACCTCTGCAACAATGAAAAATAAAATGAAACATTAAGTTAAACTTAGTATGATTAAAATGACTCCAAACAAAGTAAAACAATTAAAATTTTTTTATAGAACCTTTCAGAATCAGGCACAAAACTTCTCATAGTCGTTTTGCTGTCAAATTGAGAAATTTCGAATCGACCTTCAATCTAAAAAATGACCCTAGCAATCCATCCTAAAATACTCTAAGATAAACCTCCACATCTTTTTGGCATGTGAGAAATGAAGGAGGTCGAATTGAATAAATTTTTTTAAATCAAATGTTACCAATTTTCATTTTATAATTTGTAGAGCATTTTCTCAGAATTGACACTTAAAAATTTACCCAAATTAAATTCTTAAATTTTTTTTGCAGAGAGGACATCGAGAGCTTTCTAAAAATTCCTTGTTTTACAAAACTAGAGTTACCTATCAAACATTATGGCCTTCTAAAGTTCACAGAAGAGGAAGATCCTCTCGTGTGCCTGTCTTGCGCGCGAATGAGAAAATGAGCCTCTTGTGCACCCATCTTGCATGCCTGAGAGAGAATGAGTCTTTTCCGTGCCCATCTTACACACCCTGAGAGAGAATGAGTCTCTTTCGCACCCGTCTTGCACCTGGGAGAAAAATAAGTCTCTTTCGCACCTGTCTTGTGTGCCCGAGAGAAAAAGAGTTTCTCTCGAGCCTCTCTTCTGTGCCAGGAAGAAAAATTTTCTCTCCATGCCTCTCTTCCAGGCCTAGGGAAATTTCTTCTATGCACCCCACAAGAAGATAATCTATCTGTTCTAGGGATTACTTTCTATCTCCTAGTGTTGTGTAGGATGTTTTGATAACTGTTGTAATGGAACTCAACTTCAGTTAGAGCTTACTCTCACCGCTTGTGCAATGGAGGTTCGAATCAATATTTTCATCTCAGGCATGTTTATGAAACCTTGTGAGAGATGAAAGGTGTCCCTTTTGGTCAAACAAATTTTGTTACCTTTATAAGTCAATAGTTGAACCTCTTTCAGAAATATTGTGCTTCGGCTAGTTAGTCTAGATTACTAAAGTAATAAGTTCACTTTTGTGAGAAGAATGCTCAAAACCAAACACGAATCGTGTAGATTGTTAAGGCAGGTCTTGAAAAATATTTTTGGTAAATCCATAACCTTAAGGGATTGTAAACCGTGGAGTGTATCCAACTGTGACTGTATATTATGGTTGAGTTGTTTCGTGGTGCCTTGTCAAAGAGTAAGTTGAATTTGTCCTTGATGGGTGTTAGTTGTTTCTGTGCTATCCATAAGGTCATCGCTGAGTCATGTTGTTTGAAGAGTTAGTCGTATTCTTCGTGACCACCTGTAGCATTGTTTTGTAAATAAAACAAGTCAAAAAAAATTATCCTGTACTTTGTTATGTTGGTCTTTGTGTCGTGAATTAGTTGGTGTTACACTTGGTATCAGAGCTGTGGGTTGAAAATCTTGGACCTTTGGGCACACTAGAAAAAATTGAGACATGATCTGTAAACCTAGTACACTTTTAAATCTAGAAAAAAACCTTGTTTGAAACTTGAAAAAAAGAAATACGTATGAAGAAATATTACATTACTCTGTTCATTTGAATTTCTAGAATTAAAATCATAATAAAATAATCAGTTGTTTGAGTTGTTGTGCTTGCTTAGTGGTGTTTTGTCTAAACTTGAGTAACTAAGAATGTCAAATTAAATTGATTTTTTTGAACTTCTAGTGTAGTTGAAACTTGGTTCCCCTTTGAAAATGTGTTGTCTTGCAAGTCCTAAATCTTGATTTAATTGAATGATGCATTAAGACCTTTTGAGACCCTTCCTTATTAAAGTTGTCAGGAATGATAAGTTGTATGGTGTGATTCTTGTGGTTAGACAATAGTGGTTTTGTTCTGGGTCAGGAAGATTTAATTAGAAGTTGTTCTAGAGATTCCTTCCTTCAGTGTTTAACAAAGAGGGTCTAGTTGTCAGTTTTCCATTTTTGTTACCCATATGGGAGAGTGGACATTAATTCTGGGTGTTGTTTAGGACCCAATCCTACATATATGTCCTTGGAACTAACCTTAAGGCAGAGTACCACTATTGGTGGCCATGAATGGTTGCGGAGTGAATGTGGTGTTAACTTTTGTGTTTTACATTCATAATCTTGTATTATTTTATCAAGGACCATCATCTTATTTTTTGATTGATTTCAGAAGCTTTGAGGCTCTTTTTACTTTTTTTATTTTTTATTTTGCAAGAATTTTAAGACTTTGTAATGCAGCTACTTAGCCACTTTCCTTGATTGTCGACATTTCTTGGATTTTATTTTGATTGGTGACCCAGAGCTCATTATGTTGTTGGCTACTTAGCTAAACATTACGTGGTTTCTTATTACATTATGATGAGTTGGTTCTATGATTTTTGTATTGTGACATTTTGTCTTATGGGGGTACACCCTGGGTGTCTTGAATGTCATCTTAGGTGCTTAAAGTTATGCCTTGGTTTTTATTACACGGAACCTTGAGGGTTTCTAGGATCTTAGAGTGAATTTTTAGTTGCTCGAACTTGATAGATAGAGAACCTGTTGTGTTGTGCATTCTAGTTGACAGTCTGTTAGTGGTGGGGGTTATTCTCTTACAATCCAGTAAGAGCTTGAACTTCGTCAGAGTAGAGGTGTATAATTGTGGGCTGATGAATTATGTTAGAATTGGATTGATTTTGGATGGATCTAAATGTTAGTAGAAAAGTGTGTCTGGTAGTGGATTCTTTTTGATGGCATACTAATTTTTATCAGGATTTCCTTATTTCATTATATAAAGTAGTGACTTGAGGGTTGTATGCATCTTGGAAATTATGGTTAGAATTAATCCCATTCGAGTATTGTGTTTAAATTAAGTGTTTTTGTTTTCCCTCTTGACCTATAAAAAATTCTCCCCTTTCCTTAAACTTTCTAAGTTACTATGAATAACACTGTATGACCTATTAATTTAAAATTACGTGGAGACACTTATGGATGCCTTGAGTATTTTGGACCATGCCACTAGTGACGTTAGTGTAAATTAGACCTTGATGAATTAATCTCAATGGTATTTTATAATGGGATTCTTCTTGCAAAACTGTAACTCTTGGTCGTAAAGACATGTTGAATAGATAGGTGATTGGCTACTTATAATTGATGCTTTCTAGTGAGTATGTGGTGTTACTATAGTTAAAGTCTTTCCTTGTCATTTTTATTGCTTGGTTTTGTGGTATCCTGTGGTAATATGGGTGTAGATTTGAAAACTTTCCTTGTCTTATTATATGAGTAAAAATGTTTTCACCAAAATAACCAACATTGTTAAACCCTAGTAGATCAGTAAAAGTAATTATGCTTCTTTAATGGGCCTTCCATGTAACTTCTTTTGATAACTTGTAGAAACCCACAAGGAATGTTTTATGATACTTGTAATTAGTGAAAAAATCTCGAAATATTGTTGTGATCCATGTTGGTTGATTGTTTCCTAGTTCTTACAAAATTAATAATGTGTTTTCTATGTTGAATGTCCCTTGTTTTCTTAGAATAAAAAATGTGATGTGTTGATTTACCTCTCTCTCCCATGAAAGTAATAGTGTGATATGTTTAACCTTCCTCCTCATTAATTTTTTAATTGACAAGATGACTCACCCAAACATCATAAAACTATAATTGATGAGATTTGTCCTTGAAGCTTAACAAATAAACTGGAACATAGAAAGAGAAAATGGTCCTTGCTTTAACTTGGTAGATTAATAGAAGAAATAAAAACCATGTAGAAGAACAGAAAGGGAAAACTTTTTCCATCTACCTCCCCTAGGAGTAAAATAAATACTTTTTCCTCTTTTCCACCCTTATAGATTGTAGAGATATCATACCCCCTTAGTGGTATTTATAACACAACTTGTGATGTCATAATAGGAGGAAGTTTAATTAAGAAAACTCGTAAAGGAATGTGCTTAGAAAATGAAACTAAATTTTTTGACTTAATTTGTTTTGTTATAAAATAAGTAAATAAGTAAGATTTATGTGTATTGAGTGCAATGTATAATTGAACATGTAGTTCTGTCGCCTACCCAGAATTGTGAAACCCCTGATGGTTAATAATGTGTTCTAAGTTGCTTAGTACTTTATTGTTCATAGATGTATGTTCCTTTCTTTGTGGGAGTTTTGGGTCCATCATATCCTTATCATCCCATAGCTCGACGAGTGTGAGTTGTGGAATTTTTGGATTGATACTTATCTCTTGTTTAAGAAGCAACCTTCTTGCGTGTTATCTTGTCCTTGGAGACCTAAGTTATTGTAATTTTTAAGGAAACATATGTTAAGGATATAAAATAAATTCATGAATTCTTCTTTTCTTCTCATTCTTCTTGAGGACACATCGTTGTTTTTGCCCCTTTTCCCTTAGGATGGAAAGTGAAAGATGATGTTATTTGCTTTAGTCAGGATGCACCCTTGGATTGTAGTTGGACCCTGTGTTACTTGTTCTTCTCCCTAGCGACCTTGAGTGATATTTGGTGTTATGATTTATGCTTGTGCTCTCCTTGTGATTATTTCAATCTTCAGCAGGGAATAAGATAAATAAATCCCATTGTGTTATAGTGTATGGTGCTTCTTGCATTGTTATGTTAGCTGCTAGTGGAGTTTACTAAATGTTTGATGTCTCTAGATTTTATTTGGTGTGGTGTGTTCGATTCTTAAAATAAAGTGTAAAAATTAGACTATAAGAAACCTTGTGGTCACAAACTTTCTTAGTATTACCACGAAAATTTGAGTGTACCCTCTCGAGTTATATAAGAGATTTCAATAAATAGTTTCCTCAATTGTAAATGTTTTGTTGTTTTAGGTTTCCTTCCTTGTTCATTATCCTCATATTGTGTGATCTCAAATTGAGGGACCTTGAGTAGACATGTCCATCATACAAATTTTTTGCCATGGTTGATTCTGCTAGCCTTGTTTAAACAAAAAACTATGAAAACATAACTTAAACTTAGTGGAAACCTTATCTTTTGTTATTGGAGTATGCTGTATTCCATGGAAGCTATGTTGTATTTCTCAAACTCATGGAATTCTCCTTATTATTTCTATACTTGGTGGTTACTCTTAATACTCTTTTGAAATATTCATGTTATATTGTTATGAGTTGTATCTTGGTTGATAGCATAACATTACTCTCTAGATTTAATTGTTTGTAGCCTTGCATGTAGAAAGTTTAGAACTCATCCCTTATAATCTCCCTTCTTCTTTTTGAATTACATTGGACCAAACTTGGAATTATATGGACCCACACTTGTTTGAAGCAAGAAATCCCATAATGGGAGTGATCCTTTTCTTGTTGGCATTGTTCCTATCTCTCTTTCCTGTGATTTCTAGGAGGAATTCGAGTCTAAGGTGAGGGCAATGTAGTGCACACTTCCCTTTGAATCCTTTTAATACTGATCATGACACTGCAGGACTATACGATGGACATTTTTATAATTTTGATTTAGTATGATGATTAGATGTTAGAGCATGGATTATTTATGACTCTAATTCATATATGATGCATGATGATTATTAGATAAATTTTATATATTGATGTTGTTATAATATTTGACATGGTTACATTATAGATGTATTTTGGACATGTGATATTTGGATATTTTGAGTAGAGATAGAAAATGAAAATTGAATTAAAATTGATGATGATATAGTTGTTGATGAAATTTTAAGTGACACTATTGATTGGCTTGATGATTGTTGTGATTCACATATATATTTATGAATTTGGAAGTATATTATATTCATTTGGATGTTCTGATGTGGCCACGAGCCCGAAGGAGGTATTGGTGTTTTGTAGGTTAAAATATCACACTCACACATTGGGGGATTGGAGACCAACCACTTTGTAATTCTAGATGAATTCAACAAGATTACCATGGAAACTGTATTTTTTTTGTGTTTCATTATTGTTAGGGATTCCCATGAGGGGAATCACCTTCAAATGTTACCAAGAGGTTTAATGTTTCTTAAATTTTATTTATTTTCCTTGGTTTAATGTTGCATGCATTTATTTTTTTGGTGCTTTGACACCTTTCCTTATTTATTAAATGGTGTGTTAATTAATGTGAGTAATCATATTGTTAAAAATTAATTAATCAAATTGGGTCATAAGAAAGTAATTATTAGAGTTGTTGGCCTAAAATTAAATTGTTGTAGGAAATGTGTAAGCGATGTGTAAGAGATGTGTAAGTTGATTTTGGAGTATGAAACACTCCGTCTTCTTTGAAATTCAAGTTTTTCCTTGGAGTTTAATTTTGGATGCTTGTGGGACAAGTTAAATTTGTCCCATACCTCTGAAATTTTCATACCAACCTTATCTATAGTTTAATAGTTAAATTTAGACTTTATGCATAATTGTAAGTCAAGTTGAATGTTTTTATTGCACTTTTCTTACATGTTTTAATTTCAGTCCTTTGGGGTGTGGGTTTTATTTGAGTGTGTAAGTAAAACTGTCATATTATTCACTTATTTAGTGATTATACATTGGAGAATGAAGTTGACTTTGTGTTTGGGTTGACGATGTGTGAAGTGGCATCGTACCTGGATCCACGTCATCCTCTTCTCTTCCCTCTTCTATAAAATTTTAATTCCTTACCTTGTTTTGGGGTTGCTCAACTTTTATCAGTTCATTTTTTTGGGAGACTTATTTTGGGGGTTTGGAGACCTCTTGCTTTTGGAGAATATTAGAGATTGTTGCATACTGGTAGATTGTTGATCTTTTGGAATATTTTGCATTGGAAAGCTTGTTGTTTTGAACTTGGATAAAACTCCATCATGGAGAGGTAAGATCTTGGCTCTTGGAAATTCTCTTCTTTACCTTTTATGAATATGTAAATGCTTGTATGTTTTTTATTGTTTATGGGATGTTGGGTAGATGGCCTAGTAATGGTGTAGGAGAAGGCTATGGGTTTTTTTTTTTTGTGGGAGGCATAAGTGTGTTTGGGGAGGTATCAGTGTGGAGGGAGTTGGGATTTGGGTTCAACCTTACAAAGAAATATCTTACATTTATTTAATCGTTATGGGGTGCCATAAGAGGTTGGGGAGGAATATGGAAATGTGAGGAATAAGGAGTACTTCAGGGAGGCATAAGGGTATTTCAGGTATTTGAAATGTTATATTCTGGCAGTTTGATATCAGGTGGTGATACACATTTCCCCTTTGGGAGGCATAAGAAACATCCCCCATTGTTTCTTATTCCTTTGGCTTGCATGATGAAGCCTAAGTTTTCTTTGTTATGTATTAATGTGGTTGCAAACTTCATTCTATCTTGGAATAGGTTTTCAAATGTGAAATTTGCATGTGTGTGTGTATGTGTGTCGAAGCCGGTTGTTGCCATGAATTGAAACACATTTATTACTGTATTGTGGTTGGGACTTGGGGGCCAATGAAGAAGGATGGTTTCTCATTTCATTGGATGTCTTGGTTTGGTGGAGAGAGTTGCATTTCCCCTATCTTTTTTGTGATCAAAATTGAAAATGGAGGACCTTCATGTTGCTAGTATAGAGCAAAGAAAAAAGATAGTTTTGATAGTCCCTTGTGAGAGTTCTATTTGTAAAGCATTTTTACCACTCGAATTGGATGACAATGTAATCTATTTCATGTTGGAAAGATGGTTTTGTATTTGGCTATGAAATTTATAATTTGAAATGTGAAAGAGATGCACTCTGTTTTATGTTTTTGAATGAAAGAAAATAAATAATTGTATTTTGTCTTTTGGGGAATGGAATGGAAATGAAAGTTCTAAGGATATCATTTTGAATTAATAAAATATTGTATTATAATCATTAAATGACATTGTTTTATTTGGAATATCCTTGTTTAAATGCATTATGAGATCTCTATTCGAAAGTCTAGAAATACGTATGAAGAAATGTATAATGCTCTGTTCTGTAGAAATGAATGATTGGAAAATAAGAATATTCATTTTGGATTTTGCACAACTTGATGTGAAACAAAATTAACATTATAGATTAAATTTTGAAATGAATGCATAGATTAAAGTTGATAAATTCAGATAACATCTGTTTGGGTTCAAGTATAGATTCTACTTAGTTTCACTGTAAACTGGAAAATATTTTATTCAAAATGTACAGAATGACCTCTGCAATAATGGACAATAAAATTAAACATTAAATTGAACTTAGTATGATTAAAATGACTCTAAACAAAATAAAACACTTAAATTTTTTTTATAGAACCTTTAAGAATCGGGCGCAAAACTTTTCACATTCATTTTACTGTGAATTGAAAAATTTCGAATCGACCTTCAATATAACAATTAACCCTTGAAATCCATCCTAAATTCCTCTAAGATAAACCCTCCATGTCTGTTTGGCATGTTGAGAAAGGAACGAGGTCGAATTGAACAAAATTTAATAAGTCAAATGTTACTTGTTTTCATTTTATAAGCCTATAGAGCATTTTCTAAAAATTGACCCTTAAAAATTTAACCAAATTAAATCATTAATGATTATGTGAGAAGATGACGTCGAGATGTTTCTGAAAATTCGTTGTTTACCAAAAATGGAGTTCCCTATCAAAAGTTATGGCCTTCTACAGTTTGAAGAAGACGAAGAGCCTCTTGCGCGCCCGTCTTGCGTGCCCATGAGAAAATGAGCCTCTTGCGTGCCCATGAAAAAATGAGTCTCTTCCGTACTGGTCTTGTGTGCGCAAGTGAGAATGAGTCTCTTCCATGCCTGTCTTGCACACCCGAGAGAAAAATAAGTCTCTTCCACGCTTGTCTTGTGTGCTTGGGATAAAAAGAGTTTCTCCCATGCCTCTCTTTCGTGCTTGGAAGAAAAGTTTATTTTTGCGCCTCTCTTCGGCACCCAGGGAAATTTCGTCGATGTGCACCTCAAGAAGATAATCTATCTGTGCTAGGGATGACTTTCTATCTCCTAGTGTTGTGAAGGATACTTTGATAATTGTTGTAATGGAACTCCACTTCAGTTAGAGCTTACGCTCACCGCTTTTGTAATGGAGGTCTGGATCAATATTTTCATATCGGGAATTTTTATGTAACCTTGTGAGAGATGAAAGGTGTCCCTTTTGGTTAAATGAATTTCTTTAGCTTTGTTAGTCTTTAGTTGAACCTCTTTCAGAAATATTGTGCTTCGGCTAGTTAGAAGAGATTACCAAAGTAATAAGTTTACCTTTGTGAGAAGAATGCTCAAACCAAACATGAATCATGTAGATTATTAGGGCAGGTCTTGAAAAACATTTTTGGTAAATTCATAACCTTAAGGGATTGTAAACTATGGAGTGTATCCAACTGTGACTGTATATTATGGTTGATCTGTTTTGTGGTGCCTTGTCAAAGAGTAAAGTGAACTATCCTTAATGGGTGCTAGTTGTTTCCGTGATGTCCATAAGTTCATCGTTGAGTCGAGTTATTTGAAGAGTTATTTTTAACCTTCATGACCACCTTTTGTGTCATTCTGTACATAAAAACAAGTCAAAAAAAAAGTATCCTGTACTTTTCTATGTTGGTTTTTTGTGTCACTGAATTGGTGGGTGTTACACTTGGTATTAGAGTCGTGGGTTAAAAATATTGGACATTTGGGCACACTAGAAAAACTTGAGACATGAACTGTAAACCTAGGACACTTTTAAATCTTAAAAACAACCGCGTTTGAAAATTGAAAAAAAGAAATACGTATGAAGAAATATTACATTACTTTTTTCATTTGAATTGTGAGAAATAAAATCATAATAAAATAATAAGTTATTTGAGTTGTGCTTGATTAGTGGCGTTTTGTCTAAACCTAGGTAACCAAGAATGTCAAATTAAATTGATTCTTGTTAACTTCTAGTGTAGTGGAAACTTGGTTCCCCTTTGAAAATGTATTGTTTTACAAGTCTTAAATCTTGATTTAATTGTATGATGTGTTAAGCCCTTTTGAGACCCTTCCTTGTTAAATTTGTTGCAATGATAAGCTATATTGTGTGATTCTTGTGGTTGGAAAATAGTGGTTGTGTTCTGGGTTAGGAAGAGTTAATTAGAGTTAATTAGGAAAGAGGGTCTAGTTGTCAGTTTTCCATTTTGTTACCCATATGGGAGAGTGGACATTAAGTCTGGGCGTCGTTTAGGATGCAATCCTGCGTATATGTCCTTGGAACTAACCTCGAGGCAAAGTACCCCTATGGGTGGCCATGAAGGGTTGCAGAGTTAATGTGGTGTTAAATTTTCTGTTTTACATTCGTAATCTTGTGTTCTTTTATCAAGGACTAACATCTTATTTTATGATTGATTTGAGAATCTCTGAGGATCTTTTTATTTTTATTTTTTGCTAGAATTTTAAGAATTTTCAATGTGGCTACTTAGCCACTTTCCTTGATTGTTGACATTTCTTGGATTTTATTTTGATTGGTGACTAGGAGCTCATTATTTTGTTGGCTACCTAGCAAAACATTACGTGGTTCCTTCACGCATTATGATGAGTTGGTTCTATGGTTTTTGTCTTGTGACATTTTATCGTATGGGGGTACTCCTTGGGTGTCTTTAATGTCCTCTTAGGTTCTTAAAGTTATGCCTTGGTTTTGGATGCACAGAACCTTGAGGGTGTTTAGGATCATAGAGTGGATTTTTCATTTCTCGACGTTGATAGATAGAGAGCTTGTTGTGTTGTGCGTTCTAGTTAAAAGTATGTTAGTGGTGGGAGTGATTCTCTTACAATTTAGTAAGAGCTTGAACCTCATTGAAGTAGATGTGTTTAATTGTGGGCTGATGAATTATGTTAGGATCTGATTGATTTTGGCTGGCTCTGGATGTTAGTAGAAAAGTGTGTGTCTGGTAGTGGCTTCTTTTCAATGGCATCCTAAGTTTTATCATTATTTCCTTATTTCATTATATAACTAGTGACTTGAGGGTTGTATGCATCTTGGAAATTATGGTTAGAATTAATCCCATTTGAGTATCATATGTAAATTAAGTGTGTTTGTTTGTGCTTTTGACCTATAAATAAGTCTACCCTTTCTTTAAACTTTTTAAGTTACTATGAATAACACTCTATGACCTATTAATTTAAAATTACATAGAGACACTTATGGATGCCTTGAGTATTTTGGACCATGCCACTAGTGATGTTAGTGTAATTAGAACTTGATGAATTAATCTCAATGGTATTTTATAATGGGATTCTTCTTGTGAAACTTTAACTCTTGGTCATAAAGCTATGTTGAATAGATAGGTGATTGGCTACTTACAATTGATGCTTTCTAGTGAGTATGTGGTGTTCTTATAGTTAAAATATTTCCTTGTCATTTTTATTTCTTGGTTGGTGGTATCCTGCGGTAATATGGGTTTAGATTTGAAAATTTTCCTTGTCTTTTCATCTGAGCAAAAATGTTTTCACCAAAACAACAAACATTGTTAAACCCTAGTAGATCAGTAAAAGTAATTATGCTTCTTTAATGGGCCTTATAACTTCTTTTGAGAACTTATAGAAACCCAATAGGAATGTTTTATGATACTTGTTATTAGTGGAAAAATATAGAAATATTTTTATGATCCATGTTGGTTGATTGTTTCCTAGTTCTTACAAAATTAATAATGTGTTTTCTATGTTGAATGTCCCTTGTTTTCTTAAAATTAAAAATGTGAAGTGTTGATTTACCTCTCTCTCCCATAAAAGTAATAGTGCGATATTTTTACTCTTCCTTCTCATTAAATTTTTAATTGAAAATATGACTCACCCAAACATCATAAAACTATAATTTAGGATATATGGCGTTGAAGCTTAACAAATAAACTAGAATAGAGAAAGAGAAAATGGCCCTTGCTTTAACTTGGTAAATTAATAGAAGAATTAAAAACCATGTAGAAGAAAAGAAAGGGAAAATTTTTTCCATCTACCTCCCCTAAGAGTAAAATAAATACTTTTTCTCTTTTCTGCCTTTATAGAATGGTGATATATCATGCCACCTTAGTGGTCATTATAGCACAACTCGTGATGTCATAATAGGAGGAAGTTTAATTAAGAAAAATCGTAAAGGAATGTGCTTAGCAAACGAAACTGCAACTTTTGATTTAATTCATTCAGTTATAAAATAAGTAAGATTTATGTATATTGAGTGCAATGTATAATTGAACCTGTAGTTCTATCACCTACCTAGAATTTTTAAACACCTGGTGGTTAATAATGTGTTCTAAGTTTCTTATTACTTTCTTGTTCATAGATGTATGTGCCTTTTTTTGGGGGAGATTTGGGTCATTATACCCTTATCATCCCATAGCTCGATGAGTGTGATTTGTGGCCTTTTTGGATTGAGACTTATCTCTTGTTTAAGAAGAAACCTCCTTGCGTGTTATCTTGTCCTTGGAGACATAAGTTATTGTAATATTAAGGAAACATATGTTAAGGATATAAAATAAATTTGGGAAGTCTTATTTTCTTCTTATTCTTCTTGAGACACATTGTTATTGTTTCCCCTTTACCATTAGGATGGAAAGTGCAAGATGATGTTATTCGCTTTCATCACGATGCACCCTAGATTGTAGTTGGACCCCGTGTTACCTATTCTTCTCCCTAGCGACCTTGAGTTCTCTTTGGTGTTATGATTTATGCTTGTGCTCTCCTTGTGATTATTTTGAGCTTTTGCAAGGAATAATATAAATAAATCCCAATGTGTTATAGTGTATGGTGCTTCTTGCATTGTTATGTTAGTTGCTAGTGGAGTTGTTTACTAAATGTTTGATGTCTCTAGATTTTGGTTCGTGTGGTGTGTTTGATTCTTAAAACAAAGTGTAAAATCAAACTATAAGAAACCTTGTGGTCATGAACTTGCTTAGTATTACCATGAAAATTTCACTGTACCGTCTTGAGTTAAATAAGTGCTTTCAATAAATAGTTTCCTTGATTCTAAATGTTTTTGTTGTTTTAGGTGTCCTTCCTTTTTAATTAACCTCACCTAGTGTGATCTCAAATTGAGGAAGCGACCTTGAGTAGACATGTCCCTCGTACAAAATTTTTGCCATGGTTGATTCTTCTAGCCTTGTCTAAAAAACAAACTATGAAAACATAACTTAAACTTAGTGGAAACCTTAACTTGTTTTATTGGAGTAGGTTGTATTCGATGGAAAATATGTAGTCTTTCTCAAACTCATGGAATTCTCCTTATTTTTTCTATATTTGGTGGTTACTCTTAATACTCTTTTGAACTCTTCATGTTATACTGTTATCTTTTGTATCTTGGTTGATAGTGTAAAGCTACTCTCTAGATTTAAATGTTCGTAGCCTTGCATGGAGAAAGTTTACAACTCATCCCTTACAATCTCCCTTCTTCTTGCTGAATTGCAATGGACCAAACTTGGGATTCTTTTGATTGACACTTGTTTGAAGCAAGAAATTCCCTAATTCAAGTGATCCTTGTTTTTTTGCATTTGTTCCTATCACTCTTTCCTGTGACTTCTAGGAGGAATTCGAGTCTAAGGGGAGGGGGATGTAGTGCCCACTTCCCTTTGACTCCTTTTGATATTGATCATGACACTGTTGACTATACCATGGACATTGTTAAATTTTTTATTTTGTATGATGATTAGATGTTAGAGCATGTATTATTGTTGACTCTGATTCATATATGAAACATGATGATTATGAGAGACATTTTATATATTGATGTTGATATACTGTCTGACATGGTTACATTATAAATATTTTTTAGACATGTGATAGTTGGATATTTTGAGTAGACCTAGAAAATGAAAAGTGAATCAAATGTGACCAAGGGGTTTTATGTTTCTTTTTTTATTTTCCTTGCTTTAATGTTCCATGTGTTTATTTTGTGGTGCATTGACCCCTTTTCTTATTTATTAAATGGTGTGTTAATTAATGTGAGTAATCATATTGTTTTAAATTAATTAATCAAATTAGGTCATAAGAAAGTAACTATTAGAGTTGTTGGCCTAAAATTAAAGTGTTTTAAGAAATGTTTAAGTGATGTGTAAGAGATGCGTAAGTTGATTTTTGAGTATGAAACACTCCATCTTATTTGAAATTCAACTTTGTCCTTGGAGGCTGATATTGGAGGCTTGTGGGACAAGTTAAACTTGTCTCATACCTCTTAAATTTGCATACAAACCTTACCTATTGTTGAAGAGTTAAATTTATACTTTCTTTATGTATTTTTGTAAGTCAAGTTGAATGTTATTCTTGCACTTTTCTTACATATTGTAATTTCAGTCCTTTGGGGTGTGGGTTTGATTTGAGTGTATAAGTAAAGTTGCAATATTATTCACCTACTTATTGATTACGCATTGGAAAATGAAGTTGAATTTTTGGTGGGGTTGAGTATGTGTGAAGTGGCATCCTACATGGATCCACCTCATCCTCTTCTCTTCCCTCTTCTATAAAATTTAAATTCCTTACCTTTTTTTGGCGTTGCTCCACTTTTATCACTTCATTTTTTTGGGAGACTTCTTTTGCGGGTTTGGAGAGCTCTTGCTTTTGGAGAAGATTGGATATTGTTGCACGCTGGTAGATTTTTGATCTCTTAGACTATTTTACATTCGAAAGATTTTTGTTTTGAACTTGGAACTATCTCCATCATTGAGAGGTAAGAGCTTGGCTCTTGGAAATGCTCTTCTTTCCCTTTTATGAATATGTAAATGCTTGTATGTTTGTTATTGTTTGTGAATGGAAATGGCCTAGGAATGGTGTAGGAATGGTGTTTGGAAATGGCCTAGGAATGGTGTAGGAGAAGGCTATGGGGTTTGTTTTGTGGGAGGAATAAGTATTTTTGGGAAGTTATAAGTGTGGAGGGAGTCGGGATTTTGGTTCCACCTTACAAAGAAATATATTACATTTCTTTACTTGTTATGGGGTGTCATAAGAGGTTGGGGAGGCATAAGGAAATTTGAGGAATAAGGGGTACTTGAGGGAGGCATAAGGGCATGTCAGGGACTTGAAATGTTATATTTTGGTGATTTCTTCTCAGGCGGTGATACTCATTTCAGCTTTGGGAGGCATAAGTAGCATCCCCCATAGTTTCTTGCTCATTTGGCTTGCATGATGAATCTTGAGTTTTTTTTTATGTCTTAATGTGGTTGAAAACTACATTATATTTTAGACTGGGTTTTTAAATGTGACGTTTTCATGTGTGTGTGTGTGTGTGTGGAAGCCGGTTCTTTCCATTAGTTGAAACACATTAGTTACTGCATTGTGGTTGGGGTTCGTGGGCCAATGAAGAAGGATGGATTCTCCTTTCATTGGATGTCTTGGTTGGGTGGAGATATTTCCTTTCCCCTATATTTTTTGTGATAAAAATTTAAAATGGAGGATCTTCATGTCATTTTTCTGGAGCAAAGGAAAAAGATAGTTTTGACAGTCCCTTGTGAGAGTTCTCTTTGTAAAGCCTTCTTCCCACTTGAAGTGGATGAAAATGTAATCTATTTCATGTTGAAAAGATGTTTTTATATTTGTCTATGAAATTTATAATTTTAAATGTGAAATAGATGCACTCTGTTTTCTATTTTTGAATGAAATAAAAGAAAGAATTGTATTCTATCTTTTGGGGAATGAAATGCAAAAGAAAGTTGTAAGCATATCATTTTGAATTAATAGAAGATTGTATCATAATCCTCAATCTAAAAATTGACCCTTGCAATCCATCCTAAATTCCTCTAAGATAAACCCTCCATGTCTATTTGGCATGTTTAGAAAGGAAGTTGGTCAAATTGAACAAAAATTTATAAATGAAATGTTACCAGTTTTCATTTTATAAGCCTGTAGAGCATTCTCCCAAACATGACCCTTAAATATTTATCAAAATTTTATTCTAAATGATTCTATGTAAAGAGGACGTTTAGGGCTTTCCGATAAGTCCTTGGTTGCCACAAACGGAGTTCCCTGTCAAAAGTTATGGCCTTCTGAAGTTCGCAGAAGAGGAAGAGCATCTTGCACGCCTGTCTTGCATGCCCACGAGAAAATGAGCCTCTTGCACGCCTGTCTTGCGTGCCCATGGGAAAATGAGTCTCTTTCATGCCTATCTTGCATGCCCATGAGAAAATGATTATCTTCTGCACCCATCTTGCACGCCAGGGAGAAAAAGAAGCCTCTTCCACGCATGTCTTGTGCGCCCAGGAGAAAAAGAGTTTCTCCCATGCCTCTCTTCCGTGCCTGGAAGAAAAGTTTCTTTCCACACCTCTCTTCCACATGCCCCGCAAGAAGATAATATATATGCACTAGGGATGATTTTCTATCTCCTAGTATTGTGTAGGATGTTTTGATAATTGTTGTAATGGAACTCCACTTCAGTTAGAGATTACACTCGCCACTTGTGCAATGGAGGTCCGGATCAAGATTTTCATCTCGAGAATGTTTATGCAAGCTTATGAGAGATGAAAGGTGTCCCTTTTGGTCAAATGAATTTTTTTAGCTTTTTCAGTCTTTAGTTGAACCTCTTTCAGAAATATTGTGCTTCGGTTAGTTAGTCTAGATTACCAAAGTAATAAGTTCACCTTTGTGAGAAGAATGCTCGAACCAAACATAAATCATGTAGATTGTTAAGGTAGGTATTGAAAAACATTTTTTGTAAATGCATAACCTTAAGGGATTGAAAATCGTGGAGTATATCCAATTGTAACTGTATATTATGGTTGAGTTGTTTCATAGTGCCTTGTCAAAGAGTAAAGTGAACTATCCTTGATGGGTGTTAGTTGTTTCCATGCTATCCATAAGGTCATCATTGAGTCAAGTTGTTTGAAGAGTTATTCGTAACCTTCATGAACACATGTTGTGTCGTTATGTACATCAAAAAAGTCAAAAAAAAATTATCTTGTACTTTACTATGTTCGTCTTTGTGTTGTGAACTAGTGGGTGTTACACTTGGTATCAGAAAACAACCTTGTTTGAAAATTGAATAAAAGAAATACGTATGAAGAAATATTACATTACTCTAATCATGGGTAAGTGCAGGAAGTTGGGGGACAAAAAGGGGTCATAAGTGGATGTCATATTGCAAATAACAACATAATATCAACTTGTAGGGATTATTAGCAATACATACACTAGAAATTAGAAAAACTTATATGAATATGAATCATAGCATCTGGAATCTAGTTTCTAAACTACTATTTTTTTTAAAAAATGGACAAGTTTAGCTATATTAAATACTCAAAATTCAATGACTTCGTATTTGTTTTTAAAACGCCTATAACATTGTTGTCCGTTTACCTGCGATTTGGATGGCAATAAATATATATATATATATATATATATATATATATATATATATATATATATCCTCTGGTGAGAAGTTAGATGCTACTATCTATCTTGGGATAGTTTTTATTTTATTTATTTTTAGCAATATTTTATTTTTTATGATTTTTTCCGTGAAATTGCTATGAAAAAATAAAGAAAACAGAGCACTTTCCGTTTGCCCGCCATAACTTCAGCAAAAAATATTGAAATCAAACAATTCTTTTTTTGAACATGTATATAATTTTACCATAGTTGGGATGGTATAATTTTAATCACATTCTAATAAGTGAAAAAAAATTGCACTCTTAAATGTAGAGATAAACATTCAGGGGAAAAAGTGCCTTGAATACCTACTATTAGTAAAAACTTATAAAATGATATTTATCCTATTCTATTCACTTTAAAATCAATATTTATACAAAGCTAACAGTCTCCCCTACGTGATGGTACCATTTTTATGACATATTTTTTACTTTTCGGCATGGTTCAAGTCCGTGGAAGAATAAATTTGATGTTTTTTTGTTTTTGATGTAAAATTCAGGATTTGATGTCCACTTAATTGTCCCCCAATTTAGTGCACTTACCCTCATTTGACTTCCATAATTAAAATGATATTAAAATAATAAGTTTTTTGAGTTGTTGTGCTTGCTTAGAAGTGTTATATGTAAACCTGAGTAACTAAGAATGTCAAATTAAATTGATTTTTGGTAACTTCTAGTGTAGTGGAAACTTGGTTCCCCAATGAAAATGTGTTGTTTTACAAGTCCTAAATCTTGATTTAATTATATGATGCGTTTATCCCTTTTGAGACAATTCCTTATTAAAGTTGTTGGAATGATAAGTTGTATGGTGTGATTCTTGTGGTTGGACAATAGTGTTGTGTTCCGGGTCCTGAAGAGTTAATTAGAAGTTGTTGATAGTTTCATTCCTTCAATGGTTAGGAAAGAGGGTGTGGTTGTAAGTTTTCCATTTTGTTACCCATATGGGAGAGTGGACATTAAGTCTAGGTGTCATTTAGGACCCAATCCTGTGTATATGTCCCCAGAACTAACCTCGAGGATGAGTACCCCTATTGGCGGCCATGAAGGGTTGCAGAGTGAATGTGGTGTTAAGTTTTGTGTTTTATATTCATGATCTTTTGTTATTTTATCAAGGACCAGCATCTTATTTTATGATTGATTTGAGAATCTCTGAGGCTCTTTTTATTTATTTATTTATTTTTTTGCAAGAATTTTAAGAATTCACAATGTGGCTACTTAGCCACTTTTCTTGATTGTCGACATTTTTTGGATTTTATTTTGTTTGGTGACTCAGAGCTCATTATGTTATTGGCTACTTAGCTAAACGTTACATGGTTCCTTCATTTATGATGATGAGCTGGTTCTATGCTTTTTGTATTGTGACATTTCGTCATATGGGGGTACACCTAGGTGTCTTGAATGTCATGTTAGGTGCTTAAAGTTATGCCTTGGTTTTGGATGCACGGAACCTTGAGGGTGTCTAGCATCTTAGATTGACTTTTTCGCTACTCAACCTTGATAGATAGAGAGATAATTGTGTTGTGCATTCTAGTTGACAGTCAGTTAGCGGTGGGGGTGATTTTCTTAAAATCCAATAAAAGCTTGAACCTCGTTAGAGTAGAGGTGTTTAATTGTGGGATGATGAATTATGTTAGGATTGGATTGATTTTGGATGGCTCTGGATGTTAGTAGAAATGTGTGTGTCTGATAGTGGATTTTTTTCGATGGCATGCTAAGTTTTATCAAGATTTTTTTATTTCATTATATAAAGTAGTGACTTGAGGGTTTTATGTATCTTGGAAATTATGGTTAGATTTAATCCCATTTGAGTATTGTGTGTAAGTTAATTGTGTTTCTTTTCCCTCTTGACCTATAAATAAGTCTACCCTTTCCTAAAAATTTTTAAGTTACTATGAATAACACTCTATGACCTATTAATTTAAAATTACGTGGCAACACTTATGAATGCCTTGAGTATTTTGGACCATGCCACTAGTGATTTTAGTGTAATTAGAGCTTGATGAATTATTCAAAATGGTATTTTATAATGGGATTCTTGTTGCGAAACTCTAACTTTTGGTCGTAAATCCGTGTTGAATAGATAGTTTATTGACTACTTATAATTGATGATTTCTAGTAAGTATGTGTTGTTATTATAGTTAAAATATTTCCTTGTCATTTTGATTTCTTGGTTGGTGTTATCTTGTGGTAATATGGGTGTAGATTTTAAAAATTTCCTTGTCTTATTATGTGAGTAAAAATGTTTTCACCAAAACAACAAACATTGTTAAACACTAGTAGATCAGTAAAAGTAATAATGCTTCTTTAATGGACCTTCATTGTAACTTCTTTTGAGAACTTTTAGAAACACACTAGGAATGTTTTATGATACTTGTAATTAGATGAAAAATCTTGAAATATGGTTGTGATCCATGTTGGTCGATTGTTTCCTACTTCTTAAAAAATTATTAATGTGTTTTCTATGTTGAATGTTCCTTGTTTTCTTAGAATTAAAAGTGTGATGTGTCGATTTACCTCTCTCTCCCATAAAAGTAATAGTGTGATATGTTTACCCTTCCTTCTCATTAAAATTTTAATTGACAAGTTGACTCACCAAAACATCATCAAACTATAATTGAGGAGATTTGGCCTTGATGCTTAATAAATAAACTGGAACATAGAAAGAGAAAATGTTGCTTTCTTTAACTTGGTAAATTAATAGAAGAAATAAAAACCATCTAGAAGAACAGAAAGGGAAAAAATTGTCCATCTACCTCCCCTAGGAGTAAAAAAAATACTTTTTCTCTTTTCCGCCTTTACAGAATGGTGATATATCATGCCCCCTTAGTGGTCATTATAACACAACTTGTGATGTCATAATAGGAGGAAGTTTAATTAAGAAAACTCATAAAGGAATGTTCTTAGCAAACGAAACTACAACTTTTGGCTTAATTCATTGAGTTATAAAATAAGTAATATTTATGTGTATTGAGTGCAAGGTATAAATGAACTTGTAGTTTTATCACCTACCCAAAATTGTGAAACATCTGGTGGTTAACAATGTGTTCTGAGTTTCTTAGTACATTCTTTTTCATAGATGTATGTTCCTTTCTTTGTGGGAGTTTGGGGTCATCATACCCTTATCGTCCCATAGCTTGACAAGTGTGAGTTATGGAATTTTCAGATATAGACTTATTTCTTGTTTAAGAAGCAACCTCCTTGCATGTTATCTTGTCCTTGGAAACCTAAGTTATTGTAATTTTAAGGAAAAATATGTTAAGGATATAAAATAAATTTGGGAAGTCTTATTTTCTTCTTATTCTTCTTGAGACACATTGTTATTGTTGCCCCTTTACCATTAGGATGGAAAGTGCAAGATGATGTTATTCGCTTTCGTCACGATGCACCATGGAATATTGTAGTTGGACCCCATGTTACCTATTCTTCTCCCTAGCGACCTTGAGTGCTCTTTGGTGTTATGATTTATGCTTGTGCTCTCCTTGTGATTATTTTGAGCTTGTGCAAGGAATAATATAAATAAATCCCAATGTGTTATAGTGTATGGTGCTTCTTGCATTGTTATGTTAGCTGGTAGTGGATTTATTTACTTAATGTTTGATGTCTCTAGATTTTGGTTCGTGTGGTGTGTTCAATTCTTAAAAAAAAGTGTAAAAATCAGACTATAGGAAACCTTGTGGTCATGAACTTGCTTAGTATTACCACGAAAATTTGACTGTTCCCTCTCGAGTTATGTAAGTGCTTTCCATAAATAGTTCCTTCGATTGTAATTGTTTTGTTGTTTGAGGTGTCCTTCCTTCTTGATTAACCTCATCTTGTTTGGTCTCAAATTGAGGGACCTTAAGTAGACATGTCCCTCATACAAAATTTTTGCCACGGTTGATTTTTACAGCCTTGTCTAAACAACAAACTATGAAAACATAACTTAAACTTAGTGGAAACCTTAACTTTTGTTATTGAAGTATGTTGTATTCCATGGAAACTATGTGGTATTTCTCAAATTCATGGAATTCTCCTTATTATTCCTATACTTGGTGGTTACTCTTAATACTCTTTTGAAATCTTCATGTTATATTGTTATATGTTGTATCTTGGTTGATAGTGTAAAGTTACTCTCTAGATTTAAATTTTCATAGCCTTCCATGCAGAAAGTTTAGACCTCATCCCTTACAATCTCCCTTCTTCTTACTGAATTGCATTGGACAAAACTTGGGATTCTATGGACCCACACTTGTTTGAAGCAAGAAATCCCATAATGGGAGTGATCCTTGTTTTGTTTAATTTGTTCCTATCTCTCTTTCCTATGACTTCGAGGAAGAATTCGAGTCTAAGGGGAGGGGGATGTAGTGCCGACTTCGCTTTGACACCTTTTGATACTGATCATGACAATGTTGACTATAGCATGGAAATTGTTAAAGTTTTTATTTTGTATGATGATTAGATGTTAGAGCATGTATTATTGTTGACTTTGATTCATATATGAAACATGATGATTATTGGATACATTTTATATATTGATGTTGATATACTTTCTGACATGGTTACATTATAGATCTTTTTTAGACATGTGATATTTTTATATTTTGAGTAGACCTAGAAAATGAAATTGAATCAAATGTGACCAAGGGGTTTTATGTTTCTTTTATTTATTTTCCTTTCTTTAATGTTCCATATGTTTATTTTGTGGTGTTTTGACCCCTTTTCTGATTTATTAAATCTTGTGTTAATTAATGTGAGTAATCATATTGTTTAAAATTAATTAATCAAATTAGGTCATAAGAAAGTAACTATTAGAGTTGTTTTCCTAAAATTAAAGTGTTGTAAGAAATGTTTAAGTGATGTGTAAGAGATGTGTAAGTTTATTTTTGAGTATGAAACACTCCATCTTCTTTAAAATTCGAATGTGTCCTTGGAGGCTGATTTTGGAGGCTTGTGGGACAAGTTAAACTTTTCTCATACCTCTTAAATTTGCATACCAACCTTACCTATGGTTGAAGAGTTAAATTTAGACTTTCTTTATGTATTTTTGTAAGTCTAGTAGAATGTTTTTCTTGCACTTTTCTCACATGTTGTAATTTCAGTCCTTTAGGGTGTGGGTTTGATTTGAGTGTGTAAGTAAAACTGAAATATTATTCATCTACTTATTGATTACGCATTGGAAAATGAAGTTGAGTTTTTGGTGGGGTTGAGTATGTGTGAAGTGGCATCCTACATGGATCCACCTTATCCTCTTCTCTTCCATCTTCTATAATTTAAATTCCTTACCTTTTTTTGGCGTTGCTCCACTTTTATCACTTCCTTTTTTTGGGAGACTTCTTTTGGGGGTTTGGAGAGCTCTTGCTTTTGGAGAAGATTGGAGATTGTTGCACGCTGATAGATTTTTGGTCTCTTAGACTATTTTACATTGGAAAGATTTTTGTTTTGAACTTGGAACTATCTCTATCATCGAGAGGTAAGAGCTTGGCTCTTGGAAATGCTCTTCTTTCCATTTTATGAATATGTATATTCTTGTATGTTTGTTATTGTTTGTGGGATGTTTGGTAGAAGGCCTAGGAATGGTGTAGGAGAAGGATATGGGATTTGTTTTGTGGGAGGCATAAGTATTTTTGGGAAGGTATAAGTGTGGAGGGAGTTGGGATTTGGGTTCCACCTGACAAAGAAATATCTTGCATTTCTTTACTTGTTATGGGGTGTCATAAGAGGTTGGGGAGGCATAAGGAAATGTGAGGAATAAGGGGTACTTGGGGGAGGCATAAGGGCATGTCAGGGACATGAAATTTTATATTTTGGTGATATGTTCACAGGTGGTGATACTCATTTCACCTTTGGGAGGCATAAGTAGCATCCCTGATAGTTTCTTGCTCATTTGGCTTGCATGATGAAACTTGATTTTTTTTATGTCTTAATGTGGTTGAAAAATACAATCTATTTTAGACTGGTTTTTTAAATGTGACATTTGCATGTGTGTGTGTGTGTGGAAGGCAGTTCTTTCCATAAGTTGAAACACATTAATTATTGCATTGTGGTTGGGGTTTGTGGGCCAATGAAGAAGGATGGCTTCTCCTTTCATTGGATGTCTTGGTTGGGTGGAGATAGTTTCCTTTCCCCTGTATTTTTTGTGATAAAAATTGATAATGGAGGATCTTCATGTCATTGTTCTGAAGCAAAGGAAAAAGACAGTTTTGGCAGTCCCTTGTGAGAGTTCTATTTGTAAAGCCTTTTTCCCACTGGAAGTGGATGAAAATGTAATCTATTTCGTGTTGAAAAGATGTTTTTATATTTGTCTATGAAAGTTATAATTTGAAATGTGAAAGAGATGCACTTTGTTTTCTATTTTTGAATGAAAGAAAAGAAAGAATTGTATTCTTTCTTTTGGGGAATGGAATGCAAAATAAAGTTGTAAGGATATCATTTTGAATTAATAGAAGATTGTATCATAATCCTCAATCTAACAATTGACCCTTGCAATCCATCCTAAATTACTCTAAGATAAAACCTCCATGTCTATTTGGAATGTTTAGAAAGGAAGGAGGTCAAATTGAACAAAATCTTATAAGTCAAATGTTACCAGTTTTAATTTTATAATCCTGTAGAGCATTTGCCAAACTTGACCCTTAAAAAATTATCCAAATTTTATTCTTAGTTATTCTGTGCAAAGAGGACGTTGAGATATTTCTGAAAATTCCTCGTTTGCCAAAAATGGAGTTCCCTATCAAAAATTATGGCCTTCTGAAGTTCGCAGAAGAGGAAGAGCCTCTTGCACGCCAACGAGAAAGTGAGCCTCTTGTGCACCTATCTTGCGTGCCCATGAGAAAATGAGTCTCTTCCATGCATGTCTTGGATGCCCATGAGAGAATGAGTCTCTTCTGTGCCCATGTTGCATGCCCAGGAGAAAAAGAAGCCTCTTCCACGCTTGTCTTGTGTGCCCGGGAGAAAAAGAGTTTCTCCCACACCTATCTTCCGTGCCCAAAAGAAAACTTTCTTCCCATGCCTCTCTTCCACATGCTCCATAAGAAGATAATATATATGCACTAGGGATGACTTTCTATCTCCTAGTGTTGTGTGGGATGTTTTGATAATTGTTGTAATGGAACTTCACTTCAGTTAGAGCTTACGGTCACCACTTGTGCAATGGAGGTCCGGATCAAGGATTTTATCTCGGGAATGTTTATGCAAGCTTATGAGAGATGAAATGTGTCCCTTTTGGTCAAATGAATTTTTTTATCTTTTTCAGTCTTTAGTTGAACCTCTTTCAGAAATATTGTGCTTCAGTTAGTTAGTCTAGATTACCAAAGTAATAATATCACCTTTTTGAGAAGAATGCTCAAACCAAACATAAATCGTGTAGATTGTTAAGGTAGGTATTGAAAAACATTTTTGGCAAATGCATAACCTTAAGGGATTGTAAATCGTGGAGTGTATCCAACTATGACTGTATATTATGGTTGAGTTGTTTCATGGTGCCTTGTCAAAGAGTAAAGTGAACTATCGTTGATGGGTGTTAGTTGTTTCCGTGTTATCCATAAGGTCATCATTGAGTAAAGTTGTTTGAAGAGTTATTCGTAACCTTCATGAACACATGTTGTGTCGTTCTGTACATCAAACAAGTCAAAAAAAAATTATCTTGTACTTTACTATGTTCGTCTTTGTGTTGTGAACTAGTGGGTGTTACACTTGGTATCAGAGCCGTGCGTTCAAAATCTTGGACCTTTGGGTACACAAGAAAAACTTGAGACATGAACTGTAAACCTAGGACACTTTCAAATCTAGAAAACAACCGTGTTTGGAAATTGAATAAAAGAAATACGTATGAAGAAATATTACATTACTCTGTTCATGGGTAAGTGCAGCAAGTTGGGGGACAAAAAAGGGGTCATAAGTGGACGTCATATTGCAAATAACAACATAATATCAACTTGTAGGGATTATTAGCAATGCATACACTCAAAATTAGAAAAAATTATATGAATATGAATCGTAGCATCAGGAATCTAGTTTCTAAAATACTATTTTTTTTAAAAAATGGACAAGTTTAGCTATATTAAACACTCAAAATTCAATGACTCGGTATTTTTTTTTAAAACACCTATAACATTGTAGTCCGTTTACCCGCGATTTGGATGGCAAAATTTTGTGACATACATACATACATACATACATATATACATATATACATATATACATATATACATATATACATATATACATATATACATATATATATATATATATATATATATATATATATATATATATATATATATATATATATATATATATATATATATATATATATATATATATATTTGTGTGTGTGTGTGTGTGTGTGTCCTTTGGTGAGAAGTTAGATGCCGCTATCTATCTTGTGTTAGATTTTTTTTTTTTTTTTTGTAGCAATATTTTTTGTTTTCTAATTTTTTCCGTGAAAGTGCTGTGAAAAAATAAAGAAAACAGAGCACTTTCCGTTTGCCCATCATAACTTCATCAAAAATTATTGAAATTAAATAATTCTTTTTTTGAACATGTATATAATTTCACCATAGTTGGGATGGTATAATTTTAATCATATTCTGATAAGTGAAACAAAATTTTCACTCTTAAACGTAGAGATAAACATTCAGGGGAAAGAGTGCCTTAAAGACCTACTATTAGTAAAAATTTATAAAATGATATTTATCCTATTGTATTCACTTTAAAATCAATATTTATACAAAGCTGACAGTCTCCCCTACGTGATGGTACCATTTTATGACATATTTTTTACTTTTCGGCATGGTTCAAGTCCGTGGAAGACTAAATTTGATGTTTTTTTGTTTTTGATGTAAAATTAAGGATTTGATGTCCACTTAATTGTCCTCCAACTTAGTGCACTTACCCTCATTTGACTTCCATAATTAAAATCATATTAAAATAATAAGTTGTTTGAGTTGTTGTGCTTGCTTAGTTGTGTTTTATCTAAACCTAAGTAACTAAGAATGTCAAATTAAATTGATTTTTGTGAACTTCTAGTGTAGTGGAAACTTGGTTCCCCTTTGAAAATGTGTTGTTTTACAAGTCCTAAATCTTGATTTAATTGTATGATGCATTTATCCATTTTGAGACCATTCCTTATTAAAGTTGTTGGAATGATAAGTTGTATGGTGTGATTCTTGTGGTTGGACAATAGTGGTTGTGTTCTGGGTCCTAAAGAGTTAATTAGAAGTTGTTTAGAGTTTCCTTCCTTCAATGGTTAGGAAAGAGGGTGTGGTTGTAAGTTTTCCATTTTGTTACCCATATGGGAGAGTGGACATTAAGTTTGGGTGGCATTTAGGACCCAATCCTGTGTATATGTCCTCAGAACTAAGCTCAAGGATGAGTACCCCTATTGGCGGCCATGAAGGGCTGCAGAGTGAATGTGGTGTTAATTTTTATGTTTTATATTTGTAATCTTGTGTTATTTTATCAAGGACCAACATCTTATTTTATGATTGATTTGATAATCTATGAGGCTCTTTTTATTTATTTATTTAATTTTTTGCGATAATTTTAAGAATTTACAATGTGGCTACTTAGCCACTTTCTTTGATTGTCAACATTTTTTGGATTTTATTTTGTTTGGTGACTCAGAGCTCATTATGTTTTTTGCTACTTAGCTAAACCTTACATGGTTCCTTCTTTTATGATGATGAGCTGGCTCTGTGCTTTTTGTATTGTGACATTTTGTCATATGGGGGTACACCTAGGTGTCTTGAATGTTCTGTTAGGTGCTTAAAGTTATGCCTTGGTTTTGGATGCATGGAACCTTGAGGGTGTCTAGGATCTTAGACAGACTTTTTCATTAGTCAACCTTGATAGATAGAGAGATCGTTGTGTTGTGCATTCTAGTTGACAGTCAGTTAGCGGTGGGGGTGATTCTTTTAAAATCCAGTAAGAGTTGGAACCTCGTTAGAGTAGAGGTGTTTAATTGTGGGTTGATGAATTATGTTAGGATCAGATTAATTTTGGATGGCTCTGGATGTTAGTAGAAACGTGTGTGTCTAATAGTGGATTTTTTCAATGGCATGCTAAGTTTTATCAGGATTTTTTTATTTCATTATATAAAGTAGTGACTTGAGGGTTTTATGCATCTTGGAAATTATGGTTAGATTTAATCCCATTTGAGTATTGTGTGTAAGTTAAGTGTGTTTTTTTTCCCTCTTGACCTATAAATAAGTCTACCCTTTCCTAAAACTTTTTAAGTTACTATGAATAACTCTCTATGACCTATTAATTCAAAATTACGTGGTGACACTTATGGATGCCTTGAGTATTTTGGACCATGCCACTAGTGATTTTAGTGTAATTAGACCTTGATGAATTATTCTCAATGGTATTTTATAATGGGATTCTTGTTGCGAAACTCTAACTCTTGGTCGTAAATCCGTGTTGAATAGATAGTTGATTGACTACTTACAATTGATGCTTTCTAGTGAGTATGTGTTGTTATTATAGTTAAAAAATTTCCTTGTCATTTTGATTGCTTGGTTGGTGGTATCTTGTGGTTATATGGGTGTAGATTTTAAAAAATTCCTTGTCTTATCATGTGAGTAAAAATGTTTTCACCAAAACAACAAACATTGTTAAACCCTAGTAGATCAGTAAAAGTAATAATGCTTCTTTAATGGGACTTCATTGTAACTTCTTTTGAGAACTTTTAGAAACACACTATGAATGTTTTATGATACTTGTAATTAGAGGAAAAATCTTGAAATATTTTTATGATCCATGATGGTTGATTGTTTCCTAGTTCTTACAAAATTATTAATGTGTTTTCTATGTTGAATGTCACTTGTTTTCTTAGAATTAAAAATGTGATGTGTTGATTTACCTCTCTCTCACATAAAATTAATAATGTGATATGTTTACCATTCCTTCTCATTAAAATTTTAATTGACAAGTTGACTCACCCAAACATCATCAAACTATAATTGAGGAGATTGGGCCTTGAAGCTTAATAAATAAACTGGAACATAGAAGGAGAAAATGGTCCTTGCTTTAACTTGGTAAATTAATAGATGAAATAAAAACCATGTAGAGGAACAAAAAGGGAAAAAAAATTCCATCTACCTCCCCTAAGAGTAAAATAAATACCTTTTTTCTTTTTCACCTTTACAGAATGGTGATATATCATGCCCCCTTAGTGGTCATTATAACGCAACTTGTGATGTCATAATAGGAGGAAGTTTAATTAAGAAAAATCGTAAAGTAATGTTCTTAGCAAATGAAAATACAACTTTTGGCTTAATTCATTGAGTTATAAAATAAGTGAGATTTATGTGTATTGAGTGCAAGGTATAAATGAACTTGTAGTTTTATCGCCTACCCGAAATTGTGAAACACCTGGTGGTTAATAATGTGTTCTGAGTTGCTTAGTACTTTCTTGTTTATAGATGTATGTGCCTTTCTTTTTGGGAGTTTGGGGTCATCATACCCTTATCGTCCCATAGCTTGACGAGTGTGAGATGTGGAATATTTGGATATAGAATGATTTCTTGTTTAAGAAGCAACCTCCTTGCATGTTATCTTGTCCTTGGAGACCTAAGTTATTGTAATTTTAAGGCAAAATATGTTAAGGATATAAAATAAATTTGGGAAGTCTTATTTTCTTCTTATTCTTCTTGAGACACATTGTTGTTGTTCCCCCTTTACCGTTATCATGGAAAGTGCAAGATGATGTTATTCACTTTCGTCACGATGCACGCTTAGATTGTAGTTGGACCCCGTGTTACTTATTATTCTCCATAGCGACCTTGAGTGCTCTTTGGTGTTATAATTTATGCTTTTGCTCTCCTTGTGATTATTTTGAGCTTGGGCAGGGAATAAGATAAATAAATCCCAATGTGTTATAGTGTATGGTGCTTCTTGCATTGTTATGTTAGCTGGTAGTGGATTTATTTACTAAATGTTTGACGTCTCTAGATTTTGGTTCGTGTGGTGCATTTGATTCTTAAAAGAAAGTGTAAAAATCAGACTATAGGAAACCTTGTGGTCATGAACTTGCTTAGTATAACCATGAAAATTTGACTGTACCCTCTCAAGTTATGTAAGTGCTTTCCATAAATAGTTTATTCGATTGTAATTGTTTTGTTGTTTGAGGTGTCCTTCCTTGTTGATTAACCTCATCTTGTATTGTCTGAAATTGAGGGACCTTGAGTAGACATGTCCCTCATACAAAATTTTGACCATGGTTGATTCTTATAGCCTTGTCTAAACAACAAACTATGAAAAAATAACTTAAGCTTAGTGGAAACCTTAACTTTTGTTATTGGAGTATGTTGTATTCCATGGAAACTATGTGGTCTTTCTCAAACTCATGGAATTATCCTTATTATTCCTATACTTGGTGGTTACTCTTAATACTCTTTTGAACTCTTCGTGTTATATTGTTATGTGGTGTATCTTGGTTGATAGTGTAAAGTTACTCTCTAGATTTAAATTTTTGTAGCCTTGCATGTAGAAAGTTTACAACTCATCCCTTATAATCTCCCTTTTTCTTATTGAATTGCATTGGAAAAAACTTGGGATTCTATGGACCCACACTTGTTTGAAGCAAGAAATCCCATAATGGGAGTGATCCTTGTTTTATTGCATTTGTTCCTATCTTTCTTTCTTGTGACTTCCAAGAGGAATTCGAGTCCAAGGGGAGGGGGATGTAGTGCCCACTTCCCTTTGAAACTTTTTAATACTGATCATGACACTGTTGACTATACCATGGACATTGTTAAAGTTTTTATTTATTATGATGATTAGATGTTAGAGCATGGATTATTGTTGACCCTGATTCATATATGAAGCATGATGATTATTAGAGGCATTTTATATATTTATGTTCATATAATGTCTGACATGGTTACATTATAGATGTTTTTCAGACATGTGATATTTGAATATTTTGAGTAGACCTAGAAAATGAAAATTGAATTAAAATTGATGATGATATATTTATTGATGAATTTTTAAGTGACACTATTGATTGGCTTGATGATTGTTTTGATTCACATATATATTGATGACTTTGGAAGTATATTATATTCATTTTGATGTTGTGATGCGGCCATGAGGCTGAAGAAGGTATTTGTGTTTTGCAAGTTAAAATATCACAACACACATCGGGGGATTGGAGACCAAGAATTTTGGAATTCTAGATGAATTCAACAAGGTCACCATCGAAACTATAATTATTTGTTTTTGTTTGATTGTTTTTAGGGATTCCCATGGGGGGGATCACCTTCAAATGTGACCAAAGGGTTTTATGTTTATTTTATTTATTTTTGTTGGTTTAATGTTGCATGTTTTTATTTTGTTGTGCTTTGACCCCTTTCCTTAATTATTAAATGGTGTGTTAGTTAATGTGAGTAATCATATTGTCAAAAATTAATTAATCAAATTGGGTCATAAGAAAACAATTGTTAGATTTTTTGACCTAAAATTAAAGTGTTGTAAGAAATGTGTAAGTGATGTGTAAGTTGATTTTGGAGTATGAAACACTCCATCTTCTTTGAAATTCGAATTTGTCCTTGGAGGCTGATTTTGGAGGCTTGTGAAACAAGTTAAACTTGTCCCATACCTCTTAAATTTTCTTACCAACCTTACCTATGGTTGAATAGTTAAATTTAGACTTTCTTTATGTATTTTTGTAAGTCAAGTTGAATGTTTTTATTGCACTTTTCTTACATGTTTTAATTTCAATCCTTTTGGGTGTGGGTTTAATTTGAGTGTGTAAGTGAAACTATCAAATTATTCACCTACTTATTGATGATGCATTGGAGAATGAATTTGAATTTGTGTTGGGGTTGAGGACGTGTGAAGTGGCATCCTACATGGATCCACCTCATCCTCTTCTCATCCCTCTTCTATAAAATTCTAGTTCCTTAACTTGTTTTGGGGTTTCTCCACTTTTATCACTTAATTTTTTTGGGAGACTTATTTCGGGGGTTTGGAGAGCTCTTTTGTTTAAAGAAGATTGGAGATTTTTGCATGCTAGTAGATTGTTGGTCTCTTGGACTATTTTACATTCAAAATCTTGCGGTTTTGAACTTGGAACAAACTCCATCATGGAGAGGTGAGAGCTTGGCTCTTGGAAATGTTTTTCTTTCCCTTTTATGAATATGTAAATGCTTTTATGTTTGTTATTGTTTATGGGATGTTGGGTAGATGGACTAGCAATGGTGTAGGAGAAGACTAAGGGGTTTTTTTTTTTGGAGGCATAAGTGTTTTTGGGGAGGTATAAGTGTGCAGGGAGTTGGGTTCAACCTTACAAAGAAATAGCTTACATTTCTTTACTCATTATGGGGTGCCATAAGAGGTTGGGGAGGCATAAGGAAATGTGTTGAGTAAGGGGTAATTCGGGGAGGCATAAGGAAATGTGTGGAATAAGGGGTAGTTTGGGGAGGCATAAGGGCATGTTAGGGATTTGAAATGTTATATTTTCGTGGTTTTTTCTCAGGTGGTGATACCCATTTTCCCTTTGGGAGGCATAAGTAGCATCCCCCATAGTTTCTTGTTCATTTGGCTTGCATGATGAAGCCTGAGTTTTTTTTTATGTCTTAATGTGGTTGCGAACTGCATTCTATTTTGGACTGGGTTTTTAAAATTTTAAATTTGCATGTGTGTGTGTGTGTGGAAGCCGATTGTTGCCATGAGTTGAAACACATTTCTTTTTGCATTATGGTTAGGGTTTGGGGGCCAATGAAGAAGGATGTCTTCCCCTTTCATTGGATGTCTTGGTTGGGTGGAGAGTGTTGCCTTTCCCCTGTCTTTGTTGTGATCAGAATTGAAAATGGAGGATCTTCATGTTGTTGTTCTGGAGCAAAGGAAAAAGATAGTTTTTACAGTCCCTTGTGAGAGTTCTATTTGTAAAGCCTTTTTCCCACTTGAAGTGGATGACAATGAAATGTATTTGGTGTTGGAAAGATGTTTTTATATTTCCTATGAAAGTTATAATTTGAAATGTGAAAGAGATGCACACTCTTTTAATTTTTTGAATGAAAGAAAATAATGAATTGTATTCTATCTTTTGGGGAATGGAATGGAAAAGAAATTTGTAAAGATATCATTTTGAATTAATAGAATATTGTATTATAATCCTCGAATGACATTGTTTTATTTGGAATATGATTGTTGAAATGCATTATGAGATATCCATTTAAAAGTCTTTAAATACGTATGAAGAAATGTATAATGCTCTGTTCTACAGCAATGAATGATTGGAAAATAAGAATATGAATTTTGGCTTTTACACAACTTGATGAGAAACAAACTTAGCATTATAGATTGAAGTTGGAAATGAATGCATAGATTAAAGTTGATAAATAAAAAATATGATCTCTTTGGGTTCAACTATAGGTTCTACTTGGTTTCACTGTAAACTGGTAAATATTTTATTCAAAATGTATAAAATGACCTATACAACAATAAAAAATAAAATGAAACATTAAATTGAACTTAGTATGATTAGAACGACCCCAAACAAACTAAAACACTTAAGAATTTTTTATAGAACCTTTCAGAATCGGGTAGAAAACTTCTCACAGTCGTTTTGCCATAAAATTGAGAAATTTTGAATCGAAATTCAATCTAACAATCGAACCTTATAATCCATCCTAAATTCCTCTAAGAGAAACCATCCGTGTCTATTTGGGATGTTGAGAAAGGAAGGAGGTCGAATTGAATAAAATTTTATAAGTCAAATGTTACCAGTTTTCATTTTATAATATTACAAAGTGTTTTAGCAAAATTTACCCATAAAAATTTATCCAAATCAAATTCCGAAGGTTTTTTGCAAAGAGGACGTCAAGAGATTTCCAAAAAGTCCTTGTTTTCCAAAAATGGAGTTCCCTATCAAAATTTATGGCCTTCTGAAGTTTGCAGAAGAGGAAGAGCCTCTTGCACACCCGTCTTGCGCGCCCATGTGAAAATGAGCCTCTTGCATGCCCGTCTTGTGCACCCATGAGAAAATGAGTCTCTTCCGTGCCCGTATTTCCTTCCTGAGAGAGAATTAGGCTCTTTTGCACCAGTCTTGCATGCCCAGGAGAAAAATAAGTCTCTTCCGCGCCTGTCTTGTGCGTCTAGGAGAAAAAGAGTTTCTCCTGCGCCTGGAAGAAAAGTTTCTTTCCGCACCTCTCTTCCATGTGCCCCACAATAATATAATCTATCCATGCTAGGGATGTCTTTCTATCTCCTATTGTTGTGTATGATGTTTTGATAACTGTTCTAATGGAACTCCAATTCAGTTAGAGGTTATACTCACCATTTGTGCAATGGAGGTCCGGATCAATATTTTCATCTCGGGCATGTTTATGCAACCCTGTAAAAGATGAAAGGTGTCCCTTTTGGTCATAAAAATTTTGTTATCTTTGTCATTCTTTATTTGAACCTCTTTAAGAAATATTGTGCTTCGGCTAGTTAGTCTAGATTACCAAAGTACTAAGTTCACCTTTGTGAGAAGAATGCTCAAACCATACATGAATCTTGTAGATTGTTAAGGAAGGTCTTGAAAAACATTATTGGTGAATGCATAACCTTAAGGGATTGTAAACCGTGGAGTGTATCCAATTGTGACTGTATATTGTGGTTGAGCTGTTTCGTGGTGCCTTGTCAAAGAGTAAAGTGAACTGTGCTTGATGGGTGTTAGTTGTTTCCGTGCTATCCATAAGTTCGTCATTGAGTCAAGTTTTTTGAAGATTTATTTGTAACCTTCGTGACCACTTGTTACGTTTTTTTGTACATCAAACAAGTCAAAAAAAATAATCCTATACTTTGCTATGTTGGTCTTTGTGTCATGAATTAGTGGGTGTTACATTAGGAGCTTGATGATTTGGGAAAATTATAACAACATACATTTACAAAAATGGTAGTTTTATAGGGAATGAAATATCATTTGAAAATTTTAAAATTACTAAGTATGCGAGTTGAGGGATATAGTCATTTTTTTGTTTACAAATCTTAACTCACTTTTGACTCGACAACTTAACCCGAGTAGGGATTTGGTTAAGGTTGAGTTGCACCGATGTAAGATGGAAAAAGGTGAAAAAAGAAAAACAAAAGTAAAATTTATACTATATGTTGACAAGTGGAAGCGTCAGGTTCCCTATGGGTGAGATGCATGGACTTGGAATGAGCACCGAGAGCTTAAAATTTGGCCAAGGGAAGTAGAAATGATTTTTCACATGACCAGGAGCTACATGGAAGGAAGAGGGTCACACGTTTACATCCCCCTTATCATATTTTAACCTTAGGGATAATAAAAGGGGAAATAAGGTGTGAAAGCATGTGACCTAGGCTTGAGCTCATGAGAGGGGGACAAGGTAGAGAGAAAGTTTGTGCAACTTAGGTACAGAAGTGGTGAGGGAGGAGTAGCAAAAGGTTTTCCTTGGTGGGTATCACTTTTATGTCTCCCTTGTCCCCTTTAAACCTTTGGACAATAAAATGGGATATATATGGTGAAAACGTGTGACCTCAGGGTTCACATACATGAAAAGTGGGGCAAATACACTCATAAAACTTATTTTCTCACGCTAACTCCCAAAATCAAAATTTCAAGTGAAGAAAATTTAAAATTAATGGGGATCACAATTTTATGTCCCCCTTGTCCCATTTTTATTTCAAATATAATCCAAGGGGAAACCAAGGGTGAAAGAGTGTGATAAAGGAGTTTTGAAGTGCTGATGTCACCCACCGAGTGCATTTAAGGACCGTAGGAGTGCTTTTTCCCCACAAGAGCATGAAAGAGTGTTTTCGGGTCAAAATTTATATGATTTTGACTCCAAAATAACTTTCTCAATCATTATAGCCATTATTAGGATCCAATTAAGCCTTATATTCAATGTTTAGGTCCTATTTCAATCTTGAATTGAAGGGGTAGTTGCGATGTCTTACATTCTCACAAAATATGCTTGAGTCTTGGAACAAAATTGATGTTTCAATCATGTAGAGGGTTATAATTTATTTACTTGGATTATTTTTTTCCTTTAAAATCCTTCCAAAAATCCCAAAATCATCCAATTTTTTTTATTTCACCATTGGAGCCTTCACTCCATATGCCCGAAATTACCTTATGTTGCACAAGTTGTTCTCGACTTAAATTTCTTCCACCAAATTTACCTAAAATGCCTAGGATGAATTAATTTCTCTCCAACACAACTCCCAAAAGATTTTATTATTCTGTGTAGGTTTCAAGAGGGTGTTTACTAATTGTAAAATGGCCAATAATGGCCATTTCTAGACCTCTAGAGACAATTATTCTTCCTTGAAACTCAGTGAATACATCAATAGTATTGGGAATTTATCTCTACACATTAATAAATATTTAAAATATTGTTAACACATTCCTCTGACACAAAATAAGGGTGAAACTTAGGACATGCTAGCTAGAGGAAAGGCTCAAAGTGACCGGAAGAGGAAATTTTCAAGTGTAGGTTTAGTTGTCATGGCCAATTTTTTTAGTTTTACATGCTAGAAATTTAGCATGAAAATAATTTTTTTCCTACGAAGATCCAAATTCCCTCAAAATATGTGACCTATAATGCTTATTTTTCAATTATCTAGAAAACTTGAAACATAAAAATGGGAAGAGTATCTCTATTTGGATTACTATCACCACAACTAATTTTTTCTCCACATTTACTTTGGGTTCTAATTTTCATCCATGTTAGCTTGAGAGGTTCGCATGCTTCTCATAAGTTATAAGAGGCTCTCCCTTTGTTAGAGCTTCTTAGTTCAGAGTGTATGCACACCCAATTTTCTTGATTACCAAAAATGTTCTTATGCATAAAAGAATGTAAATAGGAGTGAAGTCCTTAAAAATACACCCTAATAAATAATAAAGACGATATCAACAATATTATTAAGTAAAAGATGAAACAAACAAATCGTAAACTGGGAATAATATGTAATTATTATTTTGATTAATGTTATTTAAATTGCTACATTTAAACCCACATTTATTCTAGATCAATTTTGCACAAATTACTACTTTTAAGGCCCCTTTTCAACTTCTGAGTATTAATGCTACCTGTAACTCATTTCCAAGTATCAATGCTCTGAAACATCAGTGCGTAAGCTATAAAGCATTAAATCATCATGTGTGTAATATGTAACATGGTTTATTAGGATTACACTGTGACTTGTTTATTAGGATTGTACATGATATTAATTTTACCGAAAAAGCTTACATTTATCAAATAAATTGTCAATGTCTTTCATTGAATAATAGATTTCGGGAAACATGGCATGGTCACAAGAAAAAACTACATGTAACATTAGAAAGTACGTTGGGATTTCACAATTTTATATGTTGGTGAAATTCAACCACATCAAACACATGAATGCAAGCAATCTCATTGGAAAAATGATTAGAGTTAAGGGAGGGGATACACTAAGTTTAAGGGTGCACATACAAAATATTATATAATATAATTGAAAACAATTTTTTTTTTTAATTGGTTATGCTCTCCCCATTATACATATTGTATTTTGGAACTTCAAATTATGTAGAAGTGACTTTTTTTATATATTTAAATTTGGTTATTTTAATTACAAAGAAATCTAAGACGAAAAATTACTTGAGAATTGAGTTATATAGTTTTTCCCACCTATTTGTAATCATTTGATTGGCTAATTGGTTTGGAATGACTTGAGGTGACTTATTTAAAAGGGCATTTTTTTTTCAAAATATAAGTGAGAAAGTGATATATACTAAATCTATAGTTATCACCTACCCTCACAAATATTAATCCATGCTCAACCATTAACTCCTCTCCCTTATGAATGATGGATGTGAGTTTACTCTTACTCTTATTATTCTCATTATCATTTTGGGAAAAAGCTAATCTAATTTATCCTCTATCTAATATCATAAATTCTACCACCTCATAATACAGTTCCAAAACATTTATACATAACATTGTAATGGATTTAGTCAATGTAAACAAACCCAAAAATGTAGAAAAAAAACAAGTTAAATGTTCATACAAAAGTACAATTATCTTGCTATTCTCTTAAAACTATTTATGATATCAAAAAATAATAATGACATACACTATTTAATCTATACAAAAATTATTACAATTTTCATTATGTTTTAAGACCAATCATAGGGTTCCAAATAACAATCATCATATTTGGTATATACTCATCCAAAATAAAATATTTATTTAATATATTCTATAATAAATACTTTGGAAGAGAACAATTTCCTCACTAACTAGGAGTAAATTAAAAAAACAAAAGAACCAATTCATAAAATTTAGTTATGGCTATTCCATCTTCATAATCATATGACTTTAGTTCTAGTGATCCACAATATATATTATTTTAAATATATTAATTTGGATCTTATTTCATTGTAAATCTTATTTTAGTTATTGGTTGATATTCCATCTGAAAAAATGATATTTTCCTAAAAACTTAAAACTATTTCTACTCACTTTAATTAATCTATTCTTCTTTGTGTTTCAAAAGTATTATTGATCAAGTCTGATATTGAATTTAATAAATACTTTTTCTCCCAACCTCTTGATTATGAGAGGTTAACATTCAAATGTTAGAGATGATTTCATCTAGGTAACTTATCTTCTGATTTCTAGAGCATAACATATAAAGGATATGATAGTGTTTCATGGTGGAAGGGCACTCTTCTCCATCACTTACATGTGGAGGGTGAAATGGAGATCTCGTTGGATACAAATTCAAAATCAATGGAATGGGAGGATGAACCTATAACCAGGAGGATGTGAATACCATGGTGCAAAAAAGAGTAGGGAAGTATCCTAAGATGTTTACAAAATTTGGGGACCTCACTAAAAATCAACTAATTGAGACCTGCTTTGGTGCTATTGTAGGTGTTTAGGTGGTATCCACCCCATAAGTTAGTTTCAAAGAAAGATTATCTTCTAAATTTTTTCATTAGATACAATCTTTTGAAGTTTGTATTCCATGTGATGTTGCTCTTAAAAACATCACTGAAGCATGGATAATTGTCTAAAAAAAGAAGAAAGGACCTCCTAGAAAAATAAATAAATGGATGTGGTAATTGTTGTAGATGAAAGTCCTTTGCATGTTCTCTAGCGTGCATTAGGTAACTTGGGTTATAAGTTAGAGATGAAATTTTATTTTGTTACAAGCATGATGAAAGTTTGATGACTATTTGCTAACTTTCAACACCCCATTTGGTTGTAGTTGGTCTAGATATATGGTGTTTTAGACCTTGTTTCGTTTGCTCCTTTAATGTTATTACATCGAGAGGTGTTCTACAGTGAAAGGCAAGGTTGTAATGGAGTGAGTTGTTCATTTTTATTCTTGACATTAAATTTGATGTTCATGTGACCATCACGTGATGGCTCATTCATAAATTTGACATTTTATGGACTATCACTTAAATAATTTTGTTTCTTTTTTCTTGGAGAAGTCAATAAAAAAATAGTAATACCGTGGTTATGTAATACTGTTTGGGTCTTTGTTTTCTCAAATACATATTTTTGAGACCAACACAATCACGTAGCTAAATGATTCCATTTGCCAGAAATCAATGGGAAATTGATAGAGAATTTAATAAAGTTGTTGATTAAAGAGGTATGTAAAAAATTAAATCTAAGAACCTTGAAATTGATATCTATTGATGTGTTTCATATATATTCATTGATTATAATATGCTTATTATATTATATTTATTTGTAATTGTTACCTTTTTCATATATTTATACTATATTTACATAGTTAAATACTTGCCTCGTGATTGATATTTCTCGACATAGTTTAGATAGAAGTATTTAAAGTATCTATACTAATTTTTTTAGTTCTGTGTCAATGTTATAGATGTTTTTAAAAATCCTAACCATTTATCCTTATTTAAAAAGTTTACTATAGAAAATATATTCATTATATCTTATTAAATATATAATTAATTAAATTGAACTAAAAGTTGTTTGATAAACCACTTTTTGTTTACTGTTTCGTCAAAATACATTTATTTGAATAGGAAAAAAAAATTATTTTAGAAAATTAAAAAAATACAATATTTTGTAAATAGATAAATGATCAAACTTTCATCAATTTTTCTATGCCAGGCAAGGATGACGGTGAAATTTCAAGAAGAGAAAAAGTAAATAAAACAAGAAGAGAAAGTAACCTCGTGAATGAAGAACAAATATGTGTGTGATTACAATGAAATGAAGAGATTAGTGCGGGCTAAGAAGAAGAGGAAGAGGAATTGGGGTGGGAGTTGTAGGAGAGTATACCAATATCCCATCCACGCGTTTCACCACTTCTTTATTTCTCCTCTCCCACCAGTAAGAAGGGATTTGAAGAGTTTCAATTAACAAGTCTGAGCTTTTATTAACAAGAGCTGCGTCTCTTCCGGACGATTTGAAAGGCAGCTTCTTGTTGCCTTGAAAGCCATCGACTAGGTGTAAATAAACTTCCAAGTTATGGAAGAAAGCAGGATTATGTGTTTTCTTCAGCAAAGGGGAAACACTGCTGTCAAATACGATCTCCACACCCACATGAACGTATGCCCAGGGAAGCCAATGAAGAATTTTAGTGAGCCATCCCAGCTTCTCGTTCACAATTACTCCTGGAACCTTGGGAACCAAGTCCCTGCTGTTTACCAAACGCAAAACATTGACGCCAATCTCTTCCATATGTTGAGAAAATGACAGGTTTCCCACACGGGGAGAGGCGAAGGCAAACACTGTCACAGGGATTGAGCTCATACAATCTTGCGAATTCACAATGATTTGTTTGACATCATAGGCACTCAGGGTTGCCAGCGCGGCTCCCAAGCTGTGTCCAGTGAACGTTATGCTCAGATTTTGTTGTTCGTCTTTGTGTTCATTCAACAACCTTGTTATCTCGCCCACAACGATTTCTCTTGCACTGAATCTGCATCTGACAGAGTCCTCGTCGGTGGAAGTATAACATGAAAGAAATCCCTTCTCTACCCTCGCATCTGGTTTTGAAAGGGTTTGGATGTTGGAGCATGTGGTAGCGTGGGATGTGGTGGCAGGGACTAATATGTCTCTCAGGTTCTGCATCCATTCATGGGGAGTTTCAGTGCCTCTCCACGCAACAACTATGTCTCGTCTTCCCAATCTCTTTATCTCATCTGGGTCAATGCAAACAGCAATAAATCCTATCCAAGCGCCAGAGTCGTTTGTTTCCTCTCCAAAGAAAGAATCCAAAACACGGGTGTTGGCGTATATGTATTTGGTAACTTGGTACCCACGCCCACATTTAACCAATTCCAATCTGTGGGAGAGTGAGCTTTTGCTGCGTTTACAATTCCCATAATATTTGGAAGACTGATCGTTGTCGAAGGAATCGTAACATTGCTGTGCAAAATCACCATATCTCAGTATCTCTGCTTTTAGGAGTGGGTTAATGGGATCAAGCAAACCGTTCCAATGCTTGGCGCCATGGATTTCTCGCCATATATTACAAAGTTGGGTTACAGTTTTCGTTTTTCCATCCCTATCCCCATCCCCATTAATCTTATCATTGTACTCTGATAAATAATACTCAGCCTTCTTCCAATTGCCAATGGCTAATTTCGAGAGTGCCATATTCTCAGTGCTTACAATTGTTTCGTAAAACAAAAGGCCTTTCTTTTGAAAAATCACTACTATTTCGGGGTCTTTTACAAATAATGTTGGATGGGGAAGATATTTATAGACATTGCCATAAATATTCAAAACCTACCATTCTCCAAAAGACCGATGCGACTGATCCAACACGTTTTCCAACTTACCATTCTCAGGCCCAGTGAATTTACATTCTCAGATGGAGGCTTCCAGACTCGCCATCGATTGAAATTACATTATCCAGATCGTGTCAACCCAGCAAGTTTTTAATAAGGATACAAATTCGATTTTGCTGCTAAATGGGATATATTACTGCAATTTGACTAGACCAGATTCTTATCATTCTCAAACTAACCAAGAACTCATTCGACTTGTGCCACTTAATACTAGTAAATCACGCAACTGCGATCTCTTTGTTTTTTTCCACCTTAAAAAGATTTAATACTAATAAATTATGCAACTTGGGTCATTTTCTTAGTCAAACTGCCAACCCTATGTTTTTCTTCATCTTAAAAGATGTAATAATTGAATTTGAGTAAACCATTTTATCATTCTCAAACAACTAGGGAGTACATTATGTGAAAGTTGTGTCATTCCAAACGTCAACCGTATGTTTTTCTACATCTTAAAAATATATTGGACACGATAAAATATGAGGCAAATGTAAAACTTGATAGCCGTTTATACATTTTTCATAATTTTAGCCATAAAATATATATGCAAAAAATTGAAATAAATGTTGCGTATGAGTTGCAGATTTAAAATACGACCTTAATTGTTTCTATGAATTTATATACAAATTATATAAATAATATTTAACTAGTTAAATAAAAATAATTAAAATTTTACAGATTTTTATAAATAGCGTATAAATGACATTGTCTTGTATTTTTGAAAGGTAATCTTGAAACTTTTCCATCACCTAAAATTTGTTTGACAAACATGATATGTGGTCGCCAAATTTGACCGTTGACTGGATTATTCCAACTTACATTCAAAGCTATGTAGCGGATTTTCCTAAAATGAGACCAATTATCTAGGTGCAAAGCTAGCTCCACAACCTTGGGTAGCATCCTGATAACCAATGTGAAAATGGGATCTTTAGAGAAAGACTTCTATATCCCTCGCAGCATTACAAACATGGAAGTTTGATGAATTCAATTACAAATATGCAAATTTTTCAATGACATGAGTGCTTCTTATAGAAATACACTTATAATGGATCATTATGTTTGCATGGTTTATATTTTTGGTGATGGTGGGTATGTTGAGGAAACTCTAAGTTTAATCATAAATAAATGAGATGGTTTTTTATTCAAACTTACCATTCTCCTTAAGAGAGTGTAATAGACGTGATTTATCCAACACTTACCATTCTCATTACCAGATGCATTCTCAATATCATGTCAATCCAACAAGTTTTTAATAAGGATAAGGATTCAATTTTGCTAGTAAATACGACATTATAAGTAAGACATAATACTGCGATTGTTAAATTTTCTGGTCATTTACAAATTTGTCATGATTTACACCATGAATTATATATGTAAAAAATTGAAATACAAATAGAAATTTTTTACCATTAAATAAATATCACCTATGCTTTGGTTCATGAATGAATTTTTTTGTTGTTGCTGTGGAAAATCATTTATAATCGAAAAAAGAATTTCAAATATTCCAACACATGTGTTGTAATGATTTTTTTTTGTGCCTAAACTCATTCAATCTCAAATTTTAATGGCATGCATCTGTGTCAAGTGCGGCAGGAGCGGTGGCTATTTAGTTCTCAACATTTACCATAGAAGAACCACCAAAGTGATAACCATTGGGGTATATGCAAACTAACGCACTATGAAGATATACGAAATAATTACTTTCCTTGTCTTCGATACTAGGAAGCACTCCATCTTCACCTTCTATTTACATACTTATGTTTGACATGAATTCCCTTCAATCCTACAATGAAAATTGTTGACAGAATTCTATGGTTAGTCTGGGCATGGCATCTAATTTTTTTATGATGCTCATAGATTGAAAAATATTCTTAGTGGCCCCTCCAGTCAAAAGATGCATATAACCCTTCGTATATGTATCTTTCATTTTGTCTTTCTCTCGAACCTTCGCTTCTCAAAAATGACGATGATAGGTATACCTTTGAACTTTTCTAGGTGGCTTTTATCTCTTATTTGTATGCTTGAAATTTTGTGGATTCAATAATTGTAAGGAAAATAATGACGAAACAACCAAAAATTAGAACATATGTAAAATATATTTTATTTTCAAATTTTTGGGAACAAACACTTGAATTAATAGAAAACTACAACATACGCTAATTAACTATAACTCTTCTATCATGTAAAAAGTATACACACATGTCTTCAAAAAAACAATTATATTTACGAATGTCATTTAATCTTATTCTCTTATGTAAAGAATATTTGTTAGGAACATTTCTGTAACGAACTTGTGTTGTTGCATCATCATGTAAAAACACAAAAATATTCAAGCTTGGTTATTTATGATAGCATGGAAAATTCATTCCTTGATAAAATCTTAAACATGATGACGAAAAATAGAAATATCTTGCAATGATTCTCTTTCACGAACACACTCATTGACACTCATATTTCTATTTTGCATGATATATGCTTCACTCGAAGACTGGAAAACATTTACAGTGACCCCTTCAGTTTACAGATGCATATAACATTTCCCATGCGTCTCTTTCATTTCTTCTCTCTCAAAACTAAGCTTTCAGAAAACAACCATGATCAATGTCCCTTTGAAATTTTCCAGGTGAATCTCTTTTCTTATTACTAGGCATATGAGTTTTTCATTCATTAACTGTGATGTAAAAAAAAATGAACATAAAAACAACCATCAAAACAAACATAAAAATATTTACTTTTCTAATTTTTAAGAACAAAGACATTAATCTGTTGAAAATTACAACATAAGAGGATGGACGACAACCGTGATATCATGTAACAAATATACACACATATATTTAGAGAGATAATGACTTATAGGAATATCATTAAATTTTATTTTTTTTCTTTAAAAAACATTTTTTAGGAAGGCAAAATACTGTACTTGTGTTGCTACACAGTCAAGTACACACGCACAAAAAATTGTGTTTGCTTACCCAAGATAACACGAAAAATTCATTTGTTTATGTACATCCCTAACAAGATCATGAAGAATAGTTGATGTCCTCACTACGTCAAACATGGGAAAACCTTTTCACGTAACATTCTTTGACTCAATTGTTCACAACCCATATATTTTTATATGATTTTTATGTTATCTATCATAGATTCATGATGATCAAAATTGACATGGACCGAAAATAGTTGGGGATTTTCCTGATAAATTATTTTGTTTCCCTTTACATAGATGTTTCATTTTTAATAAGATCAAATACTTAACATAATTAATTTTTTCATTCCCTCATCAAGTGTAAAGAATACACAAATAATCCATCAACCTAATATGTTTATATTGATGAATTATCTAATTTTCTTCTAAAATCGTTGTTACATAACCCATGTGTCACAGACATAGAAAATCCTTTTTGTATGCACCTTGTAGTGCCCACTCCTCTTCGACACTATTTACATTATGTCGATATTAATTTTTGACTGATACTTAGACATTTTGATTATAATACATTGATCAATAGATGTTAGACTATGCAACGGTTACAAGATGGTAGGTTGAGGGGATCACCTCCTCCCCCTCGTGGTAGACACAATTCAGCATAGTATTCCTTTAGGCCTCCTCCTTAGCAGTAATAGAAGAATCAACCACCCTTTCGACCTCCACAATGCCATGATGCTTAGAGAAGGCATAGTATAGGACCTCAGAGGATGCTAGAATCAAATTATTTGATATAAGACACAAGCTCCACCTCGAGAACAATAAAGAGGAGTATGTCCACCGTAACACCCATAGAGATCTATGACAAGGTCATAAAGTTCTAAAACACGGACTGCTGGGACACCTAGAGGAGTATTTTCTTAGTGGAGAGGACCAAGTACTTGCTATGGGTGTGGTGTACATGGTCATCATTGGAGAGAGTGCCCTCAAAAACCTACTAATTAGTGTAAGGCACCAGTTTCTTATCATACGATTGGTGACATGGATATGAACCACATGATTTATGTTGTGGTTGAGAACCACTAGGAGGAGCACCAGGGCACAGTGAGAGAGATGCATTAGATTCAGGTTCGTTAGATTCTTTCATTTCTCTATCTTTAGTAGAGTGATGCATGCTTGTGACCGTTAGGCAGGGTCTTAGTTGAGATGTTGAGATGGCTTCTAGAGCCAAAATATTATTGGGCTCCTTAGTTAAGGAGTTTCTAGTGGAGCTAGGAACCTTCACCATGAGTTTGGATCTTCGTATCCTTTCCTTGGGTTGATATGGAGTTATCTTGGGCATGGATCGATTGTCTGCACACAGAGAAAGAGTTGATTGTCTCAATAATGTTATATCTTGTGAAGACAATTTGGGAATGGAGTTAGTGATTTTTGGAGTCAGCAGACCCATATCTATTCTCACCATATCTGATATGCAGTTAAAGTGGTTTGTGTGGTGGGGTTGTTTGTTATTTACCATCACTCTTAGTGACTGATCGGAGGATGAGACTCATAGATTTTCATTTGATGACCACCCCATTTTACAAGAGTTCTCCAATGTCTTTCATAGTGAGTTTACAGGGCTACCTTCCCCAAATGAGATCAAATTTCATATTGATTCTGTTCCGGGAGTGGAGCCTATCTCACATGCACTATATAAGATGACCACACGTAAGCTATATGAGCTTAAGCTATAGTTGGAGGGCCTTCTTGAGAAAGGCCTAATCCATCCTAGTGTATATCCTTGGGGTGTACCACTGATCTTTGTGAATAAAAATAACATATCTCTACGTTTATATGTGGACTTCAGGCAGCTGAACGAAGTAACGATCAAGAATTTTTACCCCCTTTTGCACATCAATGAAAGTATTGATCAAATGAAGGAATCCACTGTATTTTCTAAGATTAATTTTAAGTGATGCTACCATCAGATGAGGATCACAGAGGAAGATATCCACAGGACAAATTTTTGCATGAGATATGGCCAGTCTGAGTTCACGGCGGTAACTTTTGGCCTGAAAAATGCCCTTGCAGTATTCATGAGTTTGATGAATGGGGTGTTTAGGAAAATTTTAGACCGGTTCATGCTCATTTTTGTTTATGATATTCTGGTATACTCATGTACCTGTGAGGAGCATGAGGAGAACCTTCAGAAGGTTTTGCATTGTCTTTGTGAGTAATAACTATATGGGAACCTATAGAAGTGAGCCTTTTCCAGTTAGAGGTTCGATACTTGGGTCACATAATTTCTGGGGAAGGTATCGTAGTCAATACTTCTAAGATTATAGCTATTATGGATTGGACCACACCAACCAATGTGACTGAAGTGTGTAGTTTCATGGGGTTGGAAAGTTACTGCAGGATATTTGTTCGTGAATTTTCTTAGATTTCTCAGTCCATCACTTGCATTTAGCAGAAAGGGAAGAGTTTTGTTTGGTATAATAAATGTAAGAATACCTTTAGTGAACTTAATTTATTTCTTACAAAAATAGTGATCCTTGTAGTGCCGGACTCTCAGAGGGATTTATTTGTGTGTATGGATGCTTCCTTGGAAATATTATGTGGTGTTTTGATGTAGGAGGACCGTGTGGTTTTCTTTGAGTCTCCCAAACTCAAGGATTCTGAGCTCAATTGTACAAATCATCACCTTGAGCTTATGGTAGTTGTGTATGCTTTGATGCATTGGCATCATTTCCTTCTTGGCAAGAGGTTTATTCTTAGGAAAGACCATTTGAGCTTACATCACCTCTTCACGAAGCTCAATTTCAACTCTCTTCAGTGGTGTTGGATGGAGTTTCTATGTGAGTATGAAATGGAGATAAGGAATGTGAAGGGGAAGGAGAATGTGTTTGTAGATTCTTTGAGTAAACAGAGACATTTGGTTATGGCTACTTTAGTGGGTACAAATTTATGGAGTAGGATTTTGTGAAAAATTCCATATGACAACTTCTACCTTGCAGCTAGATTAGAGTTTGATCTCAAAGATCCCTTGAGGAGAAGTTTGATGGTTTTACATTAGATTTTGATGGAATTCTAAGACATAGAGGCCAGATCTATGTACCTAGAGATGCAAGTTTGAGAAAGGATATCTTGGAAGAGGCTCATCGTGCACCTTATTTAACCCATCTAGGGACAAAGAAGATGCACGCCCCCTTGAGACAACTTTACCATTGGAGAGGTATATGGAGAGATGTAGATTATTTTTTTTCATGTTGTTTAGTGTTTCAGAGGGTGAAGGTCGAGCACCAACATCCAGCTAGCCTCCTTTCCCCACATGATATACCGGAGTGGAAATGGGACACCATTTATATGGATTTTATAGTAGGGATACTGATGTCAAGATATCGCCATGATGCCATCATGGGTACGATGGACAGATTAATGAAAGCAACTCATTTTTATCTAGTGAAGACCACCTATACAGCTAATGCAGTGGCATGAGTATACTTAGATGAGATTTTCAGACTGCATTGGATTCTACAGAAGATTATCTATGACCACAATCCCTTGTGAACCTCTCATTTCTTGACTACCATGTCACATGCCCTTGTGATGAGTATTAATTTCATTAAAAAATTATCATCTAGAAATAGATGGACAAACAGAGTGGGTGAATCATATTTTAGAGGACATTCTTCAGATGTACGTTATGGACAATCAGTTGAGGTGGGAGGAGTATTTATACCTAGTGGAGTTTAATTATAATAAAATATTTTAGAGTTCTATTGGTATGGCTCCATTTAATGAACTTTATGGAAATGAGTGCAGGACACCATTGAGTTGGGAAAAATTGAAGGATAAAGTATCTCTTAGGCTAGCTTTGTTACAAAACATGGATCAGCAGGTGGTTTTGATCAGACAAAGGCTTTAGGAGGAACATGATAGATAGATGAAATATGTAAATAAGAGGAGGGTTGACTGTATTTATGAGGTGGGTACGAAGGTGTTTCTTTGTGTCCAGAACTCATAACAGCCCTATCCATTATGGAAAAGGCTCTAGGTTAGCTCTTAGATTCGTGGGTCCATTCAAGATCTTGGAGTGGATCAGTCCCTTAGCTTATCGTCTAGCCTTTCCACCCATCTTGTCTCACATACACGATGTATTTCATGTTTCTATTATTAGGAGATACATTCCAAATCCCTCTCATGTATTGGATTGGACCACATTGCAGGTGCAAGTGTAGGGGCAAGTGATTGTTGAGCCCATATGCATAATACAATGTGGGACCCTAGGCTTTTGAGGTCATGAATATTGACCATGTGCAAGTTTAATGGGATAGGTATGATGAGACTGTAGCCACATGGGAGGATTCTTATTTGTTACGAACCCAGTTTCCTCACCTATTTCGTTGACTTACAGGAGGAAGTCGATTCCAAGGGGAGGGGGATGTAGTGCCCACTCCTCTTCAACACTATTTTCATTATGTTGATATTAATTTTGGATTGATATTTAGACATTTTGATTATAATACATTGATACATAGATGATAGACTATGCATATATTTATACTATTGACATGTTGTGAGTCATATTTTTATTATATTACACTAGATGATATTGGTAGATAGTTAGATATATGTTAATTTTCACTATTTGGATTTTATAATGACAATTTATACTATGGATGTTCTATGTAGAATTATAATATCATGGATGTTAGGATTAGATTGCTTGATATGTTGATAGATGATAAAATTACTTAATTTTGGATGATGATCACTGATTCTATGTAGATGTATTATTTCTTGATGTTGTTGATGTGGTCATGAATCCAAAGACGTATTTTGTTTGTGTTGTAGGGATGTTTATCACATAAATTGAAAGGGGATAGGGAACCAACTACAGAAGGATGTTGGGTGTTGTGCAACATGACCAAATTTGAAAACTCTGTCTTATGTTTATGTGGTGTTTTTACATGCCGAGTTAGGAGGTTTCCCATGGGGGGTGACCTCACATGTGTGGCAACGGGGTGAAATTTTTTCCCTTTGTTTTAATTTTGTGTGTGCTTAATTTTTCGTTATATGTATTTCATTATTGGAATTTGTAGTAAATTTATTAGCAATTATTAATGTGTCTTAATTATATAATCCAACTTAATTTGTTAACTAAAATAAGGATGTGACAATTGGATAATTATGAGGGTAGATGGACGTTGAAATATTTTTGATGTAAGTTGGATTTTTGTTTGTTTTTATGTTGTGTACTCTTCCCCAACTTCAAAATTCGGATTTTGAGTTGGGAGCATTTTTTAGAGGCTTGTGGGACAAGTTAAACCTTTCTCATGCCTATTAAATTCACCCAAAAATCATACCAATGGTATGGGGATTTAAATTTAGACTTATTTAAGAATTTTAAGTGTAAAAAGAGAAAATAATTGCACTTTCCTACTTACCACAATTATTTTGTCCTTGGTAGGCTTGGTGTGCGAGATTGAGTGTCATGTGAGCTTGTCATAAGTCTTACAGGTTAATTTATTGTCTTGGGCATGGTGTTTGAATTATGTGTTGGAATGAATGAATGATGAAGTGGCATCCTACATGGAGCCACCTCATCATCCTCACATTTCATTTCTATTTATTAATGGAATTTGATGGAGTCAGGGTTACTTATTCATTTTCCTTCTTTTCATCCTTTGGAATTGGGAGATTGTTGGAGTTGCTTTTGGAGTGTGCTTGGCTTAAAGGTGTCAAAAAACTTGTGGAGTTAAGACTATTGGAATCTTGATGGAGAGGTAGGATCTCCACCTTTTTTTTTTCTTATTTATGTTTGTAGATGTGAAAATTATGCTTGTTAAATATTGTTTGAGTATTGTGAATGTGTTTTTGTGTGGTTGGGTGGTTTTCCTTAAGAAGGGAGTGGGAGATGGAAGTATGGGACCATTGGGGAGGGAAAAGGCAGTTGTTAGGAATGCATCTCGGAGAGAGTGTGATTTGGATTTTTACCTATCGAGAGTGAAAAGGAAAACATTGACATATTTTGCATACTTACAAGGGGAGAGATAAGGATGTTTTGTTCTTTGTATTGTGCACATGGAGGATTTAGGTGAAATTCCTACTTAACTTGGGAGGAAAAAGATGTGTTTCCCATATTCCTTCCTCCTTTGGTTTAATATAAATCCTATTTGTTGTTTAAGTAAGTTTTAATTTTTTTTAAGTATGTCCATTTAGATGTGTTGAATGTTTTAGATTGTATGTTTTTGTGGAAGCCATTCTTATAAAAAGTTGTCAAATGTTGACTAAAATCCCTCATTTCTCTTTTGTTGGGGCTCAAGGGATAATAATGGGATGTCTTCTCCTCTTATTGGATTAAAGGTTTGCTGGAGAGCATCGCCTATTCCTCCTTTTGTTTGTATTCTGATCCAATATTTTGAAAGATTAAAGAATGCAAGATTGAAGCTACAAATTGGGAGAATACATGCAAAGAAGACTTTTATTTTTTCATTTTTTGAAGAATCTCTTTGTTCTATTTAATCATATTATTATTCCCAATTTGAGTGGAAGTTTGTAACATTTGTATGTTAAAAGAAAGTTTTGTAATATGTCACTTATTTAAAGTTGAAGTGATTTAGTGAATATATAATGAAATCTTGGTTGTTTACCTTGTTGGAAAGGACTAGTCATAGTTAATGAAATGAATTTTTAGTCCTTGTATTGAAAAAGAGTTATATGGAAAATTGGTAGTTTCCATATTTGTATTATAATGTTATAGTGAAAGGAAAGATTAAGTGCATAGTTGCTCAAAATTAAACTCTCCTAAAGTTTTATGCATTTAAAGTTTCAATATATACATGTATATTTGAAAAAACAAAGATGTATTGAAAGGAAGTGCGTTGAATTTGATATGTTTTTTTTTTGGAAAAATGGAATATATGAAAGATAATGAATTGTAGTAATGTTAGACTCAATTTTACATTTTATTGCAAAGGAGCGATTAGAGAATGAGTTGATGTTATGTAGTTGATTATAAAACTAGAATGTTATCAGTTTAGCAACCAATGAATTGAAGACACCCTTAATAAAATTAATATTGTATTAGAAACCAACTTAAGAAGAACAAAAAATTGTTGAAAAAAATACATTGCTGAAGTTTATGTTTTTAGAGAATAAAACCAATGTCTTGTGTAGAGCGGCGATTTCAGAACTGCCACCTAGCATAGAGTGGTGGTCGATGAACCACCCCAAAGGTAGGGTGGTGGTCACATGACTACCAGTCTGTGTAGGGTAGTAGTTTCGTCACTTTTGAGGAAAAAATAATTTCCGTCCGTGAAAAGCCTAGTTTTAAAATTAAGTAAAATCTAAGCTAAAAACCACAACATGGAAAATTCAAGCAACTAGGAATCAATTAAATTCAATTTTTCAAGCATTCGAATCTCTCTTATGACACCCAAATGTGTAAAAATTATGGATTGAAAATAAATGGGGTTTCCCCAATAGTTGAACTCAAAAGAAAATTAAATGATTTCATTAAATAACAAAATAGATCCATGGTAGGATCTCTACATTTAACAAATGAGAAACATTAGAATGGAAAATATTTACAACTAATATCAAGAGAAAAATTTCTATGGTTAATCTTCTTCCTCTCATGGATCCTCTTGCTTCTACTCTTTCAAAACCTGTAAACAAAAAAAGAGAAAATGAGGTTGTTTGGGGAAAATAGAATTCAAAAAGAGAACCATAAGGAAATTTAGGGCCACATAAATCTAAGGGCTAGGATAGATTCAATCCTATGGCCCAAATTAAACCCTACCTCACTTAAGCGGGAAGGATTATTATGGGAATGTAACTTTAAATTAAAATAATGAACATGGGTAATGGGGGTGAATGGGGCCACTTAGTGGCTAAGTAAATAAATTAAATATTAGTTAGAAAATAATATAACCTCGGTGCTTGATAAAAAATTTAACTAATGGGACTTAGAAGATGCATTAAAATGTAAATATAACTTAGGAAGTAAATTATAATATGTAATTATTAAACTAATTCTATTGTTCACAAGGTTGTGTAGAAAACCCCTAACCGAGAAATTTATGAAGTGTGATAATGTCTAATCTTGTTAACATTATTAAACAAAAATAAATAAAATATTATTGTAAACTTGAGTATTAATTTTTTGGTTCTCCTTCTTTTGAGGGTAGAAAAATGTGGTCGTCATACTTGGTATCAGAGTCATGGGTTAAACACTTATACCCTAGGAACACTTGGAAACATGAGACACAAAAAGATAACCAATCACAACTCTAACCCTAGAACACACAACATTGCATGATGTTTTAAAATATAGAAAATGTAGAAAAATGAAAAAAATCCTAGATGATGATAAACTAAATCCCGTCTTGGTCTGTTCAAGAGGCATAAAGTAGACAAGGGGTACTTTCACGTGAGCCTAAATCTACCACCCCCAGATTAGGAAATAACAACCATATTTCCTCAGATACTTCAGACACTATAAGATGTTAATGCCCCTTTATGTGGAGGATCTTGAGGAGGGAGACCTTGGAGATAAGAAAAAGAGCCATGAGTGGAGGCTCATGCACTATCACGTCACAATGTAGAAGATAGGGAAAAGCACTCCCTTGTGAAGTCAGTTGGACATGAGTCACCACCTATAGAGCATAGGGATAGAGCTTCAGAACACAAAGACATATTTAGGAGCCCTAGGTCGAGGAATGTTCTTACAGAGAGACCTAGGGGCCAACAGTTGATAGTGGCAGATCGCATCAGGGAGATATTGAAGTTATACCCACCACATTTTTCTTGAGACACAGGAGGATTTCAGGATGAGGGATGGTTTCTTAGCTTAAGAATATGCTTCAAGCTATGTCATTGTACTAGCAACACAAAATATCTTGTTTCTATCCACCTTCTAAGAGACAGAGCCATAGTTTGGTGGAGGACATAGGATCAAAAGCTCCATTTATGTTCTGAGACAGTCACTTAGGAACTCTTCAAGGAGAACTTCAGGAGTAGATATATATACAATAGATTCATCCAACAATGGATTGATGAGTTTCATGATCTGCGACAGGATTCCATGACAATGGAAGAGTATGAAGATAGGTTTTTGGATTTACTTGAGTATGTGGATTACATGTAAGATGAGCATGATAGAGTTCACAGGTTTATAAGTGGCTCGAAGTTAGACCTGGGTAGGGTAGTGCGCATTCATTGCCCACAAATAATATCATAGGCCATGGATAAGGATTATATTGCAAAGGAAACCAGGGGGAAGACTTAGCAGACTCGTGACAGAGTGAGAAGCCACATAAAATAGTTACAAGATGGAAGGTCGAGGGGATCACCTCCTCCCCATCGTGGCAGACAAAATTCAACACAGTAATCCTTTAGGCCTCCTCCTTAGTAGAAGTAGAAGACTTGACCACCCTTTCGACCTCCACAATGCCATGATGCTTAGAGAAGGTGTAGTATAAGAACTCTATATGGGGCGCCGAACATGACACAAGATCCACCTCAAGAAAAATTAGGAGGAGTACGTCCACCGCAACATCCATAGAGATCTATGACAAGATCACCAAGTTCTACAACAAAAACTATCAGGACACCTAGAGGAGTATTTTATGAGTGGAGAGGACTAGGTACTTTCTATGGGTGTGGTGTACATGGTCATCATTGGAGAGAGTTCCCTTAGAAACCTGCTAATTAGGGTAAGGCACTAATTTCTGATCCTACGGTTGGTGACATTGACATGAACCACATGATTTATGTTGTGGTTGATAACCACTAGGAAGAGCACCAGGGCATAGTGAGAGAGACCACAAGTAACATTGGTGGTATTTCTACCCTTATCTTATTTGATTCAGGTTCATTAGATTCTTTCATTTCTCTATCTTTAGTAGAGTGATGTAGGCTTGTGACAATTAGGTAGGGTCTTAGTTGAGATGTGGAGATCACTTCTGGAGCCAAACTCTTAGTGGACTCCATAGTTAAGGAGTTTCTAGTGGAGCTAGGACCCTTCACCATGACTTTGGATCTTTGTATCCTTTCCTTGGGTTGATACGGAGTTATCTTGGGCATGGATTGATTGTTTGCACACAGAGAAAGAGTTTATTGTATCAACAATGTTATATCTTGTGAAGACAATTTGGGAATGGAGTTAGTGATTTTTGGTGTCAGGAGACCCATATCTATTCTCATCATATCTGATATATAGCTAAAGTGGTTTGTGCAACAGGGTTAAAAGTTATTTACCATCACTCTTAGTGACCGATTAGAGGATGATACTCACAGACCGTCATTTGATGACCACCCCATTTTGCAAGAGTTCTTTGATGTCTTTCATAGTGAGTTTCTAGGGTTACAGTCCCCAAATGAGATTGAATTTCATATTGATTCTATTTCAGGAACGGAGACTATCTCACATGCACCATATAAGATGACCACATGTAAGCTATGTGAGCTCAAGCTATAGTTGGAGGGCCTTCTTAAGAAATGCCTAATCTATCCTAGTGTATCACCTTGGGGTGTGCCAATGATCTTTGTGAATAAAAACAACATATCTCTACATTTATATGTGGACTTCAGGCAGCTGAACGAAGTAACGATCAAGAATTGTTACTCGTTCCGCAGATCAATGATTTATTTGATCAAATGAAGGAATCCATTGTATTTTCTAATATTGATTTTAAGTGAGGCTACCATCAGATGAGGATCGTGGAGGAAGATATCCACAGGACAACTTTTTGCATGAGATATGGCCACTATGAGTTCACGGTGGTAAATTTTGGCCTGATGAATGCCCCTGTAGTATTCATGAGTTTGATGTATGGGGTGTTTAGGAAAATTTTAGATCAGTTCATGCTCATGTTTCTTTATGATATTTTTATATACTCACATACCTGTGAGGAGCATGAGGAGAACCTTTAGTAGGTTCTGCATTGTCTTTGTGAGTAACAACTATATGGGAACCTGGAGAAGTGAGCCTTTTTCCAGTAAGAGATTTGGTACTTGGGTCACATAATTTCTGGGGAAGGTATCGTAGTTGATCCTTCTAAGATTAGATTTATTATGGATTGGACCGCACCAAACAATGTGACTGAGGTGTGTAATTTTATGGGGTTGGAAATTTCCTACATGATCTTTGTTCAGGAACTTTCTCAGATTTCTCAGCCCATGACTTGCATTTGGCGGAGAGGGAAGAAGTTTGTTTGGTCTAATAGATGTGAGAATACCTTTAGTGCGCTTAAGGGATTCCTTACGACAACACTGATCCTTGTAGTATCATACCCTTAGAAGGATTTGTTTGTGTGTATGGATGCTTCCTTGGAAAGATTATGTGGTCTTTTGATGTAGGAGGACCGTGTGGTTTCCTTTGAGTCTCAAAAACTCAAGGATTATAAGCTCAATTGTACGACTCATCACCTTGAGCTTGCGGCAGTTGTGTATGCTTTGGTGCATTGGCATAATTTCCTTCTTGGAAAGAGGTTTATTCTCAAGAAATACCTTTTGAGCTTACGTCACCTCTTCACGCAACTCAATTTCAACACTCTTCAGCGGTGTTGGATGGATTTTATATGTGAGCATGACATGGAGATAAGGCATGTGAAGGGGAAAGAGAATGTGTTTATAGATGCTCTAAGTAGAAAGAGACATTTGGTTATGGCTACTTCAGTGGGTATAGATTTTCGGAGTAGGATTTTATGACAACTTCCATATGACAGCTTCTACCTTGCAGCTAGATTAGAGCTTGAGTCTCAAAGACCCCTTGAAGAGAAGTTTGATGGTTTTGCATTAGATTTTGATGGACTTATAAGACATAGAAGCCAGATCTATGTACCTAGGAATGGAGGTTTGAGAAAGGATATCTTGGAAGAGGCTCATCATGCACCTTATTTAACCCATCCAGGGGTGAAGAAGATGCACACCCCCTTGAGACAAATTTACCATTGGAGAGGTCTATGGAGAGATGTAGATTATTTTTTTTCATTTCGTTTAGAATTTTAGAGGGTGAAGGCCAAGCATCAACATCCATCTGGCCTCCTTTACCCGCATGATATACTGGAGTGGAAATGGGACACCATTTCTATGGATTTCATAGTAGGGATACTGACGTCAAGATACCCCCATGATGCCATCATGGTCACGACGGATAGATTGATGAAAGTGGCTCATTTTTCTCCAGTGAAGACCCCCAATATAGCCAGTGAAATGGTGTGAGTATACTTAGATGATATTGTCAGACTACATGAGATTATGTAGAAGATTATCTGTGACTGTGATCCCTTATGCACCTCTCATTTCTTGAATACCATGTAACATGCCCTTGGGATGAGTATCAATTTCATTAAAACTTATCATCTAGAGATAGATGGAGAAATAGAGTGGGTGAATCATATTTTAGAGGACATTCTTCAGATGTACGTTATGGATAATCAATTGAGGTGGGAGGAGTATTTATACCTAGTGGAGTTTACTTATAATAAAATATTTTAGAGTTCTATTGGTATGGCTCCATTTCATGAACTTTATGGCAGTGAGTTCAGGACACCACTGAGTTGGGAAAAATTAGAGGACAAAGTATCTCTTGGGCCAACTTTGTTAAAAAACATGGATCAGTAGGTGGTTTTGATTAGACAAAGGCTTCACAAGGAACATGATAGAAAAAATAAATATGTAAATAAGAGGAGGGTTGACTGTATTTATGAGGTGGGAACGAAGGTGTTTCTTCTTGTCAGACCTCATAAGAGCCCTAAACATTATGGAAAAGGCTCTAGGTTACCTCTTAGATTCGTGGGTCCATTCGAGATCTTGGAGCGGATCAGTCCCGTAGCTTATCTTCTAGCCTTTCCACCTAGCTTGTCTCACATACACTTTGTATTTCATGTTCTATTATTACGAGATACATTCCAAATCCCTCTCATGTATTGGATTGGACCACATTGTAGGTGCTGGGGTACGGGAAAGTGATTGTGGAGCCCATGCGCATAATACAACGCAGGACCCTAGGCCTTTCAGATCACAAATATTGACCATGTGTGAGTTTAATAGGATAGGTATGATGAGACTATAGCCACATGGGAGGATTCTACTTTGTTATGAACCCAGTTTCCTCACCTATTTCATTTACTTCCAGGAGGAATTCGATTCTAAGGGGAGGGGGATGTAGTGCCCACTCCTCTTCGACACTATTTTCATAATGTTGATATTAATTTTGGACTGATACTTAGACATTTTAATTATGATACATTGATACGTAGATGATAGACTATGCCGATATTTGTACTATTGACATGTTGTGAGTCACATTTTGATTATGTTACACTAGATGATATTGGTAGACAATTCGATATATGTTAATTTTCACTATTTGGATTTTATAATGAGACATTATAATATCATGGATAATACGATCAGATTGCTTGAAATGTTGATATATGATAAAATTACTTAATTTTGGATGACGATCACTGATTGTATGTAGATGTATTATTTCTCGATGTTGTTGATGTGGCCGTGAAGCCAGAGAGGTATTCTGTTTGTGTTGTAGGAATATTTATCACATACATTGAAAGGGGATAGGGGACCAACTGCAGAAGGATGTTGGGTGTTGTGCAACATGACCAAATTTGTAAACTCTGTCTTATATTTATGTGGTGTTTTTGCATGCCGAGTTAAGATGTTTCCCATGGGGGTGACCTCACATGTGTGGCCACGGGGTGAAATTTTTTCCCTTTATTTTAATTTTGTGTGTGCTTAATTTTGCGTTATATGTATTTAATTATTGGAATTTGTAGTCACTTTATTAGCAATTATTAATGTGTCTTAATTAGATAATCCAACTTAATTTGTTAACTAAAATAAGGATGTGAAAATTGGATAATTATGATGGTAGATGTTGAATTTTTTTTCCCTTGTGCAAAAATGGGCAACTCAAAACTTATTTATGATGGATGGCATTGGTGCAGTAACCCTAAGCTAGGGGAGAGTCTTTCAGTTCAATAGTTGTTCTGCTAGATTAATTAATGACTACATGTAATTTATAGCTATGTGTGCTGTTAAAAAATCTAACAGATCACATAGTCTGCAATTTCATGATTGTATTTAGAAAAATAACAAAAATCCCCGAAGGATAGATGTGAAATGTTGATGAAGATTGAAAATACAAAATGGATGAAGTATTAAGTTTTGGAACAATAATCATAGTTGTAAATTATGGCAATATCAAAGTTCATTCCTAAGGTTACATGTATTTTAAAGTTTTTTCCTTCATGATTAAATACATTCAATTATTTTATTGAGTTGTATAATTCATTATAGAATCCATATACAAAGCTGAAATTCAGAAGGAAGTACAAAACTCAGTTTTAAAAATCAATGTTTTATTCATAGAGAACTTCAAATGTTCCCACACAAGCCGTGGGATGTAACTCAAAAGTAAATTACGACTACTGATGTAAGAGGTATATATGCATGAAAAAGAAAGTAAAGGAGTATGAAAGAAACCATCATTATCTTGGGTTTCTTTCGTTCTATTTGATGCATTTCCATCCCCAGATTTGCTCCATCTTCATCCTAATTTATTAGCAAATGGCACTGTACCTGAAAATAAGAAAATGAAAGATTGTCAATCACGATCTCAATGTTGATCCATATTCCTATACTATCCATTTTCATGCAAGTGGATCTCCTAGCATCAGGAGGTATAAATTACATGAGGATCAAAGGCATAACTGATAAAATCACTATTCTGTAGCAGCATACATGACTCATTCACTCAGAAAGGAGAGAGAAAAACTATGGAATAAAAGAGAGGCCAAAAAGCCCAATGTTTTCTACTTTGCAGCTAGATTAGAGATTGAATCTCAAAGACCCCTTAAGGAGAAGTTTGATGGTTTTGCATTAGATTCTCATGGACTTCTAAGACACAAAGGTTGGATCTATGTACCTAGGGATGAAGGTTTGAGAAAGGATATCTTGAAACAGGCTCATCGTGCACCTTATTTAACCCATCAAGGGGCGAAGTAATATGCATGCCACCTTGAGAAAAATTTACCATTGGAGAGGTCTAAGGAGAGATGTAGATTAGTTTTTTTCATGTTGTTTAGAGTTTCAGAGGGTGAAAGCCGAGCATCAACATCCAACTGGCCTCCTTTACCCTCATGATATACTGGAGTGGAAATGGAACACCATTTCTATAGATTTCATAGTAGGGATACTGACGTCAAGATACCACCATGATGCCATCATGGTCACGATGGATAGATTGACAAAAGTAGCTCATTTTTCTCTAGTGAAGACAACCTATACATCTAGTGTAGTGGCATGAGTATGCTTAGATGAGATTGTTAGACTGCATGGGATTTAGCAGAAGATTATCTGTGACCACGATCCTTTATGTACCTCTCATTTCTTGACTACCATGTAAGATACCCTTGGGATGAGTATCAATTTCATTAAAACTTATAATATAGAGATAAATGGACAGACATAGTGGGTGAATCATATTTTAGAGGACATTCTTTGAATGTACGTTATGGACAATCAGTCAAGGTGGGAGGAGTATTTATACGTAGTGGAGTTTACTTATAATAAAATATTTCATGAACTTTATGGTAGTGAGTGCAGGACACCACTGAGTTGGGATAGATTGGAGGACAAAGTATCTCTTGGGTCAGCTTTGTTACAAAACATGGATCAGTATGTGGTTTTGATCAGACAAAGGATTTAGGAGGAAGATGATAGACATATGAAATATGTAAATAAGAGGAGGCTTGACTATATTTATGAGGTGAGCATGAAGGTTTTTCTTCATTTCAGACCTCATAAGTGCCCTATCCATTTTGGACAAGGCTCTAGGTTAGCTCTTAGATTCGTGGATCCATTCGAGATCTTTAAGCAGATCGGTTCCTTAGCTTATCATCTAGCCTTTCACCTAGCTTGTTTCATGTACACGATGTATTTCATGTTTCTATTATTAGGAAATACATTCCAAATCCCTAACATGTATTTTATTCGACCACATTGTAGGTGTAGGTGTAGGGGCAAGTGATTGTGGAGCCCATGCACATAATACAGTTTAGGACCCTAGGCCTTGGAGGTCATGAATATTGACCATATGTGAGTTTAATGGGATAGGTATGATGAGACTATAGCCACATGGAAGGATTATACTTTGTTACGAACCCAATTTATTCACCTATTTCATTGAGTTCCAAGAGGAAGTCGATTCTAAGGGGAGGGAGATGTAGTGTTCACTCCTCTTTGACACTATTTTCATAATGTTGATATTAATTTTGGACTGATACTTAGACATTTTGATTATGATACATTGATATGTAGATGATATAATATACAAATATTTGTACTATTGACATGTTGTGAGTCACATTTTGATTATGTTACACTAGATGATATTGGTAGACAGTTCGATATATGTTAATTTTAACTATTTGGATTTTATAATGACATGTTATACTATGGATGTTATGAATAGAATTATAATATCATGGATGTTAGGATTAGATTGCTTGATATTTTGATAGATGATAAAATTACTTAATTTTGGATGACAATCATTGATTCTATGTAGATGTATTATTTCTCGATGTTGTTGATGTGGCCATGAAGCTACAAAGGTATTTTGTTTGTGTTGTAGGGATATTTATCACATACATTGAAAGGGGATAGGGACAAACTGTAGAAGGATGTTGGGAGTTGTGCAACATGACCAAATGTTACAACTCTTTCTTATGTTTATGTGGTGTTTTTGCATGCTGAGTTAGGAGGTTTCCCATGGGGGGTGACCTCACATGTGTGGCCATGGGGTGAAATGTTTTCCCTTTATTTCATTTTTGTGTGTGCTTAATTTTTTGTTATTTGTATTTGATTATTGGAATTTGTAGTCACTTTATTAGCAATTATTAGCGTGTCTTAATTAGATAATCCAACTTAATTTGTTAACTAAAATAAGGATGTGACAATTGGATAATTATGATGGTAGATGTTGATAATGTTTTCCCTTGTGCAAAAATGGGCAAATCAAAACTTTGTTACGATGAATGTCATTGGTGCAGTAAACCTAAGCTAGGGGAGACTCTTTTGTTTCAATATTTGTTGTGTTGGATTAATTAATGAATACATGTAATTTACAACTATGTGTACTGTTAAAAAATGTAATAGATCACATAGTCTACAATTTCATGATTGTATTTAGAAAAAGAACATAAATCCTCGAAGGACAGATGTTAAATCTTGATGAAGACTGAAAAATACATAATGGATGAAGTGTTAAGTTTTGGAACAATAATCATAGTTGAAGGTTATAACAATATCAAAATTCATTACTAAGGTTATAGGGATTTTAAAGTTTTTTCGTTCATGATTAAATACATTCAAATATGTTATTGAGTTGTTTAATTTATTATACAATCCATATACAAAGCTGAAATATAGAAGGAAGTACACAACTCAATTTCAGAAATCAATGTTTTATTCATAAGGAGTTTCAAATGTTCCCACACATGCCATGGGATGTAACTAAAAAGTAAAATACAACTACTAAAGTAAGAGGTACATATGCATGAACAAGAAAGTAAAGGAGTATGAAAGAACCCTCATTGTCTTGGGTTTCTCTTGTTTCAGTTGATGCATTTCCAGCCCCAGATTTGCTCCATCTTCATCCTCATGTCTTAGCAAATGGCACTGTACCTGAAAACAAGAAAATGAAAGATTGTCAATCACGAGCTCAAGGTTGATCCATATTCCTATACTATTCTTTTTCATGAAAGTGGATCTCCTAGCATCAGGAGGTATAAATTACATGAGGGTCAAAGGCATAACTAATAAAAGCACTATTCTGTAGTAGCATACATGACTCATTCACTTATAAAGTAGAGAGAAAAATTATGGAATAAAAGAGAGGCCAAAAAGCCCAATGTTTTCTAACTAGTTTATCTAAATGTGCAGGTACAAGTAAGAAGAAAGAAGTGTTATTGTTATCCAAAATTCACCCCTCAAGGTAATTTTGATAACATGCATCAGATTATTCAATCCCGAGCAAGTAGACTAATTCAAGGCCCAAAATCATGTTTTTGGGCCCCCCTCGGCTTCTCTCTAACTCTCCCATCCAAGAAGAAATCCCAACAAGTTAGAAAAATGGAAAAAATGTGAAAAATAAGGTTGCAGGACTGTTTTAAAGCATTTTGGGTCTGAAGGGCTCGGGTCGTACTAGTTCGGGTTAAACTAAGGTTCGTCGTACCAAGCTTGGGGGTGAAAAAATGAAGAAAATTGGCTAAGTCCTAGTCTAGGCGGTCTGCGGGACAGTTGGGACATCAGGACGCGTGGGACGTGAAAAGCCGAATCGGCCGAAAGAAGGAAAAAAATTTCCTAAGTCTTTTGTTTCACGCGGTGGGACAGCTGGGCTAAAAGTATGCGCAGGACGTGGATCGGCCGGTTCGGAGATATTTGTCCCAGGTGGTCTGGGACATCTGGGCCAAAAGTACGCAGAGGACGCGAACCGGCTGATTCGGCTGAAACAAGGGACTTTCGTCTGGGACATCCGGGCATAAAGTATGCGAGGGATGCGAAAAGCCGAAAGAGCCAAGAGCGAATGGAATCTCGCCACATGTCTTCACCGCAAACAGGGACAAGGAATCCTGAATCAGCTAAAGAAGGAGATTTTTGTCCAAGAAAGTTGGAAAAAAGGTACGCGTGGGATGCGAGGGACGTGAAAATCTGAAACGGCCGAAGGCAAAGGAGAAAAATCAACGTTTGACCCGTGAAACTTCAAACGGCCATAAATTTTGACTCTGAGCTCCGATTTTCACAAAATTGGACTTTCTGGAATGAGCACGACGTCTTTCTGGAATGAGGGTAGATATATTTAATTAAAATAAAAATATTCAGCTCCAGTCAGTTAATGCTCATTCCTGTCAAATGACAGAAAATGCATACCAGACCCAAAATAGCTATCCACACTCAGAAGGCCATAACTTTTGCATTTCTTGACGAAATCGTGCAAAATTGGTACCATTGGAATGTGTCTCCAAGCCCAACACACAACAATCAAGAAATTCTATATTTGATGAGAGATTGATTAAGAGTTTTCACAAAACGTGGATGGGTTCATAACAGTGTTTTATTTGGTGGTTGGGAGTGCAATTAAGAGGCATGGTCATCATTCTTTCTCTGCTGCAGCATATGGTAAAGTATGGGGAGCCTTTTTCAAGTAATATATAGTCATTTTACTCCATTTAATGCCTCTTACAGGTGGTTGAAGGAAAGATTTCGGGATTTCCATTTTCCCTTCTCTCTCTCTTCTCATTTTCTTATAAATTGGAGTGTTGGGCTCATTGTAAAGGGAGGTAGTTTTGTAGCAAAGCTCTACCAAAATTGCTTTGTGAATAAGATGTGTTACAGGCCCTTGTTTTGGACTCTTTGCATGGTGATCCAGGCCCTTGTCTTGTAATAGATTGAACTGTGCATGTCATGAAGCAATAAAATATAAGTTTCTGGATATATCTTCCCCTGCCATGTTTTCTTGCATTCTTCTTGCCCTTTCAACATTGATTACAAGAATATTGTGTCTATAATTATGTTCATGTAGGGATCCATTATCATTGTGTATGTTTGAAATATTGTTGTGAATGTGTTTTGCTAGATTATGGAGAACTGTCATCACCTCTTCTAGTATGCACTTTGCTTCTGTATTTCACGCATTTGAAGACTATTCTCACACCCTCCTTTTCTATTGTATCGCCGCTTTAGTGTAGGATTTTATTTCATGCATTCTCTCTCCCTGGTCCCTTGAAAATTTAGATTAGAATAGTTAGTTTCCCCTGCATTAGAGTAGATTGTGGCAGGTAGTTTAGGAGCAAGAACCAGCTTTCTCTAGAGGTCTATATCAAGTAACAAGTCCCACAACTTGGAGATAGTACCCATGTTATCCAATCACACCGTGAGCTCAAGTATATGCGCTTGTATAAATATAGGGTGCAGTGATTTGGCAATAATAGTTACATTATGTAACTTGAATAAGAAAAGTACATTTTTTTCAGTTAAAACTAAAGGCTGAAGTATACAAAGATATTATTATACTAATTGATAAAAGAAATGCACGTTTAGTGCTACAATTTATAATAATTGGAGTAAGAGAAATAGTAGCTGAAACAGAATGGAAAAGGGAATTTGAGAAAATTTTGAGGGCTTCGCCATGTAAAATAAACATTTTACTTGTTTCCATCATGATATTCACAGCTAATAAATGCTTGAAAGTTTTAGAAAAATTAAACAATATGGAATAAAGGAGATAATACATTGTATATTCAAAGCTACAGATTCAGATAATTACAAGTTACTTCATGATAAAGAACAACTTCAGTTATAGTACACAATGAAACCAAATCAATATATATAGCTACATAATCAACTTCAGAGTCTAAGGTAACATGTTCCTATTCATAAATCAAGTTTTTGGAGCTACTATAGGATTTATGAAGAGTTCAAGAATAAATTAAGACACTACATCACATCTATAGAATACAAGTGTAACTACAAGTAATAAAGGAACAATCCAAAAGTTAACTAAAGAGAGAGGTACATAAGAGATGGAAGATAATATATTTCAGAAAGGTACCAATATTCAATAAATATCAAGCCTCAAGCTCTCATTCCAGAGGTTAGGAAAAGATGGCAAAAGTTCCAGATTTCAAAATGAAGATGAGATTGTAATAAGAGGTACATTATTTCTCAATTTCCAATTTCAGAAAGCATTGGGTTTCATTCTCAGAAATAATATTACACTATTAATTAATTCAGTAGGTAAAATTGTCCACAATACTCTCATAGTCCAGATTTTCAATTTTTAATACACTGGAGAGAATACCAAAAGAACAATGATTGAAAATTTTAGGGGTAACATCAATGTCATTATGAAGAGATATAGATCATAACAAAAAGTACAACAATTAGGAACACGTTTAAAGATGCAATTAAATAAAAAATATTTATCTTTTCCAGCACAAGGGTACACTTTTTTTTACATACCAAAGAAGAAACTACAGTATATGAAATCTTAGTTTTAAAAGTAAAAACATAGAGATCAAGATTCAATCATAGTGCACGTTTTATAGATTCTCAGCTACAGGTAGAAAAATTCACATGAATGAAAATTATGTTTGACAATAGAGAAATTCTAGTTATTAAAAGGTTAAGGTGTAATAAAAGAAATTTTCAATCCAGATAATCATAGTAAGCTCTAGCTATAAACTAGTACAAGTTATGATGTTACAGTGATGAAAAGATACACAACTCAGGATATCGATAAAAAAATACAAAACTCAAGATAAAAATAAAGAGAAGAACCATGAAGGGATCTCTCAAGAGCAATTCAAGTATCATCTACATTGCTGAAAAGATATGATGGCCTAAACAATAAGTAATCATGCCTCTTCTATAAACAACATGAGAGAGAACCTTAAACTACCTCAAAGAATTCAAAGATCATCAAATTCAAAGAATATGTTTTGAGAATGAGCTACAAGAACTCCAAGAATCACACACTACTGCATCATTAACAAATCAGGTAGCATTCAGAGTACGAGGTCATACGATGGGAGCTCAATAAGTGATATTACCAAGAGGAAACAAAAAATGATCTTCAAGTTTTATTTTTAGCCTCTAAATGAACTCAGGCATTGATTCTAGACAAAAGAATCACGTCTATAAAAAGTAAAACAAAGAGTTCTAGAAAATACAGAACTGAAATTTAAAATCTTACGTGGAGACCTTAATAAAAAGAGAAATTATCAGATCAAGGTTAAAGCTGAAACTTGACTACTCATATCACTGAAGGTTCCAGATCTAATAGTTTTCAAGCAATAAAATGATACCTAAAATGAAAACTTAAAAGAGAACAAAGTTCTAGAAGGTCATTTTAATCTACAAAGAAAAGTTAAATAAAACATCCAAAAGATCGAGCAAGCTCAAGATATCAGTAATTGAACCCAAAACACAAAATAAAGTCTTTAGTTAAGCAACCATGTCAGGGTTTTGAGCTAGGAAACTATAAAATGATGGCCATTTCAAAAGAAGAGTCTTGGCCACTATGAGTAATAAACAAAATATTGCAAGCTACTAGTCAAAATATGACAAGTATTTTAAGAAAAATACCAAGAATCTATTAATGTATAGAAGAAGATAGAGACCCAGTTCAAAAAAAGTATTTGTCTTCATTTTTTCTAAAATACCCATGAGGGGAAATAGACTTACCATTCAGAGAAGTGAGGTTAAACCAAATTTCTAGATGCAATCACAAAAAATGTGAACACCCACATTGGAAAGTGTACAGATATGAAGGAATAAAGATGAATATGCATTCTCAGAGCCATGGTACAACGGAGAACCCATAACTGACACACATAACAAAGAGTTTTATAGGAAATAAGCACCTCCATAGAGAAAATAAACCAAAGCTCCAAGTTGCATGCTCATCAACATTTTTATACAACAGTGAAGGAAAAGATAGAGTAATCACTTACTCAGAAAAATGATGACCTCATAGCCAATAGTAATCTATGCATGCTTGTTATTAAACTAAATGTCAAGTTCGGAATGCACAACTGAGCTCAAAGAAAACATTCATTGCAGTTCTGTTAGTAGAAATACTCAAGGAAAGGTGACCTCTGGATTGAGGAAAAATTTATCCAAGCCTCCATTAAAATATATTTCATCCAGAGCCTCTACAACAAGCGAACACAGATATCACAGAACCTTATAATAGCTCTTCTCTTCTAATAAACTGAGCTCGAAGGCTACTACAATGGTGGAAAACATCCACAACCAACTCATTCAGAAGCCATAATAGAGAAAAAACAATGAAAATAAAGATGCATGGGAGATTCATAAAGGCCAATCTGCAAAAGAGCCAAGCTTAAAGGATCAACAATGGCTTCCTAGAAGAATTTTTCCAGGGCTTCACTACTCAGAACGAGAAAATGAAAATGAAAAAGTGATAAGATCGATGAGCTTATACCCAACCTAATTCGTACACATTCGTTCTTTGATGGCTAAAATCAAACCGTGTTACAATAAATGAACAGAAATATTAACCAATGGCAACTACCTCGCACACAATGAGTTGAAAGATCAATGATCAAATTTTAAAAAGGTACAGAGATCAATGGCCACCATTCAATCACCACGATCAAATAAAATGCACAACATAACCACATTCATCGACCATCTAAATTACAATGTCGAAAATCCTAACCGAGGGTACAGATAAATTGACTGAGAAGGATTGTGCAGCGAATATCAAATGGAGCTCAGCAAAGCCACAACTTAACCACGGTTTAGAAAAATCATCCATGTGTCAAGCGATGATGAATCCCTAATTAGGGTGTAATTGAGTAATCCATCACTAAAAAATTCAAAGGGATGAGTCACTGTGGGATGGGGCCAACCCATATCATTTAAAAATCATTACATTGACCTTGGTTAAGGTCTTATGTTATAAACTGAAATAATCAAATTCCAAAAACAATGATTACCAAAAGGTAAGGTTTTCTTTATAGTCATCAATTATTATTCAAAGACTGAATGTCACCTTTTGTTGATAACCATAGCATGGAGGTGGAAAGTCGTATATATTCAAGATAAATATAATGCCAAGGTTGGATACAGATACCTTAAAAACTTTCCAATGTATACCGCAAACTTTACTAAGATATTTTGTATAAAAGGGAGAAGCTCTATTACTACATGTGCACATCAAAGGTGGTCCCCACATGGGAGTTGAAGGTAAAGGAATTATTTTCATTGTCAAAGGAGTCAATTTCACATGTGATAATAAGAGGATAGAGGGGATGTCAACATCATAACCAAAGGTAATCCCCTTCAAGATGGATACATGGGCGATTTATTTTTTCTCACACACAGGAACATATTATTTTACATGTGCATCCAAGGGGACAAGAGGATCAAAATTGTAGATGTCACATCAAACATTATAAGATAGAGATTTCATGCATTGGAGAAGACTTGCTCATCAAGCAAAGTTTATTATTAGCTAATTAGTCACCCAAGTTTATTAAAAATAGAAAATTCAACAATAGTTTCACTGAGTTGAATTTTTGTAAACAAGGCTACTAATGCTTCATTGTATTAGCATGCTTATTTTTATTTATTAATTTATTCATGATAAATGATAAAAATAGGATTCATGGGCAAGTACAATTTTTAGTCTATTTTTAAGAAGGGTGGGATGAATATTTTTTTATATATTGTGTGCATTGGCAAAGCAAAAAGGAGGAATTTTTGGACACCGAAGTGGTGAAGCATATTTTTCCAGTTATTGCCCTTTTAATGAGATTTATATTATGCCTTTCCAATAATTTACAGTCTTGTGTATGCCTGATTAATCCATGTGAAGGTGAAATTCCATGGTTAATCATCCTAACCTATTGCAAATTTAGTAATTTCTACATGATATTAGTGTGCATGTGTATCTTAACAGTATTTTTGTGAATTTTTCTCTCAATACATTGTCTGCCTTAAATATTCTACTAAAAAATATTCACTCATGCATTCAGAATTCATTCTTAGATATTTGTGAATGTAACAAGTCAAATCCCTCAAAAAATTTTGTGTATCACCCCAGTTTTTAATTTACTTAAATTCATCTTATTACACTCAAACCCCTAAAAATTTGTTCTAGGATACATCAAGAATGAACTGGATTTGATATCAGAGACTCACCTCAACAATAGGTATACCCACAGACCTGAGGTGTTTCCATTATGTATATGAAAGAGAGATATCCAGATCAATTTTAGAACACCTATAGCCATCTCTCTACATGGTGCACTTTTGAGAGATAATGAGAATTTGAAATTAACAAGAATTAATAAGACATACACAAGACTGCAAATTATTGGAAAGACAAAATATAATTTATACATGATATTAGTGTGCATGTGTATCCTAACATTATTGTTGTGAATTTTTCCCTCAATACATTAAGTTTTGGCTTAAATATTATGCTAAAAAATATTGGTTCATGCATTAATAATTTATTATCAGATATTTTTGTATGTACTCAGTCAAAGCCCTAAAAATTTTTGGTGTATCACCCCAGTTTTAAACTCATTTACAATCATCTTATTAAACTTAAAACCCTAAAAATTTAGTCTAGGATAAATCAAGAAGGAACCAACCTTGATACCAGAGACTCACCTCAATAATAGGTATACCCATAGACCTGAGGTGTTTCCATTATATCTTTGAAAGAGAGAGATCCAAAGAAAGATTAGAACACATGCAATGATCTCTTTATAGGGTGCACTTTTGAGAGATAATAGTATATGGTCCTTGAAATACAGTGGATGTAAGTTGGATTTGTGTTTGTTTGTGTGTTATGTAATCTTTCCCCAACTTACAAAATTTAGATGTTTACTTGTGATGATTTTTTGGAAGCTTGTGGGAAAAACTAATCTTGTCTCGTGTATCTTAAATTAACCCAAAAACCATACCTATGGTATGGGGAGTTAATTTTAGACTTATTTATGTATTTTGGAGTGTAAAAAGTACTTTCCTACTTACCACAATTAATTTTTCCTTGACAGGCATGGTGTATAAGTTTGAGCATCTTTTGTGTTTTTCATAGTCTTACATGTTCATTTATTATCTTGGGAATGGTGTTTTGAATTGTATGTTGGAATGGAGGAATGATGAAGTGGAATCCTAAATGGAGCCACATCATCATCCCTACATCCCATTTCTATTTATTGAGAGAATTTGATGGAATTGGGGTTAGTTGTCCATTTTAATTCTTTTGCATTTTTGGAATTGGGAGCTTGTTAGAATTACATTTGGAGTGTGCTTGGCTCGAACATGTCAAAAATATTTTGCGGTGAAGAATCTTGGAATATCGATGGAGAGGTAGGATCTCCATCCTTGTTATTTTCTTATTTATTTTCATAGATGTGAAAATGGTGCTTGTTAAAATATTGTATAAGTTTTGTGAAGGTGTTTTTGTATGGTTGGGTAGTATGCCTTAAGAAGGGAGTTTGATATGGAATTATGGGTCCATTGGGGAGGGAAAATGAAGTTGTGAGCATGAATTTTAGAGGGAGTGTGATTTGGAGTTTCACCTATGGGGAGTGAAAAGGAAATCATGGTCATATTTTGCATACTTGCAAGGGAGAGATAAGGATGTTTTGTTATTTGTATTGTGCATATGGAGGTTTTGGGTGAAATTTATACTTCACTTGGGAGGAAAAAGGAGGTGGTTCCCATATTCCTTTCTCTTTTTGGTTTGATATCAAACCGATGTGTTGTTTGAGAGAGTTGTTAATTTGTTTGAGTATGTCCATTTTGATGTGTTGAATGTTTTTGGATTGTATGTTTTGTGGAAGACATACTTGTAAAAAGTTATCAAATTTTTCTCAAGATACCTCATTTTTCTTTAGTTGGAGTTCTGAGGCCAATAAGGGGACGAATTCTCCTCTTATTGGATTAAAGGTTGGGTGGAGAGCATCGCCTATTACCCCTTCCTTTGTATTATGATCATAGTTTTCGAAAGATTAAACTATACAAGATTGAAGCTACAAGTTGGGAGAAGACATGCAAGAAGACTTGAGTTTTTTTATTGTTGAAGAACCTCTATGTTGTATTTGATCATATTATTATTCCCAATTTAAGTGGAGGTTTGTAAAATTTTTATGAATGAAGGAAAGTTGTAATATTTCATTTATTCCAAACTTAAATGAGTTAGTGAATGTAGAAAGACCTCTTGGTTTCTTACCTTGTTGGAAAGGATTAGTATTAGTGAAAAAAAGGATTTAAATTATTTCATTGCAAAAGAATTATTGGAAAATTGGTAGTTTCTATAGTTGTATTGTAATGTTATAGTGGAAGGGAAGCTTAAGTTGTTTATTTGTCTAGAAATGAAACTCTCCTAAAGTTGTAAGTATTTAAAGTTGTAATTTATATGCATTTATATTTTAAAAACAAAGATGTATTGAAAGGAAGTGTGTTGAATTATTCTTGTTTTGTTTCAAAAATGGAATATGAAAAATATAATGAGTAAAGTAATTTTATACTCAGTTTTTACATTTGATTGCAAAGGGTAGAACAAAGATTGAGTTGATGTTATGTAATTGGAATTAGAAAACTAGATATTCCATCTCCTTACCAACAAATGAATAGAAGAATTCTTTTTTAAAATTAATATTTCCGTAAAAAAAACAACTCAAGAAGAAAAAATATGAAAATAGGGTTTTGTTGAAGGTTTTTTTTTTCGGTGAATAGAAACGTCAATCTATACAGAGTGATAGTTTCAGAACTGCCACCCAACATATAGTTCCAGTTGATGAACCATCCCCTAGAAAGGGTAGAATTCACAGGACTTCCAACATGCATACGGTGGTGGTTTCGTCACTTTCTATAGAAAAAAAATTCCCTTCGTGAAAAGCCCAATTTTAAATTTAAGTATAATCTAAGCTTAAAAATACAATGAAACCTTCAAGCAACTAGGAATCAATTAAATTTAAAATTTCAAGCATTCTAATCTCCTTTTTAACCCAAAATGTGTAGAACTCATGGATTTGAAAGAAATGGGGTTTCCCCAAAAGTGAAATCAAAAACAAGAAAATGATTTTATTAAATAAAAAAGTATATCCAAGATAGGATCTCTACATTTTATAAATGGGAAACATTACAATGGAAAATATCTACAACTTATATCAAGAGAAATTTTACTATGGTGGATCCCCTTGCTTTCATGGCTCCTTCTTCTCATCTTCTAAAGCCTACAAATTAGAAAAGAAAAAATCAGGTTGTTTGAGGAAAATAGGAATTAAAATACAACCATAAGGAAATTTAGGGAAACCTAAATCTAAGGGCTGTGAAAGATCCAATCCTATGGTACAAATTAAACCCTCGCTCACTTAAGTGGGAAGGTATTTTTTGGGAATGTAACTTTTAACTAAAAAGAAAGAACAATCGGTAATGGGGTGAATGGGGGCACTTAGAAGCTAGGTAAAAAAAATTAACCTTTGAGTTAGAAAATAATATATCCTTGGTGCTTGATAACAAACTTCACTAATGGGACTTAGTATATGTGTTAAAATGTAAATATAACTTAGGAAGTAAATTCTAATATTGAATTATTAAATTAATTCTATTGTTCACAAGCTTGTGTAGAAAATCCCTAACTGAGAAATTTATTAAGTGCGATAATGTCTAACCTTGCTAACACTATTAAACAAAAAAATAAAAAAATATTACTATAAATTTGACTATTAATTTATTGGTTCTCCTTGTTTTGAGGGTATAAAAATATGGGTTTTACACTTGGTATCAGAGACATGGTTTCAACACTTAGACCTCAAAAACACTTGGAAACATGAGACACAATAGGAAAACCTAGCACAACTCTAAAAAAAGAACACATAACATTGCATGATGTTTTAAAACATAAAAAACTTAGAAATCTAAAACAAAGCCTAGATGATGATAAAATAAGTCTTGTCTTGGTCTGTGTAAGAGGCATCGACTAGAAGAGGGGTACTTTCAAGTGATCCTAGATCTACCACTCCCAGATCAGACAGTAGCAACCATATTTCCTCAGATACTTCAGACACTACGTTATTTTATTTCCTATTTACGCGAACAATATTTAGGAGGGTGACGTAACAGATAGGATAGAGAGCCATTAGTAGAGGCTCATGTACTTGTCATGTCATAGTACTGAGGTAGGGAAGAGCACTCCTGCATGGAGTTGGTATGATATAAGTCACCACCTAGAGAGCATAGAGATAGAGATTTGAGACACAGAGATAGATCTAGGATCCATATGCCGACGGATGTTCTTGTAGAAAGACCTAGGGGCTAACAATCAATAGCTATAGATCACATTAGTGAGATACTAAAGTTACACCCGCCACCTTTTACTAGAGACACATGAGGATTTCAGGCTGAGTCATGGTTGGCTAGCTTGAGCTGATGATTCAATTTATTTCCTTGTACTAGCAACATGAAATATCGTGTTTCTATCCACCTTATGAGAGAAAAAGTCATAGATTAGTGGAGGAATGAAGAACAGAATCTCCATGTAGTTTCTAAGACAGTCACTTAGGAGCTCTTTGATGGTGTGCTTCAGAAGTAGCTACATATCTAGGAGATTAATCTAGTAGTGTATTGATGTGTTTCATGATCTGTGATAGGTTTTTATAATAGTGGCAGAGTATGAGGGTAAATTTTTAGATCTTCTTTAGTATGTTTATTACATACAAGACGAGAAAGTTAGAGTTCATAGGCTCATTATGGGCCTAAACTTAGAATTGGGTGTGGAAGTGCACATTCATTAGCCATAGACACTATAAGAGGCTGTGGAGAATTCCTATATTGCAGAGGAAACTAGGGGGAAAACTCAGCAGGATCGTGATAGTGTGAGGAGATGCATACAATAGTTATAGGATGGTAGGTGAAGGGGATCAACTCTTATCCCTTGTGGTGGACACACTTGAGCATAGTATTCCTTTAGGATTCCTCCTCAGCAACAGTAACAAAATTGACCACCCTTTCATCCTCCACAATGTTATGATGCACAAAGAGGGCTTAGTATGAGACCTCCAACTAGGGGGTCCAACAGGATACAAGCTCCACCTTGAGCACAATCAGTAGGAGTAAATCCATTGCAACACACACAAATATATATAATAGTATCATTAGGTTCTACTACACGGACTACCAGGCCAACCGGAGCAGTATCTACTGAGTGAAGAGGACTAGGTACTTGTTATGGGTACAGTGTACATGATCATTATTATATATATTTCCCTAAGAACCATCCTAATTAGGGTAAGGCAAACGTTTCTAAGCCTATAATTGGTTACATGGCCAGGAGCCGCAAGATTTTGGCTATGGTCGAGAACCTCTAGGAAGAGCACCAGGGTACAGTGATAGAGACCATAAGTAGCATTAGTGGTATTTATACCCTTATCTTATTTGATTTAGGCTCATCAAATTCTTTCATTTCTCCATATTTAGTAAAGTGATGGAGGCTAGTGGTAGTTATGCAGGGCCTTAGTTGGGATGTTGAGATGACTTCTTGAGCCAAAATCTTAGTGGAATCCTTACTTAAGGAGTGGACCTAGGACCCTTCACCATGACTTTGGATCTTCGTATACTTCCATTGGGTTCATATGGAGTTATCTTGGGCATGGATTGGTTGTTTGCACACAGAGCTGGAGTTAATTGTCTTAGAAAGGTTCTATATTATGCACACAATTTGGGAATGGAGTCAAATATTGTTGGATTCAGGAAGCCTATCTCTATTCACACCATATCTCCTATGTAACTAAAGTGGTGTGTGTGGCAGGCTTGTCAATTATTTTTTATCATTGTTAGTGACCAATCAGATGATGACACTCATGAACCATCACTTGATGACCACTCCATTTTGTAGGAGTTCTCAAATGTCTTTCCTAGTGAGTTTCTAGGGTTGACTCCCCCATGTGAGACTAAATTTTGTATTGATTTGGTTCTGAGAGTGGAGCCTATCTCACACACACCATATAGGTTGACCAAACCTGAGCTATGCGAGCTCAAGATGTTATTGGAGGGCCTTCTTGAGAAAGGCATAATCCATCCTAGTGTATCTCCTTGGGGTGCACTAGTGATATTTGTGAATAAAAATGAAATATCTCTACATTTTTATGTGGACTATAGGAAGCTGAGAAAAGTAACGATCAAGAATCGTTACCCCCTTCCACAAATCAATGATTTATTTTATCAGATGAAGGGAGCCACTATATGTTCTAAGATTGATGTTAAGTCTGGATACCATCAACTGAGGATTACAAAGGTAGATATCCAAAGGACAACTTTCCACATGAGATATGGCCACTGTGATACAAAAATTAGGAAAATATGTATTCTTGTTTTATATTTGTAGCTTAATGCAACGAAATTTATAAAAAAACACTGTACAAAAAAAATTAGTACCAAAAAGACATAAATTAGAGGTAAATATGGATTGAAAAATTTATAGCATACTTTATACAATAGAAGATAAAAAAATTCATTCAAATCTCAAATCACATAGTTGATAAATATTTTCAAAACTGGGACATCAATGACATGAAATCAAAATGGAGAGAAACATATCTAAGGTCCTCTCTTGTAGGGAAGTAAAATCCATATAATATTGAGGTGCACAATTTTGTAAATCCTGACATGGATGATATTATTTCCAAAATCATAATACGGGTATGGTATTTGTACACATTTGGACATAAGGAAAACACATTTCACTAATAAAAAACCACATAACAATGACATTTTTCATTCATGGAAAAAGGGACTCAGATGACTGTAAAATATGCCATGAAATTTAGGCAAAAACCCTTGGTTAATGTGTTCAAGGCGACCAAGCTACTTAGGTGGATGACTACAAAACTTCTTCAAGATAGACTATAAACTAGATTTGGTGAAACATCAACTGTTGAGGAAGTGGTAAAAGTGATGAGTGATCATCTCCAGTCCATTACCATACTAGATACCCTTAAAGTGGCCTAATATATTGGGGTGAAGAATATTATTTTTAGATCTATCTATTCCTATGTTATTTGTGAATATATGGAGCACTTGGGGTTTGATATCGGGATCCATCTTGGCTGGATTCGATAGATGTCCAAGTCCTTATGCCCATGATATCATTTAACACGGTAATAAACTAGATGCCATCAATATAGTATTGAACATACCCTTTGATAAATTTGAAGAGGCCAATATTACTCAGTATTTGGACCACCTTGATGGTGGAAGAAAAACATAGGGATGATAAAATGAGCACTATAATGGCATTTAAATCTTATGATGAGGAGAAAAAATAATATCTAGAAAGTGTCTATTATATATATAGTTATAGTATATGTAGTTGAATTTTAAATTGATTCTTGTTGTCTCTTGAAAGTGCACCCTGTACAGATATGACTACAGGAATTCTAAGATTTCTCTAGATCTCTCTCTTTCATAGATGCAATGGAAACAACTCAAGTCTATGGCTATACCTATTGTTGAGGTGAGTCTCTAGTATCAAGTCCCATTCCTTTTCGATGTATACTAAACTAATATTTAGGGGTTCTGAGGGTAAACAGATGGCTATAACTAAATTTAAAACTTGGGTTATAACCAAAACTTGTTGGAGGGATTTGAATGAGTACATGCACAATTAATTTGAGAATGAATTTTTGATGCACAAACCAATATTTTTCAATAGAATATCAAGGCTAAACACTTGGTGTATTGAGGGAATGAGTCACAACAATACAATAAAATAACATGCACACTAATATTATGTCGAAATTACTAACTTTGTAGCAAGGTAAGATGCTTAATCAGGGAATTTGACATTCACAAGAATTAATGAGATATACACACAACTACAAATAATTTGGAAGGCATAAATAAATTCTCATTGAAGGGAAAAAATAGAAAAATATGCTTCAGCACTCTTATGTCCAAAAAGTCCTTATCTGTGCCTTGCAATTGCACACAATATACACCAAGATTATTAACCCATCCCTCCAAAAAATAGACTCAAATTTATACTTTCCTATGCATCCTATTTTTATTCCTTTATGATTAATAAATAAAGGAATAAAAATAGACATATTAATGTAATGAGGCATTAGTAGCCTTGATTACAAAATACATTCAATCAAACTGTGGTTGATTGATCTATTTTAAATAAAGTAAGATGAATAATTTGGCTAACAATATCTCTTTCTTGTTGTGTAAGTCTCCTCAAATGTGCATAAAATATCCGTCTTCTAGTGGTTGATGTGACACTTAAAATTTGATCCACTTGCAATGATAAATTTGGCATTTTTTTAATTTTTCCCCTGAATGCACATGAACAATTTAAATTTCCTGTGTGAAAAAAATAATTATTTTACTTGCAATACTTTATAAAAATAATTCACCCATGTACTCTATGTTGATGGGAACCACCTTGATGTCCACACTTGGAATTTAGTTAAATTCATTCAACTCTAATTCTTCCACTATGAGGGCTACTTATGAACACATGCGCAATAAAATAATACTCTTTCTTGTGGAAAATAAGGTAATAAACCTCCAAAAGGATCCTTGCACTATGATGTTGAACTTTGAATTGCATGTTCCTTTGATGCCTATGATGCTGACACCTTTTACCTTTATTACTATAGGAAATATTATCTCCTATATATAAGCATTGTTGATTCCATCTTCAAACTTTCCTTTTGTGGGGACTACTCTCATTTTCCTACACTTTCCTTATCAACTTGGTTCAAACATAATAAGAGTGGGGATCCTTTATATTAAACATGACATACATTACCTATTATCTTCCATCAATGCACTTATATTCCCATGGCATATTTTTGGCTTATGTGGATCGAATTTTAATAACATTGGCATATATTATAGTTTTTGGTTTTTTCTTTGAAAATAATCATTAGTTAGCATCATTTCATCTTTTCATGACCTATTATTATGTTGGGCCCTTTTTTATCATCATTGTATACTATAAGGTTTACATTTTGACTAATCATGACGTCGGTATTTGATTTTTCAAGGTACTATGGTTATAGGTCAATGCAGATGATTTCTTTGAATGATTAAGGATGACACCCCTTGCACGATGACTCACTCCTTCCTATCTTGTGTCAATGAAGTTAACCATGATGAGATTAGGGTTTTCTTATGGCTTGATGTGTGCATGATCACCCAACACTAGTTTATCATATAAGCCACTGTGGTAGAGTTTATGTTGAATCTCCCTTATTGATATCGACCGTTGATTGAAGTACTTGTAGGGTTTGAATCATAAATTCTCTGAGAATCTAAGTTTTTATTGATTATGGGCTTAATTGATCTTGCAACTGATTCATTTCAATTTGATCATGGTACTTTGATGGTCCCGGTCCTTAATCTTGAACCCCACTTTGACTGTGTTGGTTGGTTTGGGTTATCATTTGCATTGTTGATTTCTATACAGTCAATTTTACATCATTGATCCTTAACCCTGGTTAAGATTGGTTATCGATGGTTGTCAAGAAATTTTATTTGTAATGTAAACTTTATTATTTCATTCGCATGCCCATTTTGGAGGGAAAATCCTTGTAAACATTTCTCTAGACCACCATTGTTGATAATCTCGAGATTCTGTTCCTCTGTAAATCAGTTTTATGAAGCTCTGAACGTGAAAATTTTCCTCCCGATTTGATGTTCGATCTATGAGCACAATTTGATGGAGGTGGTTGCAGTTATAGACAATTTGGACTGTTTACTCATTTTTGAGAATGATATTTTGTATCTCAAACTCTGATGGAGAAGTATTTCATGATTATCGAGCCTCTTCAAGTAATTTGTAATATTTTTGAGCTCATTTTTCATGTGCAAGGAAGTTTTTGGTGGATCGGAAAATCATTTCTCAAATTTCTCTATCTCTTTTGATTATGAAGCTTATATGTCTTAGCTGTAGTATTTTTGAGCTCTCTAAAAAATACATATGTAGTCGTTTCTTGTTCTATTACTCAGTGTGTTTTTGAATTTTATTTTCCTTTGTATTTTATGTGTTCCCTTGAAGATTTTGAGTTTGAAATTCGTTCTTGGTTTTTTTTTTTTTTTTTTGCACTTTGTTGATCTTTTAAGGGTTTCCTTTTCCCTATACTTGGGTATTTCGGTTTTGTTTCTCAAATATTCATACATGTAACTATGGCGAAGTGGGTATTTACGTAAGCTAAACTTAATGAGCTGCTGCCATGAATGACATCTAAAGTTGTTTTTCTCTTTCCTTTGATTCATTGGCTAACCATTTCTATTTGGCCAAGGGGTTTCAATATTCTTCCTATTGTTTGTATCTTTTGTGGCTTGAACCTAATATATTGGGTTCCATGTAATAACTCACTATTTTATTGGAGTCTAAACCCCTAAATTTTTCTTTTTTGTGCTAATTTTCCAAAACCCAAATCTGGGTTCTCTATGTTTTATCTTGGAGCATGATTTGGGTTTTAATTTCTGAGATCAACCTTAGGCTATCAATAAAAACAATTTTCCTGAGCTTTCTGACTTTGGAATATGTAGAGGGGAACTCTATGCAGAATCCAGTGGTATTTCTTTTGATTCATTACTCTCTACAATGTTAGTATTTCCTCTATTTTGTCCTGAGCTAAAAAATCTTTGAATTTGTGATAGGTTTTAGTCTTTTAGAGCTAAATGACTCAAAACCCGACTACAATTACTTGATGGATAAGACCCATCCCCGCACATTTATCATGTGGATTTCTATTGGGATTAAATTTTTCTATCCTCATTATACACCATTACTTCTATACTTTGATGTGTTTTTGTTTCCTGAAGTTGTATATTGTATTTTGGAATATTAAAGCTTTGAGAATCAACGTTTTTGTAAAAAACATATGATTTTCTTCTTCCATTTCTAGGTCTTTTACCTTTGCAAGTTAACAGTTCATAAATTTTCTTGATCATATATATTTCTTTTAAATTATTTGGAGTATAGTTTCCGTAGTCTGTTACTTGAAATTTGATGCTTCTTTGGTTCTATAATAAATTGCTACTCTGTGAGTTTTATTATAAGCATTTGCTTCCTTCTAATGTCAATATTGTTTCCTATGAACATGTGAATGTATTCATGAATTTGTCCTGAGCATATATAATTGATCCTGTATACTGAGTTATACAATGGAAAATTGATGTACAATAATGAGTATGTAACTTCTTGATTTGTAATACCATTTCATAGTATTGTCTGGTTGAACTTCCCTTACCTGAAGCTTTTAACTTTCTTCTCATCAGCACAAGTGAAGCTTTACATTGTTCTTTCATTGATGATTGTTGAATCATGTTTCTGTATTGAACTTATGTGAAACTAAACAATTTCTTTGTTTAGATTTGCGTTACTTTGTCATTAATCCTTATGTAGAATTTGTTTTCAGAACTGAAAGATGAAAATTTACAACTGCTCTATTTTGATGGCTGAGATTTGGAATTTCTTGAGTTCAAAGATGAATTGTGATCTGCTTCAATTTAATATTTTTTGCTCCTTTATTTCCTTGAAGACATGGTTATCGGAATAGATAAGATTGATTTCATTTGATATAAACCTTTTGATTTGTAGATCATCTCTTGAGGATTCTATGATTTCTTGCACTTATAATCTTCAGATCTCGTATGTTACCTATTTCCAGGACCTTTTACTTTTTGTTTATTATTGGCACATATTCTGCAAATGTTGATAAATTTATGAGAACACTATCCACATTTGATTTCTCCTCAAGATTATTTATTTTAAGCAAGTCTCAAAACCTAAACAATGTACAATGTACTAGAACAATAATTGATAACTATACTCAATGATTAGTATTAATGTGGAAGCTCTCATTATTTTTTCATGAGTTAGTATATCACATGATCCTATAATCATTCAATTTTCCTTCATGAAATATGCACTTATTGAATCTATTGAGAGTATCCATAACAATCTTCTACCCAAGTAATTTATTTTGTTGCACAACTCTGATTTTACTTCACTATTCTGATCACTCTGAACTACTTTTAATTCTTGAATCCTCCTAGAACATGTAATTTTATAAGAAACTATGGGTTTTTTAAATGATCTAAACTATGAAACACTTTTCTTCTCTTCTCTGAATTGTATATTTGTTTCTAATACAAATTGATTCTTCCCTTAGCTAGAGTTTTATGTTAATCATTTTTGAGAAAACCTTATAACTGAATACTGTTATTTTCTTTCTAAAATGCAACCTTAATGCATTTTTTACCTTTAGAAGAACTTTGATGGTATTTTGATATTATCTAATGAAGTAGTATAGTGAATTGAGGGGAATTCCTTCCTGGTTTATTTTTTTAAGAAACTGATATTGGATATTTAAAGGAGTAAATATCATCTTCTGTAGGCTTGAGGATTTTCTACCCCATTTAGTCATGATACTCAAATACTCTGTAAGGAAAATTGTAACTTCTGTGAAAGTATTTTTTTCTTTGATACTCCACTAACTTATGCATTGAAACTAGAAGCACTTGCTTGAGTTGAATTCTTGAATGTTTGTAGCCTATAATGATTTCTTGAATAATTTTATCATTTGTTTAACTGCAAGTCATGAATCTTTCTGATATGAGAACATTTGACTATTTCTGATGAGTGCACACTTCCTTATTTACTTTTGTTGAATTTGCACTTGTAAATTTTGAAGAATGTACTTTCCTTGTTTTATTTAATTATTAAATATCCCTTTAAATGTCTCTTTATAGTTTTACTTTGATCTTTTCGCTTTGATTCAGAGATGGAAATACCATCTTGTTATTTATAATATTTTCAGCATGAAATTCTACTTGACTGATATCATTTGCTTGCTGCACATACTTGAGAAGTTTTAACTATTCTTTTGAGCTTATATATTTCATTAAAAACCTTAGAGTTTTCTCATTTTTGGTATCTCCTATAACTATCCTCTTCATGGGTTCTTGTAGAGGTTTTTTAATGAAAACTTTAAGATACCCTTGCTTATTTCAGGTTCTTTAGTGAATACTTTGTTCTAAAAAAAACTCTTGTATCTACTTTATTACTTCTATTTCAGTGTTCCAATGACTCTTTTCTATGCATCATACCTTATTTGAAAAATTTCTACAAATTCTGGTACTCATTATGTACTATACACTTGACTATAATATGATGAAAACCTTTGATGAAAACCTTTGTTTTCTATCTGCATTTTCCTTTTTCCTAAATTTATTTACCAAGCATTTCCTTTCTGTACAGTAATCATTTTGCAAAATATTTCTACTCTCTAATCTGCTACCTGTACCTGCACACTTAAAGAAATAGTTAGAAAATATTTAGGGTTTTTAGCCTCTCTTGTGTTCCATAGTTTTTCTTTTCTTTTTCTTTTCTGAAATGATTCTAGTAATCATATGTGCTGATGTAGAATGTTGCTTATATCAATTGTGTATCTGTATGTGATGTACCTTATACTTATACTTTTTAGAAACTGATATGCATGTAGTTAGATAGTAAAAGGGTACAAATTAAACTGTGAGCTCAATGTCTGATGACAATTATATTTCATTTTTCAGGTATATTATGGATGGTAGGAGAGCTCAGTAAAAGATGGAGCTAGAACTGATGTGAAGAAGACCAGAAGAGAACCCAAGGAAATGATGGGTTTCTTCTATACCTTAATACTTTTAACTTCATGCATATGTACTTCTCCATTCAGTAGTTATGAGTTACATCGCATGGCTTGTGTGGAAAATGTTGTACTTCTTCATGACTAAATAAGATTTAATTTCTGTACTTGATTTGTATACGTCTTCATCCTTTTAGCTTTATGTCATGTTTATTGACCGTATAATGGAATAAACAAATCAAACACATAATTAAATGTATTTACATGTAGAAATAAAGAGTTTTGAAATAACTGTAACTTAATAATGAACTCTCTTTATTGTAAACTGCACCTTTGTTTGTTGTTCCCCAATTTAGTATTTCACATAAACTGTGATTACCATCTTCTTCAAGGTAATGCATTAGTCCTTCAAGGATTTTTTGTTTCCTTGTTTAAGATAGACATGAAATGGTAGGCTATGTGAGGTGTTAAAATTTGTAAAAAAACACATAACTATAGATTACATGTAACTAATCAATTGCTACAACAAAAAACATGATAAAATTGTAATGAATTCCTATAGTTAGGTTGACTCCATCCATACTATCCATTGTAATGAAGTTTCAAGTCGCCCATTTTTGCACAAGTGAAAAAATTGTCAACATTTCTAGAGATCCTATGGGGAAAGCTTCCTGCTAGCTTGTAGACTAGTGCCTTTCCCTTGTCAATTGGGCATGGAATTAAAGAATATAACCAAAACGACCTTTCCGAAAAAAAAAACTAAAACTGAGATAGGATCTAGAAACCATATCACATGCAAGAATGTACTTATGGAATTAAAAACATTGCAATGTGAATGAAAAAATTTATTGAAGGGAAATCCTACTTTAACAAGACACTATAGGATTTTCAATAACAATGTTTAAGAAGTGTACCATTCATAATAATGGGATGTTCCTCTCCATTCAACCTTGAAATATGAATTGAATTGTGTTATTTGCAAGCTGAAATCATGTAAGGACCATCCTAGATTGTATGAAATTTCATGTTGTTTCCTGGATTTGCATGATCAACATCCCATTTTAATAGAATTTCACCTTCATTGAAGACTATGAAATTAGCCTTCTTATCAAAAGTCTTCTTTATCTATTTTTTATTCTTTTCCATGTTTAGACGAGCTTGATCGCTTAGCTTCTACAACTCCATTAACTCTACATAATGAACCTGCAATGGTTCATTCTCAAGTAATTCCATATGATGTAGTATATCTAATCTAGGAAACTCAACCAAGATGGGAATTCTTCCTTCTATTCCATAAACAAGCTTGTATGGTGAATTCCCAACTGATATTTTAGGAGTCACTCTGTCAACCTAAAGTTCTGAATTAAATATTAGATGTGAAGCTCTTTGGTTGTCTTTGAGTTTTCTTCTGATGATCCTCAAAATATTCTTATTGGTACTTTCAGCTAATCCATTACCTTATGGGTAATAATAAGATGATGTAGTCAAATAAATTCCATGCTTGATAGCCCAATCTGTTACCTTTGCACCAAGAAATGATAAGGCATTATTTGACATGATAATTGTTGGAACACCAAATTTGCAAACTATACCTTCATAAAAGGATAGTATAAAAGTTTCGTTAGTTTCTTTTAAGGCTATTGTTTCAGTCCAACATGTAAAGTAATCTATAGCAGTCAATATCCACTTGTTTCATTGCGATGAATATGGATTTAGCATACCAATAAAGTAAATACCCCACTACAAGAATGGTTGATCCACTGAAATAGGCTATAGAGGCAACAAAGCTAAACATTCTTTTCCAACAAAGAAAACACATTTCTTACATTTGTTGATCCTTTCTTAGCAGTCCTTGAATATGATAAACCAATAGTAACCAACTTCCATAATTTTTAAGTTTGTAGTACATGCTATAAGTGACCTTCTACAGGTATTTCATGAAATTCAGATAATAGTTGATGAATTCTATCATAATACACTCGTCTACAAAAAATTCCATTTATATCTCTTTTAAATAACACCCCATCAATGAAAACATAAGGTATAACTTGTAACCTAAAATATATTCATTTTTTCTTGTCCATACCTTCCAGATAAGTAGCATGGTGTAGGTAATTAACCAAATCAGTCATTCATCTTGAATCCTAAACTTCTTGACTAAGTTCGGGTTGCTGATTTTCTTGTTGTACCATTGTATCTGACTGATGATACATAATTTTGGCATGTTGTTCTAGATCTTCTGATTTTGTAGCCTACTATTTTTACATATCAGTAATTATGTGCTCACACAAACATTTTCCTCAAATTATTTTCACAACATGAATGTCAACATCATATTCCATAACCTTCGTAATCCAGTCTGCTCTCTTCTCATTCAGCTCTTTGTTTAACAAGAATGTGTTTAACACTTTGATGAGAGACTAAAAAATGTATCTTGTTATTGGAAAGCATGTACTTGAAGTTTTTTAATCCTCTAACTACTGAAAGTACTTATTTCTCAAAAAAGGTATACCTTGTCTTGTAGTCATGCAAACTTTGACCAAATAAAGAAACTAGCTATTGAGTGTTTTCATCATTAACCTAAGTTAAAATAGTTGAAATAGTCTCAGCTCTTGCAAGTGCATACATTGCAAAATCTTTATCAAAATTTTGGGTTTGCAAGAGTAGGTGCTTGTGAAATGGTTGACTTAATGGCTTCAAATCCTTTTTCTCCCTTCGCTAGTCAAAGAGAAAGTCTTATCTTTTTTTAACATAGATCTCAATGGATTGACTAATGCTACAAAATATGGAACAAATCTTCCAACAAAGTTTATTTTTACAAGAATTTTTTTTAATGATTTCTTATGATGAGGCAAGGACAACTATGAAATAACTTCGATTCTAAAAGGATCAATAGATAAACCCTGTTTAGAAAAAATATGACCAAGCAATTTACCTTGATGTACTAAAAGAATGGACTTTTTGGGATTCAAAGATATTCCAAACTGTCTAGAAAGCTGAAAAATCTGCCTTAATTGTATTAGATGTTCATCAGAATATTTTGAAAATATGGTGTTATCATCTAAGTAAACCAATATGTATTTATTTAATAACTTGTGAAACACCATGTCCATTTCACGTTGAAACGTTACACCAAAATTTGAAAGGCCAAAAGGCATTCTTTTATAAGAATAAGTACCCCACTTTGTGGTGAATTTTGTATTATATTTGTCTTCTTCACACATAAGGATCTGATTGTATCCACAATAACCATCCAAAAGAGAGAATTTTTCTGAACCAAAAACTATTCTCAAAATCTGATCCATATTTGGCAGCGGATAATGATATTTTACTGAAGATTTATTTAGGTCTCTAAAATCCACACATAGCCTAATCTCTCCATTCTTTTTCTGAACAGGAACAATATTATCTACCCAACTTGAATGCTTAAATAGAAAGATAATACCTAATTCGATCAACTTAGATATCTCTTTTCTCATTAATAGCTCAATTTTTGGATTTACGAGCCTTTGCTTTTGTGTAACTTGCTTGGAATTTTTTTGTAACTCTATTATATGCTGAGCTGAAAATTGGGTCAAATCCTCTCAGTTCTTGGTACTTCTAAGAAAAATAATATCTTAATTCATTACATAGTTTGATAAATGACCGTTTTTTAGCTGAAGAACATACCTTTTCTAATAAATCAGTTTCTTTTCACCATCCACCAAGATTTCTTCGTAGTTATCTCCATGAGTTCAAATATTACCTTTGTCTTTTCTTAACTGATCATCAAAACTGAAAATGTCTTCTAACCTGACAAATCCTTGAGGCAAAATTGTTTGTCTTCAATTGAATAATTCATTCACCATAGAAGTATTACAGTTTTTTCTTATTTATTGTAGAAAATTTAGCTTCTTGTTGCAAAAATTTGTAGATCTGTTCATCATCTTCAAAAAATAACAAAATTTCTTCATTGTTCAAACACTAAAGGTCTAATTATCAAGTTTATGTGTGGCTATAATTTACTAGTTTTCAATCTTTTCTAGTACTTTAAAGCTAGCACCAACTGCTGCAAGTTTGTCTACATTCTTATTTACAGCTCTTATGATAGATTAAATATTAATAACATGAAAATCATACATAAAGTTTGAAACTCTATGTTTGTAGGATTTCAACAATGAATTATTACACATATTAATTTTTTTCACTTGATGAATAACTAAATCTGAATCACCAAAAAATTATAAAGTATTGATACCTCTCTTTCTGGACCTTTGCAAGCCATGAATTAAGGCTTTGTATTCAACTATATTACAAGTAAAAGAAAACTGTAGGCTTAAAGCTGAAAAGAGCCTTTTGTTTGAAGGGGAAGTAAGCATTAAACTTGCACCTTGTCCTTTCTTATTTTTATCTCCATCGAGGTTAAGCTTCCATAGCCCTTCTGCTCTTTTTTCTATTTTTGGATGGTAAAGGAATTGGTCCATTTTCTTCATGTAAGTAATAAACATAGAAGAAATCTTCTGCTTCTTTGAAAGGGTGTTAAACATGTTCCTCTTGATTTTTTTCATCCATAAACATATTAGAAACATCGTCTAGTGCATAAACATGTGTTGTAACATCAAAATTAGATTGATCTAAAAATGCATAATTTACTGCAGCATTTGAAGCGTGAGGCTAAATGTGAAATCTAGCCAGAGGCTCTAAATTTACAGTAACTATGGTTCCATACCTTGTAGTGAAGAAAAAAATTACGAATCTAAAGAGAGAACCTCCTTTTTTCTGTAAAATCTCATGATAAACATAAGGCAAAATAGGGAGGTAAATCTACAATAGTCATATCTTGTAAAATAGTGACATTGGGAAAAACATGTAAGGTTACCTGTAGATTTATGATAATGCCAACTATGTTGGTAGTTGTTTCCTCTAGCTACAACATCCTTTTCTCTATAAGTTCATATTGTAGGCCTAATTTTTCTGCAATTGTTGTTCGCATAACTGTGCTACTTGCACCACTGTCAACCATGCATTTATGAACTAAATTGTCTCTAATAATCAGAGATAGGTAAAATGGTGGTGGATTCTTGATATCATGAGCATTTAAGACCTTTTGAACCATCCATTTAACCTACTTAATGTGGTCTTGATCCATTGTTCCAAGGACCATGTCTACTTTATAGGATTCCTTCTCTACTAGTTTCAACGAAATATGCAGCTTAGCAAGCTCGTGAGAAAGTAAATCTTGTTGTCCTAGAATACTTAGAGCATCCCATAGTGAAATATTAATATTGTGCTTCTTCATTACATCAACAATGTTAAAAGAAGCAACCATTTTAAAAATAACTTATACTTTTTTAGCATAGGATTTAGCAAAAACTTACTCTGCTTCAGTAGCTTTTGAAACCTAAGGTATGAAAAGTCTTTTGGGGTTAGGGTGAAATTTTTTTTGTTGGTCCTTCTGATCTGAACTACTTATTGTTTTTTGAGGAACAACAAGTAGTTCAGATCATAAGGACCAACACAAAAAATTGCACCCTAACCCCAAAAGACAAACAACAAGATTGTTATCTATTTTATGACCTGTAATTAGCATTTTATCAGTAACTGTGGGTAGAACAGGTCTATTTTGTTGTTTTTTCTCTCTCTTGAGCCTTTTTATAGGATCTAGTTGTGACTGTAATAAAATCTTCATCTCAAAAGATTACCAATTTTTTTCCTGGTGGTTTTTTATTATGAGCTTCTTTTTATCCACTCTTCATTTGAGGCATGAACGATGCTTCAGGTTGAGGTTGTGCAACAAGGCTTATATTCAGGATTGCATTTGGACAATTGACAGCTGAATGAGGCTGATTACAAGGTTGAAACCATTCTTCTATGACCATGTTTACTCAAACAAGAGCGCTAGATGAACTAGAGGCTTTTGGGTCAAACTTCCTTGGCTGATATGTCTATCTATAATTTTGATTTTTCTGATAAGGCTGCCTATTCTGTTGACTTCACTGATTTTACTAATAAAAAAATTTATATGGCCTATTAGGTTGAGCTAATTTGTTTTCAATTGATGTCAATTTATTACCCATAGTCTGCAGAGCCTTGAATACATCATCTGATGGAGCTAAAAAAATAGGTTCTATAACGGTAATAGGTTGTGGAATAGGTGATAAATCTGCTATAAGAGGCATTGAAGGCCTTGGTTCCAATTTACTAGCTTAAATAAGGTTGTTTCTAGCCCTAATGGCAATATAATAAGCTACTAGGAGAGTATATCCTCCCATAGACTGAATCATAGTTGAAATATCATTTAGGTTAGATATAATGGTAATAGGTTGTGGAATAGGTGATAAATCTACTATAAGAGGCATTGAAGGCCTTGGTTCCAATATACTAGCTTAAATAAGGTTGTTTTTAGCCCTAATGGCAATATAATAAGCTACTAGGAGAGTATCTCCTCCCATAGACTGAATCATAGTTGAAATATCATTATTTAATGCTATAAGATAATAAAGAAAAGCATGATCAGCTTGAGGATTAACACTAGCTAGAATTCTTTCCTAAGTTCTAGCGAAATGGATATTGAAACTAGCCATAAATTCATGAGGAACTCTTTTTAATTCTAGACAGTGGCTCTATGAGAGATAAATGATCAAAATGATCTTGAAATTTCTTAAGTAATTTTTCTCCCAACTCATCCCAAGTTCTTATGCTCCAAATTTCTAAGGTTCTATACCATCACAAGGCTTTCCCTTTAAATGATGTAGCTAGAAGTCTTAAGGCTACATCTTCATGAGTAATATTATGGACAACATAAAGGGCTGCAACATCTTTCATGTGTTCAATGGGACTAATATAATTTTATTTAGTGAATGAAGGTAAACTTTTCATGGAAGTATTGGGAATATCATGATAAACTAGAATTACTAAAGGGCTTCCATTAATAAATGTCAAAAAATTCCTAGGTGGTTGAATTGCCATTGGAATAACTGGAATTTGAACAAAGAGATTAATACGTGGTGAAGGAATATTAGGATGAGGGTTACCAAAAATATGCCTATTATAAGGTAAGGTATTTCCAAATCTTCTTCTTCTTGCAGAATTCAAAGGTAAATAAATAAAATCATAAGGAATTATTCTTACCAATGATCTTTTAGTCACTTTAGGCATGGAACATGTTACAAAATTGGTCTAAAATCAGCCGTACAGAGTTGCCAAATTAATCTTTTGATCTTTAGAATAAATTCGTGAAACATGTATCTCTAAAAGTGAATTTCTTTTGTTGTGAATTTGCTGTAAATTGTTGTAATTTGCTGCAAATCTGATTTGTAGTCCCACCCGGGTGAGCCAAAAATTATTATCTCTCAAAAGTGTACCCTATAGAGAGATGACTACAGGTGTTCTAAGCTTTCTCTAGATCTCTATATTTCGTAGATACAATGGAAACACCTCGGGTCTGTGGGTATACCTATTGTTGAGGTGAGTCTCTCGATATCAAGGTTGGTTCCTTTTTTATGTATACTAAAATAATATTTTGGGGCTTTGAGGGTAACAAGATGGTTGTAACTAACTTGAAAACTGGGGTTATACACCAAACTTGTTGGAGGGATTTTACTGAGTACATGCACAATTAATTTGAGAATGGATTTTGGATGCACAAACCAATATTTTTCAGCAGAATATCAAGGTAAAACACTGTGTGTATTGAATGAATAAGTCACAACAATATAGTAAGATAACATGCACACTAATATTATGCAGAAATTACTAAATTTGTAGCAAGGTAAGATGATTAATCAGGGAATTTGACATTCATAAGAATTAATGAGATATACACACCACTGTAAATAATTAGGAAGACATAAATCAATTCTCATTTAAGGGAAAAATTGCCAAAATGGCAGTCCAAGAAGTCATTCTCTGTGCGTTGTAATTGCACACAATATATAACAAGATTATTCACCCATCCCTCTAAAAAATAGACTAAAATTTGTACTCACTCATGCATCCTATTTTTACTCCTTTATCATGAATAAAAATGGGAATAAAAATAGACATACTAATCTAATGAGTCATTAATAACCTTGATTACAAAATACTTTCAATCAAACTGTGGTTGTTTGATCTATTTTAAATAAAGTAAGATGAATAATTTGGCTAACAATACCCCTTTCTTGTTGTGTAAGTCTCATCAAATGTGCATACAATATCTATCTTCTAGTGCTTAACGTGACACTTAAAATTTGATCCACTTGCAATGATAAATTTGGCATTTTTTAATTTTTCCCCTGAATGCACATGAAAAATTTAAATTTCCTATGTGAACAAAATAATTATTTTACTTGCAATACTTTGTAAAAATAATTCACCCATGTACTCTATCTTGATGGGGACCACCTTGATGTCCACACTTGGAATTTAGTAAAATTCATTTAACTCTAATTCTTCAACTGTGAGGGCTGCTTATAAACACATGCACAATAAAATAATACTCTTTCTTGTGGAAAATAAGGTAATGAACCTCCAAAAGGCTCCTTTATATTAAAAAGCATGACATCTTCAAACTTTCCCTTTGTGCAGACATTACCTATTATCTTCCATTGATGCACTTATATTACCATGGCATATTTTCATCTTATGTGAATCGACTTTGAATAAAATTGGCATATATTATAGTTTTTGGTTTTTGGTTTGAAAATAATCATTGGTTAGTATCATTCGGTATTTTTGTGACCTATTATTATGTTGGGAACTATTTTATCATAATTGTATAATATAAGGTTTACCTTTTGACTAATCAATGCATCTGTATTTGAGTTTTCAAAGTACTATGGTTATAGGTTGATGAAAATGATTATTTTGAATCATTGAGGATGGCCCCCCTTAAAAAATGGCTCACCCCTTCCTATCTTTTGTTGGTGAAGCTAACCATAATGAGAATAAGGTTTTCTACTGACTTGACATGTGTATGATCACCTGACCCTGGTTAATCTTATAAGACACTGTGGTAGAGTTTATGTTGAATCTCCATTTTGATATCAACCATTGATTGAAGTACTTGTAGGGTCTGAACCATCGATTCTCTAAGCATATGAGTTTTTATTGATCGTGGGATTAATTGATCCTGCAACTAATTCGTGGCCATTCGACTACTCATGGTACTCTTTGGGTTTGGGTCGTTTATCTTGAACTCTACTCTGACTGTGGTAGATGGCTTGGGTTATCATTTGCATCATTGATTTCGACATGGATGATTTTACAACATTGATCCTTAACCCTGGTTAAGCTTGGTTACCCTAGGTTTTTGAGCAAGTTTATTTGTAACCTAAAACTTGATTATTTCATTTGCATGCTCATTTTGGAGGGAAAATCCCTGGAGAATTTTATCTATACCAACAATGTTGATCATCTTGAGCTCGTTTTCCTTTGTAAATCAGTTTTCTGAAGCTCTGAAGATTAAATGTTTCCTCTTGTTTTGATTTTTCGAGCTCTAAGCACAATTTGATGGAGGATGTTGCTGTTATAGTCGATTTGGACTATCTGTTTCATTTCTGAGAATGATATTTTGTATCTCAATCTCTGAGGGAGAACTGTTTGATGACTATCGAGCCTCTACAAGTAATTTGTAAACTTTCTGAGCTTATTTTTCTTACGCAAGGAAATTTTTTGGCCAGATCTGAAACTCTTTGCTAAAATTTCTATCTTTTTTTTGATGATGAAGGTTTTTTGTTTTATGTGTAGTATTTTCAAGCTCTCTAAAAAATACATATGCATTCCTTTCTTGTTTTGTTACTCAATGTGATTTTAATTTTCTTTTCCTTCTTATTTCATGGGTTCCCTTAAAGATTTTGAGTTCGAAACTCATTTTGGGTGTTTATATTTTTTTGCACTTTGTTGATCTTTTGAGGGTTTCCTCTGCCCTGTACTTGGGTATTTTGGTTTTGTTTCTTGAATATTGAAAACTATAACTCTGATGAAGTGGGTATTTTCATAATATAAACTTAATGAAATGCTTCCAGTAATGAGATCTAAATTTTTTGATCTCTTTCCTTTGATTTGATGGCTTGCTATTTCTATTCGGCTAACGGGTTTCAATATTCTACCTATCATTTATGAATTTTATTGCTCGAACCCGATATCTTGGGTTCCATGTAATAACTCACTATTACATTTGAGTCCAAACCCCTACATTTTACTTTTCTGTGCTAATTTTCCAATACCCAAAGTTGGGTTCTCCCTGCTTTGTCTTGGAGCAAGATTTGGGTTTTAATTTCTGAGATCAACCTTTGGCTATTAATAAAAACCCTTTTCCTAAGATTTCTGATATCAGAATATATAGGGGGAACTCTATGTATAATCCAGTAGTCTTTCCTTTAATTCATTACTCTCTATAAAGTTGGTATTTCCTCTATTTTGGCCTGAGCTCAAGCATCTTTGAATTTGTGATATGTTTCAATCCTTTAGAGATAAATGAATTAGAACTTGACTGTAATTACTTGATGGATAAGCTCCTTACCCACACTTTTATCATGTGGATTTATGTTTGGATTAAATTTCTCTCTTCTCACTATAGACCATTAATGCTATACTTTGATGTATTTATGTTTCCTAAAGTTGTATTTTGTATTTTGGAATCTGAAAGCTCTGAGAATTAATGTTGTTGTAAAAAATATTATGATTGTATAAATCCATTTCTAGGTCTTGTACCTTTAGAACTTAACAATTCATAAACTTTCTTGATCATATATCTTACTTTTAAAGTGTTTACAATATACTTTTAGTAGTCTGTTACTTGAACTTTGATGCTTCTTTGGTTATATAAGAAATTGTTTCTCTGTGAGTTTTATTATAAGCATTTTCTTCTTTTTAATGTCAATATTGATGCCTATGAACATGTGAATGTAGTTATGAATATGTCCTAAGCCTTAAATAATTGATCATGTATACTGAGTTATACTCTAGAAAATTGATGTACAATAATGAGTATGTAACTTCTTGACTTGTAATACAATTTGACAGTATTGTCTTGTTGAACCTCCTGTACTTGAATCTTTTAACTTTCTTCTCATCAGCACAAGTCAATTTATACCTTGTTCTTTCATTGATGATTGTTGAAGCATGCTTCTGTATTGAACTTATGTGAAACTCAACAATGTATTTGTTTAGATTTACATTACTTTGTCATCAATCCTTATGTAGAATTTGTTTTAAAAAAACTGAAAGATGAAAAATTACAATTGCTCTATTTTGATGGCTAAGAGTTGTAATTTCTTGAGTTCAAAGATGAATAGTGATCTTCTTCAGTTTAATATTTTGTGATCCTTTATTTCCTTGAGGAGATGCTGATCAGAATAGATAAGATCGATTTCATTTGATATAAACCTTGTGATTTGTAGATCTTCTCTTGAGGATTCTTTATTTTCTTGCACTTATAATCTTTAGATCTCGAATGATTCCTATTTCCAGAACCTTTTATTTTGTTTATTTTTGGCACATCTTCTACAAATGTTGATATTCTGACAACACTTTCCAAATTTGATTTCTCTTGAAGATTCTTTATTTTCAGCAAGTCTCAAAACCTAAATAATGTAGTGTACCAGAAGAACAATTCATAACTGTAATCAATGATTGTTGTTGATATGGAATATTTCATTTTTGTTTCCTGGGTTAGTATATCATATGATCCTATATGCATTCAATTTTACTTCATGAAAGATGCACTTCTTGAATCTATTGAGAGTATACATATCACTCTTCTACCCGAGTAATTGATTTTTTTGCATATCTCTAATTTTTCTTCAGTATTATGATCACTATGAACTTATTTTGATTCTTGAATCATGCTAGAACTTATAATTTTATTAGAAACTATGAGTTTTTTTAAATGATCTGAAATCTGAAACACTTTTCTTCTCTTCTCTAAGTTGTATATTTGTTTTTGATACAAATTGATTCTTCGCTCAGCTAGAGTTCTGTGTTAATCATTTTCAATAAAACCTTGTAACTGAATGTTGTTATTTTCTTTATAACATGCAACCATGATGCATCTGTTACCTTTATAAGCACTTTGATGGTATCTTTATATTATCTAATGATGCAGTGTATTGAATTGAGGTGAATGCCTTCCTAGTTGATTTTTTTAAAAAAAAATTGACATTGGATTTTTAAAGGAGGAAATATCCTCTCCTGTAGGCTTGAGGATTTTCTACCCCATTTAGTCATGATACTCAAATACTCTGTAAGGAAAGTTGTAACTTATGTGAAATTATTTTTTGCTTTGATACTCCATTCACTTATGCATTGAAACTAGAAGCACTTGCTTGAGTTGAATTCTTGATGGTTTGTAGCCTAGAATGATTTCTTGCATACTTTTATCATTTTTTTAACTACAATTCATGAAGATTTTTGATATGATAACTATTGACAATTTTTTCACTTGTGTAAAAATGGGAAACTTGAAACTTCGTTACAATGGATAGCATTGGTGAAGCATACCTAAGCTTTGGGAGATTATATTAGATTATGTTGTTACTGCTGATTTGTTTAAAAGATTACATGAAATATGCATCTATGTGTGCTGTTACAAAATGTAACAGATCACATAGTCTACAATTTCATGACCATCCTCAGCAAAAGAACACAAGCCCCAAAGGATAGTTATGTTGTCTTGATGAGAACATCCAATTGCGGAGTAGGTGAAGTGTAAAGTTTTGAAAACAAAAAACATAAGTGCAGATCACACATAAACCAGAGTTCATTACTTAATGTTACAAGTTATATTCAATGTTATTTCCTTCATGATTAAGACATTCAGTTATGTTACTGAGCTGTTTAGTTCATTATACAATCCATACAGAAAGTAGAAATGCAGAAAGAGATATACAACTCATTTACATAATTCAATGCTTTATTCATAAGGAGAGTCAAATGTTTCCCACAAAAGCTATGGGATGTAACTAAAAAGTAAAATACAACTACTGAAAAGAAAGATACACATGCATGAAATAGAAAGAAAAGGAGTATGAGGGTGAACCCATCATTGCCTTGTATATTCTTTGTTGTGTAGAGCATCTCTTTGCCAGCACCTTCATCCTCAAGTCATGTTACCTGAAAAGAAAAAACAAGTCAACCATTAGTTATGAGCTCAAGGATCAAACCATATTCCTACACTATCCTACTTCATGCATATGAATCTTCCCCTAAGCAGGAGATGTAGTCTACTTGAAGGAAAAACTGCATGCATGGTTTAATCACTCATAAAGAACAAAGTAAAAGAAAGAAGAAAAACATGGACATAAGAGAGGCCAAAAAGCCTAAATATTTCCTAACTGTTTCCCTAAGTGTGTAGGTACAAGTTACCGCCAAAGAGAGAAATAAATAAGTCATAAGTACATGCTAAGAAGAAGGAAAAGTGTAACTCGAAGTAAATAGCAAAATTTCTGCAAATGGAAGGGGTTAGAGCTCAGAAGAGAGAATGGAAGATAGAAATACATTTTTTAGTTTGCAAAGAAGAGGGGAGAATCAGATTTTAACAAGATGAAGTTAAAAGTAAAAAAGGATTACAATTGAAACAGGATTAGAGAGAAGATTCTAGGAAAATTTTGACAAGGCTTCACCATGTAAAAATGGAAATTTTATAACTTTTCATCATACGGTTTCAATTAGTACATGCTTTAAAAAGAACTATGTGAATCAAATATGTGATACAAAAATCAAAAAAAAATATTACATGATCAAGAGAAAAATCTATCACGTTTTTAGTTTCTTAATTGTTATATCAGTTTAGCATGAAAAGTGTTACTTTCTGTATCCTGAAATCAGAATACATAACTACTATTTATGGAAATGCATTAAAGAAAAGATTTTGAAAAAGAAAAATTACCAAGGCTTCGCCTTATAAAATCAACATTTCATATTTTTCAACATATATAATCAGAGCTGTAATGAAAGGAAATATAGTATATAATGCAAAAAAAGAATTCTTTATAACTTCAACAGCTGAAGGGAATTGAAATTCCAAGATAATCTTACAAATTTCAGCTTTTCTAAGTTGCATTTTTTCAAAATAAAGTAGATATGAGAGCATAGAATTACTACAATGACAATGAAGTTCATTCATTTAAAGTAGGTAGTACTCATCTATGACATGAGCAGAAGCTATTATAGGTGAAAAATAAAGAGATATCTCATGATTCCGTTAAAAGTGAGAAGTAATTCAAGTAACATATACGGTTTATAAAGGGTTTCAGAAAGAGATAATAACCTAGATTTAAGGTATAACTATCTTTTTTAGAACAGGTCTATATCTATCCAGAAGAGAATTTTTCAAGAAATAATGAAATGGGAACATGATTCAGTTTTCTTAAAGAGTATTACAAATATAATGCAGAGCTGAGTACATAAGTTATTTTCTGTTTCCAAAATTATTAGTGGATTACAAACTATTATTTCAAAGTAGAAATTTCCAAATAACAAGAAACTAGTTGCATTCAAGCACTCATCGTAGTAGGAAATTTTAGTTTTCAAGTGATCTCAGATCCAAAGAGTCATAATAAACTATGCAATTAAAGGAATTTTATAGATAAAAAGTTAGATACAAGGCTCAAAACATCTACAAATTATGTCAAAGTGTAGCAGAGAAACATCAAATTGCAGAAAGTAAAGTGTTTTGAGCATCTTAAAACCATTTAGGTATTAGAAACGAACAAGAAAAATCAAGAATCAAATTTTTCATAAGATTTTATGAAATATGCAGGATTTGAGCTCAAGGATTCTCAATAAAACAGAAGTAAAAGCACTTGACAAAAGCCACTAAATGTGGAGATTCAGGGAATCGAATTTCAATGCCAAATACAATCTTAACTTACATTGAAACATAATACAACAAATGTCTACACTCCCTACCTTATTATGGCCATCATAAACTAATTCAAGGTTTGAATGTTCAGGAAAATCCTTCTTTTTTTCAAAACATGAAGTGTATTTTGGCTCTAAAATATGCACATGAAGCAAGAAATAGATCAAATAAAATGATGGAAATCTCAAATCAAAAAAATAGAATGCACAAAGATTTTAAGCCCAGATGGTAATAATAAAAACTCAGATCTAATTTCATTTCAAGAAAAGAAAATTTGATATGTGAATACCCTCATCAAAATCAGAGCAGAATGGAATAGAGTGCAAAATGATTCAAAATCAGACAAGAAAATACAGATCCTCAGTTTTCATCACAAGCCCATTAATGGGTATCAAAGGAAAAATCATAATAAAGAACAAGTACATATTGTTCAAATTTAATCTAAGCAACCCTCAAATGGTCATCAAGTTCAGCAAAGGAAGTAACCCAACATGAGTTTTAACTCGAGATCCACAAAGGAGCCAAGAAGACACAAAGTATGCAAAGGAAATGGTGAATTATTAGAGCTTCGAAGTCAAGGTAATAAGAACAAAACAATTACCATGCTCAGAAGGTCAAAGACTTACCATCTTCACATCAAAACAGTGATGCTAATAGGGCATTGGTCCCGGTCAAAAAAGCCGAAAGGATGAAGAAATGCAAATATTTGAGCCTCACAACATTACACTACCTCAAAGTAACAATTTTTGACCCTCGACTAATCATCAAGGAGGTTACAGAATTCATAGAGATCAGAGGGTAATAGAAGTGCTGAGCTCGAAGTTCAAAATGAAAGTTGCCACGTTAAAAGAAAACTCACTCAAATCCTCGCTCAAAAAAATGGCACAAACCATGACTAACAAAAGAACCACAAGAATCTACAGATTCTTGAATACCCAGAAAGCAAAGGAAGCAGAAGAGCTGAGCTCACAAAGCTCAATGATGGTGACCACAAGGTCTCGTAGAGAGCTTGATAAAAGCGAACAAGACAAAAAATATTTTGCATGAAAGTTGAGCTTGAAATCTCATTCAGAACCATTACATGACAAACATTATAGAGCTCGAAGTGATTTAACCATGGTGTCAAAAAAAAAAAAATTCCAGGGCTTTTCCTGCAGTCTAAAAAGTGAAATGAAGTGATCAACATGTTGAAGATTTACTTCTACATCCAAATCGGGAGTGGAGTCAACAAACCCTAACCGCGATCAGAGATCAATGACTAACCTTCATCCCAACTACGAAGATCAAAAAACCGATGATTGATCAACAATACCGAAGCAACTAACTCCAGTTAACATCAACCGACCACAATTAATGCAGATCAAACATGACTAACCATAGGTTATATATCAACAACCACTTTAAAAAGGGACATAGATCAACGAACATGATCGAAAAATAGGTTCTAATACCTAACCGTGGTTAGGTCAACTTTAAAAAAAAGAGCTACCAACAATACTCCCAAGGGTTGAGTCACCGTGGAGAAGGGGCTAGCCAACATGTCAATATGAAAATAATTCCATTAACTTCCAAAGTCTATAACTAGTGTATACAATCAAATAACCAAAAGGGACCGATCAACATTATATTGCCAATGATCACCAAAAAGGTGAAAATTTAAAATATAAACCATGCAATGTATCAAATAAATCAACTGCTGACAACTATGCATGGTAGTGAACAATGCAAAGGTGGAAGGTCTCATAGTGATGTGTCAAGTCCACAAGGTGGCCAAACCAAGTGAGTTAAGGGTGGTCCCCATAAGGAGGTTGGAGTGGAGTTACAAATTTTCACTCATGTGACCACTCAGGAAAATATGTAAATATCAGAACATGCGCACATAGCAGGTGGTCCCCACAAGACTAATTATTTTTGTAAATATTGCTAAGTGTTGTAATTATTTTCTCATAGGCAGAGAGTTGTATTTTTGCATGCTTCACAAGAAGACAGAACAAAGAAGAAGATGAATTTTGCATGCTTAAAGGAGGGAGACTTCCCTAGCAAGCAATTTTATTATTATCAAATTATTCACCCATTCTTTTCTTAAAAATAGAACATTCAACTTCAATTTGACTGCATTGTAAACAAAGCTATTAATGCCTATTTTTAATTGAATGCTCTAGTTTGTATTATTTTATCCCTTTATTTATTATTAAGTAAAATTAGGATACAATTAGAATGCATGGGCGAGTACAACCTTAGTCTATTTTTAGGAAGGGTAGGAATTTTTTTTTTGCTATATATTGTGTGCCTTTGCAAAGCACAGGGAATTATTCCTGGAGGAATTTTAGATATATGAGTACTGAAGCAAATTTTGCCAGTTTTGACCTCTGACCTGTGAAGTATTTTCTTCTTTTTCAAGCTATTTTGCAGTCTTGTGTATGTTACATTAATATTGTGAATGCAAATTCCCTGATCAACCACCTCACCTTGCTGTAAATTTTAGTCCTTTCTGCTTAATTTTTAATGTGCATGTTAACTCATTAGTATTGTTGTGATCTTCCCTCAGTGCAATCAAGTGTTTTTCCCTTAGATATTCTATAGAAAAACTATTGGTTCGTGCATCAATAATCCTTCCCAAATCAGTTGTGCATATACTCAGTGAAATCCCTCATACAAATTTGGTATATCACCTTAATTTTAATTATTTTTTATAGTCATCTTTTTGTCTCAAACTCCTAGAAAGTAGGTTAGGATACACCAATAAGGAACCAGCCTTGATACTGGAGACTCACCTCAAAATAGGTATACCCACAGACCTAAGGTGTTTCCATTGTATCTACGAAAGAGAGAGATCATTTGTGCAAGCTTAGAAAACCTTTAGCCATCTCTCTATAGGGTGCACTTCAGAGAGATAACAAGAACATTTGACTATTTCTTATGAGTGCACACTTCCTTATTTACTTTGGTTGAATTTACACTTGTAACTTTTGAAGAATGTAATTTCCTTGTTTTATTTAATTCTTAAATATCCCTTTAAAGGTCTCTTTATAGTTTGTACCTTTTATCTTTTTGATTTGAATCTAAGATGGAAAATACCATCTTGTCCTTTATAATAATTTCTGCATGAAATTGTACGTCACTAATATCATTTGCTTCCTGTACATACTTGACCAATTTTAACTGTTCTATTGAGCTAATATATTTCATTCAAAACCTTAGATCTTTCTCATTTGTGGTATCTCTTGTAACTATCCTATTCATGGGTTCTTATAGAGGTTTGTTAATGAAAACTAGAAGATACCCCTACTTATTTCATGTGCTTTAGTGAATACTTTGTTCTAAAAAAATATTTCTTACTTGTATCTACTGTCTCACTTCTATTTCGGTGTTCTGATGCCTCCTTTCTATGCATCATACCTTATTTGAAAACGTTTCTAAATATTTCTGATCCTCATTATTTACTTTACACTTTCCTATAATCTGATTAAAATCTTTGATGAAAAGATTTTTTTTCTATTTACATTTTCTTTTTTCCTAAATTCCTTGAGCAAGCATTTTCCTTTGTATACCAGTAATCATTTTGAAAAATATTTTCTTTTCTCTAGTTTGCTATCTATATTTACACACTTAAAGAAATAGTTAGAAAATATGTAGGTTTTTTGGCCTCTCTTGTGTTCCATAGTTTTTCTTTTTTCTTTCTTTTCTGAAATGATTCTAGCAGTCATATGTGCTATTGTAGAATGCTTGCTTTCATATCAATTGTGTATTTGTATGTGATGTACCTATACACTTCTTCTATTTTGAAATCCATCTGCATGTAGTTAGATAGTACAAGGGTACAAATTAAACCCTGAGATCAATGTTTGATGACAATTCTCTTTCATTTTTTAGGTACATCATGGATGGTAGGAGAGTTGAGTTAAAGATGGAGCTGGAGCTGAAGTGAAGAATACCATAAGAGAACCCAAGGCAATTATGGGTTTCTTCTTTATCTTTTTACTTTTAACTTTAGGCATATGAACTTCTTCCTTCAATAGTTATGAGTTATAACTCACGGATTGTGTGGGAGATATTGTACTTCTTCATGAATAAATAACATTTAATTTCTATTCTTGAGTTGTATATTTCTTCATACTTTCAGTTTATGTCATGTATATTGATTTTATAATGGAATAAACAACGTCATATACATAATTAAATGTATTTATTATGGAGAAATATTTAAAGAGTTGTGAAATACATATAACTTAATAATGAACTCTCTTTCTTGTAAATTTCAACTCTATTTTTTGTTCCCAAATGTAGCATTTAATCTAAATTTTGATTCCTTCCTTCATCAAGGCAATGAATTATTCCTTCCGGGATTTTGTGTTTCGTTGCTTAAGAGGGACATGGAATGATAGGCTATGTTACGTGTTACATTTTGTGACAACACACATAGTTGCAGATTACATGTAACTAAACACTTGTTGCAAACTAAAAAACATAATAAAAATCTAATGCCTTGCCCTAGTTAGGTTCATCTCCATCATTACCATCCATCCTACACGAAGTTTAGAGTTGCCAATTTTTTTACAAGTGCAAAAAACTGTCAATTGTTCTCAAAGGTTAAATTTTTATAAATATTATTAATAGTGAGGCCAAGTGCCTCTTTTTTGAATTATAAAAATTGATAAAAATTAAGTAAAGTTAAAAAGTTATAAAATTTACAAAAATTAAAAATTGATAAAAATTAAAATAATTTTTTTTAAATGAATTAATTTTTTTAAATTAAATAATTTTGAAATTTAAAATTAAAAAAATTAAAAAAATTCATTATTAAATTAATAAAAATTAGAAATTAGTAAGAATCAAAAATTAAGAATTGCAAGTGTATCATACCTAGGTCGAGGAGATATGAGATCCAACTCTAAGGTTTATAATCCATGTGAGAATGAGTTAAAAGATCCAAAAGTTATTATATGAATAAAACCAGTCAAAATCGTCATTATGATTAACAAACACAATTTGTAAATATAAATAGAAACATGCGTTGCATATGCAATATGTGATATGATTTTTAAATCTTTATATGCCTCACGTTTAGAGACTGTTAAGATTTCAATCAAGAAACTAATATACAACAAGAAATTAATATGCATATTTTGAGATTCATGTGAGTCGTAATTTTGATTAAATTTAATCTAATCATAAATCTATAAAAAATGTTATATGATATTGGAAAAGATGAAACCTTACTGTAGATAACTTATACACATAGAAACATTCTTTATGAATTTTTAATAATAAACACAATGCAATATAAAATCCTAAATTTTTAATCAAAATATCATCAAAAAAATAAACCATAACATGAAAGAAAAAACAATAAATGCTAATTCTAGACATCAACCTTTGAATTCTACAACTAAGAAAACTAATGAATTGTTTACGTTTACGATTTATGGTTGTCATAAGATTTTCAGGTCTATAATTTAGGGTTAAGTGTTTGGTATTCATGTTTTACTATTTTATGTTTTTCTTTATAGGGACTAAGCCATATGTTCTTATATGGACAACACCAGTTCAAACTGTCATTATGAGGAAAAAATACAATGCACAAGTATAAGTGGATACATGCGTTACACATGTAATATGATATTCTAAAGCTTGATATGCCTCATGCTTAGAGATGGCTATAATTTCAATGAAGAAACTACTTTTTCCTTATTGTTATGTTTTAAATTTTTTTCATCAGCAATGTCATTATTTTCAATGTGATGGTCATCTTGGTTATGGTGATATTCATTTTCATCATCATCATTTTCATCATCATGATTTTCATCTTCATCTTCTTCTTCATCATCATCATCATCATCATAGAATCAACATCAACATCAGCATCATCATCACCATCACCATCACCATCGCCATCGCCATCGCCATCGCCATCGCCATCGTTGTCGCCATCACCATCGCACATCGCCATCCCATCACCATCACCATCACCATCATCATCGTATCATCATCATTTTCATCATAATCATTGTCATAATTGTCATCATCCTCATTTTTCTTGTCATTTTCATCAATATTATTATCATTGTTGGTATTTATAAAATTATTAATATCAATATTGTTATTATATGTTTGTTAACATTAATAGTAATATAATCATCGTTATTGTCATTTTCATCCACAATGTGATTGTCATCTTCATGGTTATGGTCATTTTCATCATCATTTCCATGATCATCGTTGTCTTCATACATGTTTATAGTTAAAGTTTTACAGATAAAAATTATTTACAAGTTTTCTGTTGTTCAACATGAGTGCTACTATTCACAACGTCAAGTCAATTTTTCAGGGATACAATGATTTTTAAAGATTTGTTATTATCATTTAGTATTTACTGTTGGAAATGAGGTGTTTCAACCTTGTTTGGTTTATTTGAATTTAATATTTTCCTACAACCGTTTCACATTGTCTAGGCTCTAAAAATAGAAATAAGAGTTGTCAAAAGATTCCCATATGATAGCATATCATGGAAGGGCTATTTTTAGAGATATTATGAAAGATTTTATGACATCTATGAGGGTCAAAAATAGGGGAGAATATTGTGGACGTGGGAGCCTATTTTTAGACCGAAATTTTGCTCTTTAATTCTATCCACCTCATGAGTGTTTTGGCACATGGTTTTGTAAACCATAGGTGGTTTCCTATATAACCGGAGGTCTATAAATTGAAGGCTTGGAGAAGCAATTGGTGTAGTGAGTTTTAATCCTCCTAGAATTATTTCTGGTGATACTCCTATAAGAAACTTGCTCTGCAAGTGTATGTAATCTTGTTATTAGATTTGAAATACATTGAGTGGGATTTTGGAGTGTGGGGTTTTTTATCCGAAAGGATTTTCCCCACGTATATCTGGTGTTTGTGTTTCTATTATGAATATGTTGTTGATACTTCTGTAACTGTTTTACTATGTTGAAAAGTTTTGCATAATATCTCTCCTCAAAGATTAGCATAGGAAGTTGTTCCGCTACTCTTAATTTCCTATCAAGTGGTATCAGAGCCTGGTCACCTTTGGTTTCAGTTGTGGGTTGTTGGGTTTTTTGTGCTAATCCAGGTTTGAGTGGGAGCTTGTGCAGAGAATACTTTGTTATCTGGTTGCAGATATTTTTTCAAATGGTGAGCACATCGGGGAGGGTTGACGTAGAGAAGTTTTCTGGCACAAAATTTGAAATGTGGAAGCTGAAGATGGAAAATCTGTTGGTTGATCGAGATCTATGGGATGCTATGGATGAGAAGGTCCATAGGCCTACGGATCCAGTTTTGGCTGCACAATATGATGTAATGGATAGAAAAGCTAAAGGTCTTATTAGACTATGTCTTGCAGATTCTATCCTGATAAATGTCAATGAAGAATCCACTTCAGAGAAGCTTTGGAAAAATATGGGTGAGATATACCAAGCTAAGTCTTTAGTAAATAAGATTTTCTTGAGGAAGAAGTTGTTTTCTTTAAGAATGGAAGAAGGTGGACAAATATCTGAGCATCTGGAAACATTCAATATGTTGGTGACTCAGTTGAGCTCGGTTGGGGTTAAAATGGACGAAGAAGAAAGGTGCCAAACGTTGTTGGTTTCATTTCCAAACTCATGGGATAGCCTAGTCATGGCCATTGGGAGCACTTCAGTCACTCTGAAGATGGAGGATGTTGTTGGTTCTCTACTCTCTGAAGAGATGAGAAGGAAGGTCTCTCTGAACGCTAAAGAGGCTTTGAGTGTTCGAGGAAGAACAAAAGAACGAGGAAAAGATGAGAAGAAGCGTGGCCATTCCAAGAATAAGGGGAGATCAAAATCCCATGGTAAGTCCAAGGCGATATGCTGGAACTGTGGAAAATCTGGACACTTCCAAAGGGAATGCAAAGAAGAAAAGAAAAAGAAGAAGAAGAAGTATGATTTTGATTTTGAATCCGAAAAAGAAGATGGAGATGCCTTTATTACAGCTTTGGCCACTCGTGCAAGTGATAATGCATGGTTGATAGACTCAGGTGCATCTTTCCACATGAATCCTAACAAAAATTGGTTTAGTAAGTATGAAAACTATGATGGTGGTAAGGTATATTTGGGTGATAATTCTTTCCTTGAAATTTCTGGTCGTGGTAGTATTCAGGTGGAATTTTCTGATGGTAGAATTAGAAGATTTGATGGTGTCCTTCATATCCCAGGAATAGCAAGAAATTTATTATTTGTTACCAAGCTAATAGATGCGGGTGTGCATGTATAGTTTTCTGAAGCAGGTGTGAAAATGGTGAGAGGTGCTATGGTGATAGCAAGAGGAAGTAGATTGGGTACATTGTACCAACTTGATGCATGCACGGTTGAGTGCAATAGCACTTCGGATAAAACTAGACCAGTAACTACTTCACTGAAAAAGGAGAGGGTTTTCTCCTCTGCGGATGGTCGTGGCTTCTGGGTACCCAAGGGTGCTCTGTCTACCGAATCAAAATTACCTGCAGAGAAGACCATGTTATGGCACCAAAGGCTTTACCACATTGGTGAGAAGGGTTTAAAAGCCCTGAAAAATAAGAACCTCGTTGAGGGGTTGAATGATTGCAATCTGGAGTTTGATTTCTGTGAGCATTGTATTTATGGAAAACAAAACCACGTTCAGTTTTACTCATCTACTCATAAGTCTTCATGTATCTTGGATCTAATCCATTTGGATGTATTTGGTCCTGTTAAGGTTGCTTCTATTTCTAAATCAGTTTATTATGTTACTTTCATTGATGATTTTAGTAGGAGAACATGGGTATATTTTTTAAAGAGTAAATCTGAAGTTTTTAGTCGTTTCAAGGAATTTAAGGCTATGGTTGAAACTCAAACTGGGAAGAAAATTAATTGTTTGAGATCTGATAATGGCGGTGAGTACTGTTCTGCAGACTTTTACAGATTTTGTATAGATTGCGGGATTAAAAGACAAAATACAACTTTGTATTCTCCGGAGCAGAATGGAGTTGCAGAAAGAATGAATAGAACAATGATGGAGAAGGCTAGTAGCATGTTAATTGGATTTGGTCTAAAAAAGAGGTTTTGGGCTGAAGCTGTTAGCACTGCTTTCTATTTGATAAATAGATCTCCTACATCAGCGCTTATTGATAAAACGCCAATGGAGGCATGGTCGGGGAAAAATCCTTCAATTAGACATCTGAGATTTTTTGGCTATGAGGCATATGCACATGTACCTAAGGAGAAGAGAACAAAATTGGATTCTAAGGTTGTCAAATGTATCTTCATTGGATATGGCTATGGTGTGAAAGGATACAAGCTTTGGGATCCTATTGCACAAAAGGTAATATACTCTAGAAGTGTTATTTTTAGAGAGATTAAATCTTCCCCTGTTAATTTTCAGCCAGCACAACATAAAGAAAATGAAAAAAAAAAGGATGTGGTTCAACTTCCTTCTACACCTGAGAAAGTTGAATCGAGACCCCAAAATAGACAAGAAGTTGAGGAGATCTCATCAAGCTCTGAATCTTCAGAAGAGGAAGAAGAAGAGGAAGAAGTGGAAGAATCTCCACCTCAGCTTGTTCAAAAGTCTACAAGGCAAAGGCAACCCCCTGAAAGGTATGGGTATTCTCCTGATGATTGGAAGTGCATATTTGCTTTGAGTACTAACATTGATGAACCGAGATTTGTACAAGAGGCTTTGGGTATGAATGATGCAAAGTCTTGGCAAATAGCCATGGATGAAGAAATGGCAGCCCTTAAAAAGAATGATACATGGGACCTTGTACCATTTCCTGAAAACGGAAACCTGTTGGATGTAAATGGGTGTTTAAGAAAAAGATTGGTTCAGATGGAAATATTGAAAAGTATAAGGCACGGTTGGTTGCGAAGGGTTACTCTCAAGTTGAGGGTATTGATTATGGTGAGATATTCTCTCCTATTGCTAAAATGACATCCATTCGGTTTTTATTATATATTGCAGTAGCTTATGACCTAGAGGTTGAACAAATGGATGTGAAAACTAATTTCCTTCATGGTGACTTGGAGGAAGAAATTTATATGACACAGCCAGAGCATTACATGGTGAAAGGTAAAAGCAAGATGGTTTGCAAGTTAAAGAAATCCTTGTATGGCCTTAAATAAATTCCTAGGATGTGGTACCAGAATTTTGATTCATATGTGTTGAGTTTGGGGCTTATGCGGTCTAAATCTGATCACTGTGTATATTTTAAATCTGATGGTGATTGTTTCCTGGTAATTACTTTATATGTTGATGACATGTTGTTTATTGGGAAAGGAAAAGGTTTGATTTCAGAATTTAAATCTCAGCTCTCTGCAAAGTTTGAAATGAAATATCTTGGTGCAGAAAAACACATACTTGGGATGGAGATTAGAAGAGATCGTGAGAACAAAAAGCTATGGCTTGGCCAGAGTAAGTATGTTTGTTCTGTTTTGCAAAGGTTCAACATGCAGGATTGTAAACCACTTTGTGTTCCTGTTACTTTGCGAACGAAGCTCTCCATTTCACAATGTCCATCCTCCTCATCGGAGATGGAAGAAATGAGCAGAGTGCCTTACCAGAGTGCAGTTGGAAGCTTAATGTATGCTATGGTTTGTACAAGACCAGACATTGCCCAAGCAGTGGGAGTTATTTCTCGTTTTATGTCTAATCCTGGAAGAGTGCATTGGGATGCAGTTAAGAGGGTCTTCAGATATTTGTGGGGTACATCAGAATACTCTATATGTTTTCATGGAAGAGGAGATCAACATTCCCTACATATTCATGGTTTTGTGGATTCAGATTGGGCCGGTGATGTCGATAGCAGAAGATCCACCAGTGCATATGTGTTTACTCTTAATGGTGGTGCAATTAGTTGGATGAGCAAGTGACGGGATGTGGTCGCTTTGTCCACTACTGAGGCAGAGTACATGGTAGCTACTCATGCCTGTAAAGAAGCCATTTGGCTGAAGCGTTTGTGCTTAGATATTGTATTAAAACAGGGTGCAGTTACAATATACTGTGACAGTCAGAGCGCAATTTTCCTTGTGAAGAACCCTACTTTTCATGCCAGGAACAAACACATTGATGTTCAGTATCACTTCGTCAGAGATATGGTCGACGATGGAAGGGTGAAGTTGGAAAAGGTAGAGACAGTTGCAAATGTTGCAGATGCATTAACTAAGCCTGTGAGCACAGCGAAATTCAGGTGGTGTTCCGAGTCTATGGGCCTCTCGACCCTTAGAAGTTGATCCATGATGGTATCTTTCCCTTGGCCCTTGCAAGGTATTCGACAAGTGGGAGATTGTTGGAAATGAGGTGTCTCAACCTTGTTTGGTTTATTTGAATTTAATATTTTCCTACAACCGTTTCACATTGTCTAGGCTCTAAAAATAGAAATAAGTGTTGTCAAAAGATTCCCATATGATAGCATATCATGGAAGGGCTATTTTTAGAGATATTATGACAGATTTTATGACATCTATGAGGGTCAAAAATAGGGGAGAATATTGTGGACGTGGGAGCCTATTTTTAGACCAAAATTTTTCTCTTTAATTCTATCCACCTCATGAGAGGTTTGGCACATGGTTTTGTAAACCATAGGTGGTTTCCTGTATAACCAAAGGTCTATAAATTGAAGGCTTGGAGAAGCAATTGATGTGGTGAGCTTTGCAAAGTACTGTGAAGTTGGAATCCTCCTAGAATTGTTTCTGGTGATACTCCTGTAAGAAACTTTCTCTGCAAGTGTATGTAATCTTGTTATTAGATTTGAAATACATTGACTTGGATTTTGGAGAGTGGGGTTTTTTATCCAAAAGGATTTTCCCCATATATATCTGGTGTTTGTGTTCTTGTTATGAATATGTTACTGATATTTCTGTAACTGTTTTACTATGTTGAAAGTTTTGCATAATATCTCTCCTCAAGATTAGCTTAGGAAGTTGTTCCATTACTCTTAATTTCTTATCACAGTTGTGCTCCTCCAAAATAATTTAGGTGGCTCTGTGATTGCATTGACTAGAAATGTAGTCATCATGTTCATTCATGTGGCTGCTAGAATTCTGTGAACCATTGCAATACTGATGGTACACTTGAGCAACTATGAATTTGCTGCAGGAGATTTATGTGAAGATGTGCCGATTGTTAAGAAAATCATGATGACATAGTGAAGTTGGCATTACGTCCTCTGAGACAATAGACTGCGCATTATCATATTTCCTCGAGTGAGCCTGTTGAGGGGAATCATACTGACCCCAAAATAAATGTCTATTTTTCCTAGTGGAATTGCCCTGCTCTCACTTGCCACGAAACCCATATATTGTATCCACTCTCATTCTACTATTTGGACTTGCTTGAAATAGCTGGGGTGTTCTGTGTAATCTATTTTTCAGTATTGTGTGGGGTTTAATTACTTTGATGATTATTGAATGAACCTCCTTATGTCTTCCATGCAGCAGCACTGTAGATCTCCAAGAGCAAGTTTCTAATTGTGAAGAAAATGGACATTCTCCAGTGAAATGAATGGGTTCCACGCAGTAGGTCAAGATGCCCAAATGTGGACACAAGTCAAGTAAGAGTATCTCTGATACGAATGATTAGAAATGTGGGGATAGCATGGTAAAATGATTCAATGGGCCCAAAGACTTACCATTCGTAAGAAAAAACACATGGCTATTTGTAGAAAGAAATAAGATTAGAGTTACGATTTTTTTGACCTTCCATGAAAGGGGATAACTTATCATTAGGTATTAAATGTAATCAATGTATTAATTAAGAGCTATCTCAAAAAAAATTGGTGGTATTCACTAGCACGCTGAAAGCTATACAGAAATAAGGATTAGGCCAAGCCTAGTAAAACATATAGGAAATATCAACTACTACTCTAACTTACTAGGGTGCCCAGCTTGATGGTACAACCGAAGCATCGACGGAGGTCGTGGTTCTCATAGTCAAGAAGTTGAATCCACTTGAAGCCTATGACATGGATTAACTCTAAAATAGTGTCTGGTTTGACTATGTGTTGAAATCCGACCTCAATGCATGATACGAGCATAGGTAAAGCCATCCCTTGTTTAGAATCACTCCATCATTTTTGCAACGTAATGAATCGAACTTTAAGAATTTTTACCAATCACCGTAAAAACCTAAGGATGCCAAAAGGGAATTAGGAAGATCTGGCAGATGAACCCAATACCACCATTTGTGAGACCATTCAATAGAAGATTGGAAGAAGGAAATTTTTATCACTAACCATGGGGTTAAAAAAAGGCCAGCCCTAGGTGTCAAAGGGGGATCAGGTGACAAAATCACTAAAAACCCATTTGTATTGATCTATAGAGTATGAATATCGAGAACTAAACATATAAAAAAACCCTTGGTTTACATAAATGGACCTCACAATCATGGGACCAAGTAGAATAAATCCATTAATGCAACTATTAACTCTGAGGCCAAAATCTATTCAACCTATAGATAATGGCAGAGGTTTTAAGGACATAAATTGAATCGGTTACCTCTGGGAGTGAAAGGGTAACAACAAGTGTGTCTACTACTTTTTCCACAATGAAAGGTGAATAGGGAGCCGTCGAAAAAACCTGTGGTCGTGTTCCAGAAGTGGCTGCTAGGAAATATTTTAGAGGAGCCATTAGAGGGCCATGAGGGAGGGTATAACCATTGTTGTGCCTAGTAGAGGACCCGCTGCCTTCCCTGTTGTCGTCTGGACTGATATTGTCATTTTTACAGGCCCCATGTTTCTTCGGCCTTGTCGGCGGTGGATTAGGTTGAATGGAAAGGAGGCACTTCCTCTTTGTTGTTTGGCCTAGTGGTCTAGGCATACTTGTGGCCCATATTCCCATGTAATTTCAAATGCATATTCCCCATTTCTCAGGTTGGTATAGGCAATGGCGGGACCGGCAAATAATAAGTAGTTTCTTCTAAGGTTCTTGCGAGCCATCGTGGTCAATTGTTGACCTGAAATCCCTGATTAGGTTCTACAAAATATCATTAGATATGACATCTATGCGGGGCCGATAGTGACATCAATGAGTGAGACATACAAAGTGAGTTGCACTGAAAAGAGTCATTACATTAGAAGTGATGAGATAATTAGGATGAAGTTGGGTATGAGAGTTACTATTATTACTTTGGTAATATTGGATACTTCCACTTAGTGTAATTGGCATAAGTTGAATTCAATATCCCTAATTGATGTTAAAGGATGAAGGTCAATTATTAGAATGAATCCCTACCTTAACGACCATATGGACACTTTGAGCCACTAAGTCCTTGAAGAGTATATAGAATCCATGGAGGAGGGCTTACAATAATTCTTTTTTTGTGTTTTTGGAATTGATTCAAATCCTTTGACATTAATTAAGTCGAAGCATTATCTAATTCTTAATATATGAATGAAGTTTTCATCCCTCTAACATCATTATTGCATCATTATGGTATACACAATATCGATTGGTGAAAAAATCTCCCAGTCTCTGATGAGCATCATACGTACATTAACTTATCATCCAAACATAAAAACATGCAGATGAACCCTATATATGATATTTATGACCATAATTAAATAGACCTAAGATGGTGGGAGAGGCGATTCAATTTTACTGTTCGACCCATAAGACCGAGATCAATAATAATTTTCCTGTTTGTCATGTCGGCAACCCACTTTGAGTATTTCCGCCATGTTACATAATGGCTGTGTTTCAGAGCATGAGACATTTCTAAAACTGAAGACATGATACTCTCAAATTTTAACTATCCCGTCACATGGGAAGGCCCAATGAATCCTAGGACGTCATGGAAGTAATCAGACAACGGTGGGTTAAGATACTGAGGCAGAGAGAGCTAGAGTTGCCCAAGCAAATAATTTTTAGGTGACAAATAATTTTATACATACTTGCCCTAGAGAAATATATAATAGTGTCTCATGGCGTACACTCCTTAATAAAATATATAAATACATTATTATCTAGGAATTGTGGATACCATAGCTACATTTTTATCTAGGGATATGAATATATAAGGAGTGTAAGTAAAAAATGAGGGTCAGACTTAAAATATACCCAAGTTGCATGTAACAATTATCTCAAATAACTTACTAGATACTTTATGGTCTGAAACCATGAAAAATTCTAAACGTTCATCACATTTAACCCTTGCAGAGAGCTAACAAGGCTTTTCAAATTTAATGCACATGCATCTGTGCTCCTGCTTTGAATACCATTGCGTCAAATAAGATTAAGTTGACCAAGTGGAACATTCAAAGTAGTGATTTTATGTCATGGAAACAGATGCCCAAGGATATTGCTATCTATACTTATTCACTTTTTTATTGCCAACATTCTATTGATGTTTATAATATGCTATCTAAAAAACATGTAATGGAAATACTATTCAATTGCATGAACTCCTTATTTTATCATTTGTGGTTGGGTTATTGACCCTATAAACTTATCGGACATTCCATATTTTCGGCCCCTGTTGAGCACCAATTGCACTCATGTAGGTAATGTAAGCTGAGATCAAGACACTATAATGATGTGAACAAGAGGATAATAGATAATGGGAGGGAATGATCCCATTTGTAGCATCGCATATTTCCTTCATACCTACTTGAGCTTAGAATTGTAAAGGGGGCTAAAAAGTGCTCCACGAATGAGACAACCATTTTAGTTGGGTTTCAAACTTGGACACTTATTAGATTTCCATTTATTTTCCCATTTTCGGCGTCTTTACGCCCAAATTCATACTCACATGAATAGGGGATTTGGCCCACCTAGCTCATGTTATAATGATTATCCCACACCTCTAAGAACATGATTAACAATAATTAATCATCCCTAACACAAGTATGAACCATCATGCCCCAAAAATAACTTAGAACAAGTGTTAGTCAAAAATTAATACAATAAAGTTCAAGAGGGAACCACTAAGAGTGTCCACAATATTCAGCAACAAAAACACATGACCAAATGAAAATGAGAAAATGTGATACTTTTAGTCTAGTCAGCCACTTGTGCAAATTGGAGGTACATCTCTAAGTCGCCACGTTATCATATTGGTGAACCTATATCCTGCACACTCGATTGAAATGTCATCATACTTGCTCGATACAATAGATCAAATCAAATGAATCTATATACATCCAATTGATCAAGTCAATATTCAATTTAAAAACACCAATTAATATCCATATGAAGAAAATTTCCAAACTAATATACATTCACAACATAAAAGATATAACCCATTTAAATATCATCTCAATAACATTCATAAAAAGGAAATAATAAGTAACGTAAATAATACTTGTAATATGTACCTCACACACAACCTGCAAATTCAGGGTATAATATTCAAAATAGACAAGATGAGTTTAATCTACATGTATTTGAGAAATTAACCAATATAAGCATTATCCAAAATATAATTCGAGTAACCTTAGATATATAATACCCACCAAACTAAATTGAAACTAAGTTTTGAGGGTAAGGCTTGTAAGTCATCTTTTCGATCCTCGTATTTATTCCTACCAAGGAAATGGTAACAAAAATATATATCAATAAATCATGATACTATTCACTTAAGTTTCTCAAACATGAATCTATGACCAAATCGATTTCTAAGTAAAGAAGTGAGAACCGGAGGGGAACAACATTATGTTTATCAGATTATGTAGCTACCAATTGTAGGTGAGAGGGTAAAAGTGTTGTAAAGAGACATGTCATACCATATGAGGTAGGCATATAGATTTTGGTTGGGATGTAGGGGTATCTGGAGATCCTATGATCAGATTGAGCTATGTTTTGACTGAAAATGTTTTGTGGTTATAAAAGTAAATTTAATTATTATAGAAATCATTTTACGGTAGTACATAGTGGTGAATTGTCAATATTATACACGATGTGGAGTATTTGTTAGACTATAGAGGAACATGGGCCACAATATAAATGAGGCCAGTGTGTATTGGCCCATATGAATAGGGTTCTCTTCAAGTTCGCATTAGATAACCATGGTGGTGGTATAATAAAAGTGACATTGTTATATGTATTGCCCCATGAGCACATTATGGTTTTTCAGCTGATTGGTGGCCTTGTCTAGAATAGACATATCGGCGATATTATTGCTATAAGATGGATGACACTACAACAAAAAGGGTTTGTTATGATGACTTATAGATATATTTTGGATAGGTTGGGACCATATGACATATTCTATGCTAAACGTCTTGTGTGGCATTATAAATTTTCCCCATTTACATATTTCCTACCTTGACTATTCACAAGTAAGATAGAATGTGTTTTATCCATTTCCCCACTAAAATTATTATAACATTCATAAACGTTATTTTGGGAATTTTCATATGATTCACTTTAGATTCATGTACACAATGCACATATACACGATCACTTTCCATGGGCCCTCTTTCCCACATGGATCAATAGAACACAAGATGAAAGATCTTCTCTGCGACCTACATACAAAATAATGCAATTTGAAAAATTGATCAACCCCACATCTCTCATCTATCATCTTGTGCAAAAATGCAAATACATTTTTTTTACCATTAAATAAATATAACCTATGCTTTGGTTCATGAATGAATTGTTGCGTTGCTTCTGTGGAAAATCATTTATAATTAGATTAGTAATATTAGATATTCACACACATGTTTTACAATGAGTCTATTTAATGACTACACCCAATCAATCTAAATTTTTTATGTTGCATATCTAGGTCAAGTGTAGTAGGGGAAGTGGCCATATAGTTCTCAATATTTACCATAGAAGAATCACAAAAGTGATAACCATTGGGGTATATTTGAACTTATGAACTACGGAGATATAAGGAATAATTACTTTCCTTATCTTCGATACCAAGAAACACTCAATCTTAACCTTCTATTTACATACGTATATCTGTCATGAATTCTCTTCGATGCTAGTATGAAATTTTTTCATGGAATTATATGGTTTTTTATTTTCATTTTTGGCAAATATTTTTTTGAATGAGACTATACCCTTGTACAAGAAGGCTCAAAATCCAAATGTTACAATAGTTACAAAACAAATATGTGATCAAAATCATGATTTTACAATCAATCCTAATAGCAGAAAAACATTCTTCTAAGAAAAGTAACAGATTCACAAGAAAACATCAACAAAACAACAAACAAATAACAATAACATAGTGACTTAGAAGCTAGTTTTGGTGCGAACAATTTTCTTCTTGTTACGAACTGTAATCCAATCATTAGAGGCTTTCCCTAAAGGTATAAAAACTTCAAGATTTACGATTGGCTGATATGTATTACTTGAACAAGGAGAACATGGAGCAACGTTCTCCGTAGCCACTACCGATGCTTTTGGTTCATTGTTTCCAGTCCTTTGAAATTCACCCTCAGATGAATCCTTGTTTATATGATCTGTGATCTCTCTCAAGGGGGTTTCAGGGACCATTTCAATCATTTTTTCCTCCTCAACATCAGAAACAGGGATATCCTTAGGTTCAAATACCAGATGTTCCAGGAGGGCATTTTTCCACTAGTTAGCATTCTAATATTTGTGTTTTACTATCTCATAATTAATGGCAGAATGTCCCAAAGAGAAACCTCTCTTGCATCTAAAAGGCATACCCTCATAGTCCAAAGGTTGAGTCCAAGTTAGATTTTTCACTTTTAGCTCAATTTGAGCTGGAAGATCGTTTGAAGTATCAACCTCAACAAGGATTCTTACATAGGTTTTATATATGAAATTAGAGGTTTGGGAATCAATGTTAATGATATTGTCCAATGTATTTCCTATGGTTATAAGACATGTTTTATACTAAAATTTTAGAGGTAGGTGGGGAAATATTATCCAGATTAGTTTACAGGAGAAGGATTCAGTGAGAGTGTTGAATGATGGGAACCAAGGTTTTAAAATAAGGTATTTTTGCTGGCAGAACCAAAGTTGTCTAGTAATTATATCCTTATCAACTATGGATTCAAAAGAAACAATAAAAACTCCATTATTAGCTATGAATTCTATGGTTACTTTGGGCATGACATTTCATTTTTTTTATGATTCTTAAAGACTGCAAAATGTTCATAGTGGTCCCTTTAATTGAAAGACACATATAACCCTTCCCTATTGTCTCTTTCATTTTTTCTTGCTCTCTTACCTACGGTTCTCAAAAATGACAACAATAGGTGCCCCTTTGAACTTTTCTAGGTGAATTTTTTGTCTTATTGGTATGCATGTGATTCTTTTATTCAATATGTGTAATGAAAAAAATTTCAAAACAAACAAAAATCAGAACATATGCAAAATATATTTAATTTTCAATTTTTTAGGAACAAATGCTTGAATTGTGTGAAATCTACACCATAATATGGCTAACTAAAACTCTTCTATCATGTAAAAATTATACACACTTGTCTTCACAAAAACAATTAATTTTATGAACATCATTTGGTCTTATTCTGTTATGTAAAGAAGATTTGTTAGGAACATTTCTGTAATGAACTTGTGGTGCTGCATCATTGTGTAAACATACATAAATATTTTTGATTGGTTATCTATGATAGCATGGGAAATTCATTCCTTGATGAAAATATCAATTATGATGACAAAAAAAAAGAAATATCTTGCAATGAGTCTCTTTCAGGACTACACTCATTCAAACTAAAACTTTTAGGTAGCGTGAAATATGTTTCACTCAAAGAATGGAAAATTTTTCACTCACCACTACATTTTTAAGATGCATATAATGTTTCCCATGTGTTTTGTTATTTTTTCTCTCTCTTAAAGTTTTTATTCCAAAAAATAACGATGATTAGTGTCCCTTCAAACTTTTCCAAGTGATTTTCCTTTATTTTTACTACGCATGGGAGTTTTTCATTCACTAACTACAACATAAAAAATAAAAATAAAACAACTATTAGAACATATGTAAAACATATTTACTTTCATAATTTTCTAGGAACAAATATGTTAATTATTTGAAACTAAAACATAAGAGGATGGACAACAACCATGCTATCATGTAAAAAATATACACATATATTCATAGAGATAATTACTTATATGAATATCATTAGATATTATTAGCTTCTTTAATGAACAGTTGTCAAGAGGAAAAAATAGCATACATGTGTTGTTGCATCATCTTGTACATATGATGAAACATTTATGTTTTCTTAGTTAGGATAACATGGAAAATCCATGTATTGATGCAAATCCCTAACATAATCATGAAGAACATTTGATATCCTTATTATGTAAGACATGGGCATAGATTTTTGCGTAACATTTCTTTGGCTCAAATATTCAAAACACACATATTTATTTATCATTTGTATTCCGTCCATCATAGAGTCATGTTGATTAAAATCGAAAAAGACTGAAAATAGTTGGGGATTTTCTTGATGAATTATTTTTTTTCCATTTACGTAGACGGTCACATTCTTCCATCATCTACAATAAAAACAATAATTTAAGATAATTATTATTTTTATACCCACATAAAGTATAAAGAATCGACAAATAATTCATAAACATGGTTTGTTTATATAGATAGATTATCTAATTGTCTTCTAAAATCATTTTTACATAACCCATATGTCACATACATAGAAACTACATTTTGTACAAACCTACTTTCCATTATATAACATAATCTATCCGATATCAAATGAAAAATATCCAACGATTAAATGAGGATGAATTTGTACTATAATGCAACAAAATTTATAGCACAACACATTAAAAATAGAAATTAGTACCACACAAACATAAACTAGCAATCATATATGAAGTGTATGATGGAAATGCCAAAGGGGATGGAGTGAAGAATGAAAAAATGATGAAGCATAAAAGATGGAAAGGTTTGAAAGGACATGGATACTTTGAGGTAGTACTATACCCCAAGAAAAGACATGACAGTGTCTTTGGAGCGATCTTCTTTCTTCTCTTATCTGGAACATGCATATATGCAATAAAATCAAAAACTCTCAAATGATGAGTAGAAGGTTTACGACCAGTCCATACCTCTTCCAGTGTCTTGTTCTGCAAGATCTTCGTGGGTGCCCAGTTGAGTAGATACACTGTTTTCTGCACTACTTCTACCCAAAACTGATCCTCCAACTTGGCAGTCGAGAGCATACAACGAGCCATCTCTATGATAGTCCTGTTGTGGAACTTGAAAATCCCATTTTTTTGGGGCATGTAGGGTGCATTCAAATGTTGCTGAATGCCATGCTGCTTTAGGTATGCTAAGAACTTCTTTGACACAAATTCCCCCCCTCGATCTGAGTGGAGGAGAAGAAGAGGCTTCCCAGACTGCCTGGTGGCTTGCTGGTAGAAGGTTTGAAAATTTCCAAATGCGTCACTCTTCTTCTGAGGAAATATACCCACATTTTCCATGAGTAATCATCAATGATATTTTCCATGAGTAATCTCAATGATAAGCTAGAAGTACTCAAAACCTTAGAAGCTAGCTAACAAGGGTCCGCACAGATAGGTGTGAATGACCTGAAGATGCTCTGTAGAATGATAAGAGCTTTGTTTGAATGGACCTCTATGTTTTTTACCCGCAAGACATCCCGAGAAAACAGGTAAGGAATGGGAGAGTGGAGGAAGCCCTCTTACCATTTCCTTGGCACTGAGCTGATGCAGAGCCCCGGCAGAAAGATGACCATATTGAAAGTGCCATAGTGCAGTGGACTCCACCGTTAAAGCAGAGAGAGCAACGCTAGATGAAGTGACCGCATCCAGTGTAAATAGACGACCCTTCAGAAATGCTTGAGAAATGATTGACTCTCCTTGGGAAATGATGATTAAGTGTGAAAGATAATTGATAATCAAAATATTTGAGTCAAACCTAGACATTATGCATGTGAGTGTAATTTGCCGCATCTTAAAGGTGAACGTTTGTGGAATGAATGACTAATATTTCTACCATGTGTATGGTCATGAATCATCAACCAAACATCTTCTGATTGGGATTGTCAGAATTAAGGTGGCATCCTCTGAACAGCAATGTGGCCCTTCTGTTCAAAAATGTTCTCGGCATGTCTTGAGTGGATGAGATGGCATGCAAGTGAATATTTTAATCTTAGAGGTCCTCTCAAGAGAAATATTATCTATAGGCTTAGTTAAGATAGCATGTACAGAGAATTGAATCCTCTAAAGGTATTAATGAAATTTAGCGGGACTATGACCAAAATATATTGTCACCCGTTGGATAAAAATACTCATTGTATACCAACAACAAATATCAAGGTAGAAGAAGAAGAGGTGAAGGAAATGAAAATGAACACAAATATGAACAGATGTATCATGATCTTCAAACTGAAGAACTTGTAAAGGCTTTTGAACTATTTTTGGAATTACGTATATTTATTTATTTATTGTAACCTTGTAGCATATAGAAAGTGAACTACCTTGCCTATCCATCATAAAGTTATTATTCTTGAAATATGTGTTTGGTAGATTGAATAGGTGAAAAAGTCCTCGGCGCAATTAAGAGGGTGTTGTGTAGCTCGTTGACCAAGGAAATGGAAATCTTCATTGTCACTCAATGCCCAAATTAGTTTATAGTTTTGATAGGCACACACAGGTAATTTCTAATAAGAAAGATTGAACAAGAAGTGAGAATTCTCCTTTCGTGGTCAAATAAGGCCTTGGAGGAAAACACTGTGATGAAGTTGCCACTTTTATGATTAAAATAATTTAACTGTTAAATCTCCACGCTACTCCATAAGAGTTGCATGTATGCCATCTCTAAAATTGTCATTTGATGCATCTAAAGTTTGCAGGCCATTTGTGTGTAAAACTCCATCTTCCATCTGTTTTATGATTGTAAACTCCAAAACACGCCTTTATATAGGCTGTGGGAAGGAGGCGTGAAGGAAAAAATAGTTACATAATTGTTTACTAACACTATTAACAACAATGTGTTAATAATGCGCTAACATAGATTAAGTGTGAAAGATAATTGATAATCGAGTTGACATTATGCCTGTGAGTGTAATTTTATCTTAAAGGTGAACGTTTGTGGAATGAATGACTAATATTTTACCATGTGTATTCATGCATCAACGATTGGGATTTTTAAGGTTTCGAGAACGTTCAAAAATGTTCTTCATGTCTTGAGTGGATGAGATGGCATGCAAGTGAATATTTTAATCTTAGAGGTCCTCTCAAGAGAAATATTATCTATACAGTTAAGATAGCATGTTAGAGAATTGAATCCTCTAAAGGTATTAATGAAATTTATATGACCAAAATATATTGTCACCCGTTGGATAAAAAGTATACCAACAACAAATATCAAGGTAGAAGAGGTGAAGGAAATGAAAATGAACACAAATATGATGTGTATCATGATTTTAAGAACTTGTAAAGGCTTTTGAACTAAATTACGTATATTTAACCTTGTAGCATATAGAAAGTGAACTACCTTGCCTATCCATCATAAAGTTATTATTCTTGAAATATGTGTTTGGTAGATTGAATAGGTGAAAAAATGCAATTAAGGGGGACTGGTCGGCAAGGAAATGGAAATCTTCTTAGTTTATAGTTTTGATAGGGGCTAATAAGAAAGATTGAACAAGAAGTGAGAATTCAAATAAGGCCTTGGAGGAAAACACTGTGATGAAGTTGCTTTTATGATTAAAATAATTTAATTGTTAAATCTGTACTCCATAAGAGTTGCATGTATCCATCTCTAAAAATTTGATGCATCTAAAGTTTGTTTGTGTGTAAAACTCCATCTTCCATCTATGATTGTAAACTCCAAAATGGTTGTGGTTGAAAATTGTTCATTTTTCTCTTAACTACAACACCAATGGAAATTTACAACATCTCCTTATCCATTTAACAACCATTCATATTTAGAGAAAAAGAAGATACAAATGGAAATATATAAATCGGGTAGTCTAGGCATAACCTGATGCAATCCAAATGTATTTAGGGGTAATTACACTGGATATATACTATATCTTTACTCTTAACTATAATAATATAAATAAATTGCACTAGGGTAAATCAAATTATTTGGATTTCACCATTTTTAATGGCTTATATGGTGTAAAATATATTTCAAGGTGTTGGTGCTCATTTTTAACATCATCCTTTTCGTTTAAATTCTTCAGTCTGCATGGTTTGAAATATTTTATATCCCCCTATGTGGATGCGTACAAATTTTATCTTTACTAGGGTGTTGTTTTAAATCCGTCTCTATGGTCATGGATCACGTTGAGAGAGGTATTATTTATAGTTTCTCTGGCCATGAGAAAAAACATGTAATTTGGGCATGAATTTGGGGTTTCCCCTTCATTTTATTTTTCCACAATCGTGTCTTCTGTGTCAATTTTGTCCCAACCTCCGCAGATACGTGGTCGTCTTTAATTGGATGAGGCATGGTGGGTCTATTTGGTGAAATGGTCACTTTTTATTTTATTTACAAAAATTTCAAATTGGTCCTGTGGCCCCAATGAATTCTAATCGGATAGTCAAAATTATGAAGCAGAGTAAGTAAATTCTTACTTTGGGCGCCAGAAGATGTACAATTGTCATAAATAAAGCGGTTGCAGAAAGGGGGGACTTTTTATTATTTTGAGGCATTATGGTGAAAGGAATGAAAATATAAAAGGAATTCCAAAGGCCAACAAAAGGACACATGGTGGTTTGAAAATTCAAAGGCAGAGAGGCAGATCATCAGAGCATTTTGAAGATTTTGGACTTTTTGTGAAAAGGAGCAAAGTTATAAAATGAGTCACGATTCCGCTGGGGACCAAATAATGTCATATGTTTGAGTCAACATGGAAATTCAAAGTGGGGAGGTGGGTCACTAGAGGAATTTGGAAATTTTAGCCTAGTTTTGAAAAAGGGAGTAAGGTATAAAAGTGAAGCGTGACCCTGCAAGTGCCTAGATAAAGCCACGTATTGAGTCTACATCAAAGAGGGAAGGGCACGTCACTGAAGGTAATTTAAAATTTCTTCTAAGTGACATAAAATGCAAAAGGTCCCCCCCAAGCTCACCTAAAATTAAGATATTTTCCATGTGGAGGGCCCGCACCATTTTGGGGACTTGCCCCTGAATTTTACTTTTGAAAGAGTGCTAAGGAGACACATGGAGGTTTCTGCTAGTTTTTCACACACTCAAAATTTTCAATGGCTGATGTAGCTTTATCAAACCATAGACACGTGGAGAACCTACACTCGTTTGATTTCCCACCTCTTGGTTTTACCTTTAGAGTTGCGCCAAGGAGACATGTGAAGGATTCCGCTAGCTCCTCTTTATACTAAGACTTCTCAATGACCAAGGAAACTTTCTTAGGCCCGGGACATGAGGAGGGCATGTGCCTATTTGGGGATCTTCCTCCAAATTTTACTTTTGAAAGAGTGTTGAAGATACATGTAGAGACTTCCGCTGGATCCTCTTTATACTGAGACTTTTTTAATCGCTGAGGTAACTTTCTTGGGCCCATAGCATGTGGAGAGCCTGGGATCATTTGGGAGCCTCCCTCTGGACTTCACCTTTACAATTGTGCCAAAGAGACATGTGGAGGATTTTGTTGGCTCCTCTTTATACTTTTCCGACTCAGAATTGTAGCGCAGATATGTGGTATAATCCATACCAAGACACTCATTTCTGAGAGGCATGAATGCAGGTATATATTACTCAAGGTTTATTCTCGAAGGTTAAAAGGATTGCTTGTCAGAACAAGCCATATGGAGCCACATGAGAATTATTAAAAAGGGGATTTATTGCATGAAAAAATAAAATAATGATTAAAAGGAATGTCAAAAGTTATGACATGGCATCCCAGTCATAGTTGAGGAGCTGAGAAATTTGATAAGTTCATGATTCATCCACTTGGCAACAAAAAGTAAGATATTTTCAAGGGAATAAAAATTATTAAATGATAGTTTATAAAGAGGAAAATTCTCTTGAATATTTAGACTTTTGGGGGGGAAATGTAGGATGAGTGAGAGAGTAAAATTGTATAAATGCAATGAGAATACTCTTGCATAGGTGGGTTAATTTTTCTAAGAAAATTTGAGAAAAATAATTTTCCCTAGAGACCTTCTGAGAAACCTTTTTATTTTCCTGTGTTCTTAGATTTAATCATGTCAAGATGGTCGCAAGTGTACAGCCATTGACAAGCTCTGAGATTGTTGAGGAAACTTTCCCCTGCTGATGAATCTAGTGAACCTTGAATGAAATTGTGTTGATCACGAGCATAGTTGTGTTTATTTTTATTTCAAAAAGTCTTCAAATATTTTTTCATGTTCCTGTTGCAATCTTATGTTAAAATCCCTCTGAATCACACAAGATCTCATTCATGTGTTAGTATTGTTGCATTTACAATTTCATTATGAGAAGAGCTTTCATCTTGTGATGCAAATAAAGAATTTAAAATAACTCTACTTTCATTATGTTGATAAAGAATTTTTTTTAGCCTATGAGTGTATCTTAGGCATGAGTAATAAGGGATTTCCAATGTTTAATTGAGTATTTAACACAATAATTTATGTTGAATTATTGAAGAGTGTATGAAATCATGCATCTATGGGCCTCCATTGATACACATATTCTAGTTGAAGGAATATTTTTTATATTTTGAAGCATTTTTTCTGTGAGTGTTGTAATATTTGTAAAGGATCTCAAATATCGGGTATAATCAACTTTATCCTTCTTAACTTCCCACCAAAAACATCTCAAATGGTAAATCCTACATGAACTACCCCTATTTGTACTATGTATCCACAAAGATTTAACAAATTTCACTCCCAAAATATGTAGAGACAATCAGGTTTCAATTATTATCTTTAGTAACCAGGACCTTTTCTAGGAAACATATCCACTTTCTAGGCTGACAACTCGTGAGAGTTAGATTGTGTTGTATTGATCATATTTTCTCAAGGTTTTCATGAAAATTGTGTAAAGAAGGATCTCTTTATATCCTATAACAACACGGGTTATAGAATGGGTCCTCTCACCCTGGTTGAAGGCACAACCTAAAGTAGTGAGAATAGATCAAATACTTAGTGAGGTGCTATCCATTTCTCGAACGCCTGAGTAACAAAGAGTCAGCTAAATCCCCTGCTACAAAAAAAATTATATCATGATTTTTTTGTCTCTAAGCATCCTGTCAGTTTTGTGATGCCTCATCCCTCATAAGGGAATCAATTTTCTTACCAACACTGAAGTGGCACTACTGTTGGGATTATTTGAACACCAAGACCTATTTTTGTAGTAACAACATCAAAGCAGCACTGCTTTCGGTGATTATTTGAACACTAGGACCTATTTGTGTGGAAACAACACCAAAGTGGCACCGGTGATGGGGATTATTTGAACACCGAGACCCATTTTTTTGGAAACAACACCAAAGTGGCGCCACTACCGAGGAATATTTGAACACTAGGACCTATTTGTGCGGCAAAAAAATGGAAGTGGCTTTATTGTCGAGGATTATTTTAATACCAACACCTATTTGTGTGGAAGCAACACCAAAGTGGCACCATTATCGGGGACTATTTTTACAAATGCTTACACATACCGACTATGTTAATGTTTCTTACATCATTTAAGTACAAATAAGTTGTTTAAATGTCATCGTTTATTGAGATTTGTAAGATTTGTGGAAGATTACTATTTCATTCTGCAGTATTTCCAATTTTCAGAGGTTATTGCACTAAATTTGCATCAATAGTGATTAATGTGGGTAAAGGAAGGTTGGATCTATTAAGCTTTGCAGAAATTAAGCATTGATAAACACTTGGCAAGTTACATATAGTGCATCTGCACAAATAAGGAAAAAATCCTTAGTGGCGACTTCATTTTGAATTGAAATTTTGATGTTTACCAATGTATTAACCTATGTCAAGTGAAATTTTTCATCGATATTTACAAAGCTAGAGAAAAGAAAATATTTCTTCACCAGGGATCCTACTAAAAAGTTATATCTAGAACTAGGAAAAGTAAATTCAGAAGGAAAAAAAGTCTTGAAAGTTGTTGGAAATCAAGAATCAAAATAGGAGATATCAATTCTGAAAGGTGATCAATCCGTGGTTGAAGATTACCATACGTCTTCAAGTGATTCTGAACCAAGTAATCTTTATATAAATTTGAGTTCTCCAACTGGAGAGTGGCCATCATTTGTGTCTAAAAAGCACGCCTCTCAGTTTTCCCCTATTTTTTTCAAGGTTAATAGGGTTTTCCAAGAAATTGAGTAATTAGAGGATATTTATTTTGAGAGTGATACTCCTATGCCCCAGAGACCCCCTGCCCCTTATCATTTTGATTCTCCTACAAGATCACCTCCTCAAGGTAGTATGGCCCAACCTCCACCTAGACCTCCTTTTGTTGTCAACACTTTTGGACCTATTGATTTCAGAGGTATGGATGGATATCCTAATATGGTGCCACAAGATGTCAAAAATAGGTTGCCAAAATTTCGAGGAAATAATGCCATCACTAGTGACCACCATTTAAGACTCTTTGTCAATATGATGGAAGACTTTGAAATTGAATTTGAAGACGTGTGTGTGAATTTGTTTATTCACACTCTTGAGGAAGATGCACGTGACTGGTATAAGGATTTACCAGATAATTCAATAGATTCATGGACTGAGATGAAAAATTCCTTTATATTGTAATATGGGGATAAGACAGATCCCAGGTTCCTTTTATCTGAATTTGAAAATAAAAAGAAAAATCCAAATGAATCCATCCAAGATTTCAATGCTCGGTTCAATAAGAACAAAAATAGGCTACCTATAATCCTAAGGCCAAGTGATGAGTCTTGTTTGATAAAATATTATGATGCTTTTGATAAAAAGGCTGGTTATTACTTGAGAGATAGGAACCTGGGAACATTGATGCAGGATTTCAGCATTGCCTTACAAATAGAAAATAACATCAAAGCAGTTAGAAAGCCTCCTAAGAGATAGGGTTTCAAGTTAATAAATCCAGAGAGACCTTAATCAAAAAAAGATTTGGATATGGAAGAGGTTGTAAAAACATTGGCTGAAGAAGTTAAAGAGATATGCTATAAATGGGCCATAGTAGAAAAAGGGATAGCAAAAAGTTCTCAGGGTCAGCACAAGCAACACAGTTAGTAGAGATTTGGAAATCATTCCAGAGGTGATCATAGACCAGATGACAGAGGGAAAGGGCTCATAGGATCAGGTAATAAACAACCTCAACCTAGGGAGAATAGATTGGTTCCTGATCCTTTGATTGCTACGGTTGCTACTGTGGAGGAGGCCAATGTTATTGAATGGTGTGATATATGTTTCTTACCACACTCCCCATGTGATGTAGATCAAGAAGTTGAGGAAGTAGATGATGATGAGACGTATGATGATGTGTTTATGATGGAATTCCCTACAAACTCATGGTAGGGGGAAACCTTAACTGAATTGATAATTTCCAGAACTGTTGAAATTTTTTGGGATTGTGTTCACTGGTTATTACCTCTTACTCTTATTAATAGTTTTGAAAGTTATATGGTACAAGAATTTGATATTCCTAATCATGATTTTCAATACTTAAGGGCCTTGATGATTAAAAAGTATGAAGGAGGGATCCCTTCCAAAGAGGACAGGAAACTTTTGAGGAAACTTTTCATGAATGCAGTAGTTACTCAAGAGAAATAATATAACACCAGAAGTAAGGTTGAGCAAGGGGGAGGGCCGAAATCCAAGAAAAGTGTTCCAGTTCTTACCAATATCGCGAAGGAAACCCCTAAGAAAGATACATCTGGAAAAGGCCTAACTACCCCAAATAAAACCCGTGCTCCTTCCCATGCTTAGACTTTGAAAACTCCTATACTATCAGAGGAAGTGGTGAATATCCTTCCTAATATTTCCCTACCCAAATATGTTCCTTGTGAAATAGCCCAAATCTTGAGTCAGATCAAGGTCACTGCTCCCATTGTTGAATTACTCAGGATCCCTAAGCATAGGAAAAGAGCATTCAAATATTTGGGATTTAAGAAAGAAAAGATTACTCAGGGAAAAAGTGTTAATAATATAAAGGTTCCTCCCATTGTTGTAGAATTAGAAATACTACAAGAATTGGAGGAACAAGGTGAATCATCTGAGGTATATTTGGGAACTTCTCTGGTTGAATCTCAATTGGATGTCGATCCATTTTTTACCACTTTGATTATTAAAGATAGGCTAGAACATAACTACACGTTTGATTCTAGAGCCTCATGTAATGTAATGCCTCTTGGGGTAATGAATGAGTTAAATATCAAGGTAACAACAACTTTTAGGAAATGTACTGCTATGGGTTCAAGAGAAGTGCCAATAATTGGATTCGTCAAAGGAATGGTATTGAAAGTAGCAGCTTATCAAGGAAAATGCTTAACCATGAATGTGGTTATTATGGACTGTCCTGCCAAGTGGGGGATGTTATTGTCTAGAAAATGGGCAGCTAGTGTGGGTGGAAGCATATAAATGGACATGTCATATGCAACCATACTAGTGGAGGGAGACCTTGTGAATTTGTATGGTGAGAGGAAAATTTTGCATATCATTGAGGACCCTAACAATGTTTCTTATGAAGTAATGTACACAAATATCAATGTCGATAACTTTGTGGGCTATGATGATTGTAAGAGGCATAAAATTGATGAATGCGAGTATCCTAAGTAGGTTGGTTCTTGTTGGACCTTGATTTTTGATAGGGCTTGGTCTAGATTTGGTAATGGCGCCAGTGTTGATTTGATATCTCCAAGCCAAGAGGTTTTTAACTTTTATTTTAAATTCAATTTTGAGTGTACAAACAATATTGCAGAGTATGAAGTACTGTTGTTGGGTTTAAGGATTTCTTGGATATATTGTGTCAAGGATATTATTGTTAAAAGGGACTCGGAGATGATAGTCAAGCAAGTTAGAAAATTATATGCAAGAAAGAATCAAATAATGAAAGAGTATAAGCATGCAGTTTGGGACTTCATTCAAGTGTTTGATTCTTTCAATCTAATACATCATGATAGGAGCTATAATACTATAGTAGACAAATTGGTAGTATTTGGATCTAGGTTTTAAAATTGTACAATGTCTCCCTATTGTGAATATGATATTGAAATATTGACCAGGCCATTTGTTCCTAATAATATGATGCACTGACAGGTGTTTGAAGATGATGCTCAGGCACAAAGGTTTCTATAGAATAAAGGAGAATTTTCTAATCAAAGTATGGATTGGGAACCAATGGTTTGTGCAGGTGAAGGAAAAGAGACCTTATTTGGAAAGGACATTATCCAATTGAAAACTAATACTATTCCTAGAGGTTTGGTTGCACTGGAATAAATTTTTTATAACGTTAACTACATTATTAATAGACACAAGTTATCCTTGAGGGATGTTGAGGAACATAACCTTGGAAAAAAAGATAAACCTAGGAGAATATGGCTAGGCAACAACTTGAATAGAGAAGAAAAGCAGCCATCTGTCCAATTGCTAAAAAAGTACCAGGACTACTTGGCTTCATCATATTCAGAATTGAAAGGATACAGGGAAGACCTTTTTCAACATGAAATACCCCTGGAAATTAATGCCAAGATATTTAGGTAAAAGCAAAGACTAATTAATCCACTCCTTTCTTTGAAAATGTAAGAAGAGTTCAAAAAGATAAGGGATGGAGGAATCATACAACCTATAAGGTATTCTTCATGGGTTGCAAATCTGGTACCTATCTGAAAGAAGAATGGAGACATAATATTGTGTGTCGACTTTAGAAATTTAAATAAGGCATCAATTAAAGATAACTATCCCTTGCCAAATATGGATAACAAGTTGCAATTAGTTACTAGTTCTGAATTGTTATCCACTTTGGATGGTTTTTCTGGGTATAACCAAGTGGTTGTAATGTAGTTAGAGAGAGTCAAAAATTATTTCACCACTCCATGGGGTACCTATGTGTATGTAATAATTTCGTTTGGCCTAATGAATGCAAGAGCCACGTTTCAAAAAGTAATGGATGTAGCATTCTTAGGATATATAAATGACTTCATTGCTGTGTATCAGGATGATATAAAAAAATTTCGAGGTAGAGAAGTGATCACCTGCAACATTTGGAAAACATGTTGATAAGGTGCATGGAATATGGTATCTCACTGAACCCTAAAAAGTGTCATTTTGGGGTTCAAAAGGAAAAGCTTATTGGACATATAGTGTCAAAGAGAGGGGATCATGATTGATCCTGAGAGAGTGGAAGCCATCAGAAAAGTTCCTATTCTAAGAACCAAAAAGGTAATTCAATCCTTTTTTGGGTAGATAAATTTTATTAGGACGTTTATTTCCAACTTTGCCAAATTGAATATCCCAGTCACAAGTATGTTAATAAAAGATATGGGTATCAAATGGGAAGAAGCAGTTATTCAAGCTTTTAGTGGGATTAAGGAAGCATTGAAGAATGCCCCCTTTTTAGTAGCTCTTGATTATAATAAGTATTTACAAATGTTTTCCTTTTCTTTAGAGAATACTATTGCATTTGTGTTGTTACAAAAGGATGATGAAGGAGCTAAAAGACCAATTTCTTTCTTTAGTAAAGCATTACAAGGAGCAGAATTGAAGTATACTATCATGGAGAAGCAGGCCTTTTCTTTAATCAGGGACACAAAAATATTTAGGCCATATATTTTGAGTTCTAAAGTCATAGCTTATGTTCCCCATACCATGGTTAAGGATATCCTATTAGAGATCAAAATTTTAAGTAAAAGATGTCATTGTGTGAATAAATTGCAAGAATATGATATGGAAATCCAAACTACAAAACTAGTCAGAGGATTTGGCCTAGAAAGGATAATAGCAAAAAGAAACCTGCAGACCATTGAGATAAACGAGGTTAAAGAAGAAAGATTGAATATTCTTTAGAAATTGACAAATTCTGAAAGGTACAAGGATACAATTTTTTATCCCAAACATCTACAGTTCCCTGAGTATTTAAGCAAGAATCAAAAGAGAGCACTTAAGTTAGCCTCCCAGAAGTACATCATCACTGATTATGGGGTAGCTTGGAAGAACCCAGAGCGAGTTATTTTGATATGTATCACTGAAGATGAAGCCCCAAAAATAATTAATGATTTCCATGGAGGATTTTATAGAGGGAATTTTTCTGGGAGAGTCACAACTCATAAAATATTAAGGGCTAGTTACTTGTGGTCAACTCTTTTTAAAGACACAACTTTGTTGGTAAAAAAGTGTGAGAGTTGTCAACATTTTTCAGGAAGATTGAAATCTTCAAGCTCCCTCCCGTTGCATCCTGTATCAATTCAATCCCCATTTAAGAAGTGGGGAATAGAATTCATTAGTGATATTTCAGATTCTTCAAGTGTATGCCAAAAGTGGATATTAGTGGCCACTGATTACTTCACCAAGTGGGTGGAGGGAATCCCTACCAAGAAAGCTACCCAAAAAATTATTATTGACTTCATTCTGAATCATATAATTTACAGGTTTGGAGTGCCTACTAAGATAGATACTGACAATGCTATGAGTTTTTGAGCCAAACCTTTGGTAGCCATGTGTCATGAGTATGAGATCAATTTAGTATATGCTTCAAATTATAATCCCCAAGGTAATGGACAAGTAGAATCAAAAAACAATAATTTATTGAAGATAATTAGAAGGAGCTTGGAAGTAAACAAATGGAAGTGGGATGAGCAATTGAATGTTGTTGTTTGGGATGATAAAATTGTTGTCAAAATAGCTACTAGAAAAATTCTATTTGAGTTGGTGTATGGAACTCAAACTCTACTTCCCCTGTATATGTAATTATCTTCTTACCAATTTATCCAACAATTGGACGACCATGAGGTTAGTCCCTATGATGCTCGTATTAATCAAATTTTTCAATTAGATGAAGAGAGAATATAATCTCACCAAAGACATCTGAATTTCAAGGAAAATTTGAAGAAATTATTTGATTAAAATGTAACTCCAAGAGCTTTTAGTGTGGGAGATCTCATAGCATTGTGGGATAAAAGACAAGAGGATAAGGGAAAACATGGAAAGTTTGATGCATTATGGATGGGCCCTTATTCTTTTGATATTAGGATTGGAGATCACAATTTTTTCCTAAAATACTTAGATTGGGAAATGCTTGAGTTGCCTATTAATGACAGGCACTTGAAACATTTCCTTGATTGATTTCTCAGAATCAAGGTATATTCTTTTATTTTTTTTCTATTTTCACATTTTTTTGTTTCGATTTCTCATGGTCCTGGATGATCAGTTTTTGTTGGTTTTTTAGTTCGATCTTGGGGGGATTGGTTATTATTTTTCTACTTTGCAAGCTTGTTCTTGATTCCATTTCCCAATGGTTTTTTTTGCACATGGTCTGTTATGTTGTTCTTGTGGCACATGTTGGGAGTGCCCATCCCCAATTCGGAGCCGGTGTTGGTGCTCATTTTTAACCTCACCCTTTTTATTTAAATTCTTTAGTTTGCACGGTTTGAACTATTTTCTATCTCCTTGTGTGGATACGTAATTTTTTTATCTTTACTAGGGTGTTGTTGTAAATCTGTCTCTATGGTCTTAGATCATGTTGAGCTAAGTATTGGTTCTAGTTTCTCTGTCCATGAGAAAAAAAAATGTAATTTATGCATGAATTTGGGGTTTCCCTTGCATTTTATTTTTCCACAATCGTGTCTTTTATGTCAATTTTTCCCAATGTCTGCGGCTACATGGTCGTCTTTAATTGGATGAGGCACGGCGGGTCTATTTAGTGAACTAGTCATTTTTTATTATATTTGCACAAATGTAAAATTGGTCCCATGGCCCTGATGAATACTAATCAGATAGTCACAATAATGAACCAGCGTAAGTAAATTCTTACTTCAGGCCCTAGAAGATGTACACATGTCATAAATCAAGTGGTTGCGGAAAAGCGGGCCCTGTTTGTGTTTTGAGGCATTATGGTGAAAGGAATTATAAAAGGAATGCCTAAGGCCTGGAAAAGGATACGTGGAGGTTTGAAAAGTCAAAGGTAGAGAGGTGGACCGTCAAAGCATTTTGAAGATTTTTTCCTTTTTGTGAAAAGGAGAAAAGTTATAAAATGAGCTGCAATTCTAGTTATGACCAAATAATATCACATGTTTGAATTAGCATTGAAAATTAAAATCAAGGAGGTGGGTCATCGGATGACTTTGGAACTTTTAGGCTTGTTTTGAAAAATAGAGTAAGGTATAAAAGTGAAGCACGACCCCGCAAGTACCTAGATAAATCCACGTGTTGAGTCTACGTCAATGACGGAAGGGTGGGTCATTGGATGTAATTTAAAATTTCTTCTGAGTGACATGAAATGAAAAAATCCCCCTAGGCCCACCTCAAATTAAGATCTTTTCCACGTGGAGGGCTTGCACTTGTCTGGGGACCTGCCCCTAAATTTTACTTTTGAAAGAGCACCAAGGAGACATGTGGAGGTTTTCGTTGGCTCTGCCCACACTCAAAATTTTGAATAACTGGTGCATCTTTGTTAGACCATAGACATGCGGAGGCTTTCACTGGCTCCTCTTTATACTAAGACTTCTCAAGGGCCGAGGAAACTTTCATAGGTTCGAGACATGTGGAGGGCCCGCTCTTGTTTGGGGACCTACCCCTGAATTTTACTTTTAAAAGAGTGTTGAAGAGACATGTGGAGGCTTGCACTGGCTCCTATTTATAGTAATACTTTTTCAGTGGCCAAGGAAACTTTCTTAGTCCCAGGGCATGTGGAGAGGTTGCGCTCATTTGGGAACCTACCTCTGGACTTCATCGATGTTGTTGCGCCAAGGAAACTTGTGGAGGATTCCATTGGCTCCTCTTTATACTTGGCCGACTTGGACTTGCAATGCATATATGTGGTATAATCCATGCGAAGAAATTCATTTATGAGAGGCATAGATGTAGGTATCTATTCCTCAAGGTGCACTCTCAAAGGTGAAAAGGATTGCTTGTCAGATAAAGCCATATGGAGCCACATGAGAATTATAAAAAATGGGATTTCTTGCATGAAAAAATAAAAGAATGATTAAAAGTATTGTCAAAAGTTATGACATGGCATCCCATTCATAATTGAGGAGATGAGAAACATGATCAGTTCATGATTTATCCACATGACAAGAAAAAGTAAGATGTTTTCAAGTGAATAAACATGATTAAACAATATGTTATTAAGGGGAATATTCTCTTGAAGATTTAGAATTTTGGGGGGAAAATTTAGGATGAGTGAGAGAGTGAAATTGTATAAATGCAATGAGAATACTCTTCCATAGGGGGTTAATTTTTTTGAGAAAGTTTGAGAAAAACCATTTTCCTGAGAGATCGTATGAGAAACCTGTTTATTTTCCTATGTTCTTATATTTAATCATCTCAAGATGGTTGCAAGTGTACAACCATTGACAAGCTCTGAGATTGTTGAGGAAAATTTCCCCTACTGATGAATCTAGTGAACCTTGAATGAATTTGTGTTGATCACGAGCATAGTTGTGTTTTCTTTTATTTCAGAATGTATTCAAATAGTTTTTCATGTTCTTGTTGCAATCTTATGTTAAAATCCATTTGAATCACACAAGATCTCATTCATGTGTTAGTATTGTGGCATTTGTGATTTCATTATGAGCAGAGCTTTCATCTTGTGTTGTAAATAAACAATTTAAAATCACTTTACTTTCATTACGTTGATAAATATTGTTTGTTATCCTATAGGTGTATCTTAGGCATGACTAATCGAGAATTTCCAACGTTTAATTGAATCTTTAACCTAAGCCTTTTTTTTGAATTCTTTAAGAGTGTATGAAATCGTGCATTTTTGGGCCTCCATTGATACACACCTTCTAGTTAAAGGAATATTTTTGCTATTTTGAAGAATTTTATCTATGAGTGTTCCAATTTTTTTAAAGGCTCTCAAATTTCTGGTATAATTAACTTTATCTTGCTTAACTTCCAACAAAAAAATTCTCAAATGATAAATCCTACATGAACTACCCTTATTTGTACTATGTATCCACAAAGTTTTAACAAATTTCACTCCCAAAATATGTAGAGACAATCAAGTTTCAATTAATGTCTTTAGTAGAATGAACCTTGTCCAGGAAACATCTCCACTGTCTAGTGTGACAACTTGTGAGAGTTAGATTGTGTTGTATTGATCATATTTTCTTAAGGTTTTCATGAAAATTATGCAAAGAAGGGTCTGTTGATACCCTTCACCAACACATGTTACAGAAAGGGTCCTCTCACCCTAGTTGAAGGTGCAACCTAAAGTAGTGAGGGTAGATCAAACCCTTAGTGAGGTGCTATCCATTTCACTAATGCCTGAGTAACAAAGAGTCAGCTGAATCCCTTCCCTGGATATAAAATAACTTATATCATGATTTGTCTTTCTCTAAGCATCATGTTAGTTTCATCATGTTGCTCATCCCTCGCAGGAGAATCAATTTGGATACCAACACAAGGCATATATAGAAATAAATGGTAAGGAGTGGGTCGGCCATTTTCACAGTGATAGAAAATTAATTGTTTAAAGAATATATAAACTGTGATCCCTTTTTCTAAAATTAAAAAAGAAGTAGGAGCTCTAATTACTTACCCCAGATTATGAATTCATATGTCTGCCACTAAAACCATAATGGTGACTAATGCTAGTGTTTTCATTTCTTGTCATTCTAATTTGGTTTGCATAAGGGAGGTGTGTGTAGAAAATATGGATGAGGAATTTTATGAGAATAGAAACAATTGTTTAGCATTTTCCCTATGTGGGCATGGAAACATAGTTTCCCATTTTTCTTCATAAACCTCATTGGAACCCATTGTGGGGTGGCACAAGCTCATAGTCCACTTATGACACATTAAAATCCAACATGGACACCCTCAATTTCATCCAAGTGGGCTTCACCTTCTATGACAAGAATGAGAACCTACCATAGGTATTCTGTAGTACTGATAAGTAGTCAATCAGGTGAAGGAAGTCTATTTGGCAATTCTGTTTCAAGGAATTTTATCTGGACGATGAAAACACAAAATATTGTGATGAAACCACTCAACTCTTCAAAAAGAGTGGTATTGATTTATATAAAAACAAATAGATATGTATCCATTGCAGGAGGTTTCCTGTGAAGTTGATGCCTTCTGACATCGTAAGAAATCCCAGATTTTCCAGAGCATTTATGATTTTGAGTACCTACTCAAAATTCTTACATTGCAAAAATTGTCATCCAAGCATGAGGGATTTTTCAACATGTTGAGATTATATTTTACATGCTTGTACGACATCAAGTATCTGATAAGGTTTTACTCTGACTTGCATGGAGGCCTAACAACAGTAGCGAGTTATCTCAAAGCGTAGATGATTGGAATCTCTGATCTATAGTCTGATCATCTCTCATTGTTTGTATAAAGACGAATGAAAGTTTTGGTATGTGAATTGCATGAAAAAATAAATTAATAAGATTGAGTGGGTAATTTTCAACACTTTTGAAGTTTCTATGAGCATGAACCTCGCGTAATCGATGAATTTTCGAAAGAAATGAGCGTGTTTCAAAAAGTTCCATTAATTGCTCCTTGATTTCTCTACGGAAATAGAAACACAATGACGAGGCTCGTCCCAAACCTATTTAAACCTGAGGTAAATTTTTTGGAGTAATTAGATAAACAAGCTCAACAATTTTTCATCTACATTTCGTTTAGAACCTATGCAGCTTTGAATAAGTTACAAATGTAATAACTTTCTATGGTGCTAGAGGCCATGCACAGGCCATTTTTATGGGTTGTGCGCTCCAATCCGATGGACTTCAGCCAAGCCATTTTTTCTCCTATATTTTTGAAAGGGATCAGAGATAGGGGTGCATAGTTTCTTGGGCACCAGAGTTGAGTATATTATCTACCCTATTATAGCCTGTTTTATTACTCACTATGGATGGAACTCTGTTCAGGAGAGCATCATCATGGGTGTGCCAATGTTGTGTTGGCCTTATTTTCTGATTAGTTTCTTAACAACACATATATTATGGATGTCTAGAAAGTGGGGCTGATTTTGAACGCTAATAACCATGGGTTGATAGAGAGGGAGGAATTTACAAAAGCTATTGAGAGACTAATTGTTGCAGAAGAAGGCATGGCGATCAGAGAAGAGATAAGAAAATTGAATAAAATAGTGACGGATACGATGAATGAAGGAGGAAGGTCATGGAACTCTTTGGAAGCACTAGGATTGGAGGATAGGATTAGCAGAGCCTTGCAGTTCTAGACACCTAACAGTTTCCTATATATGCACTATGGCAAATTATGAATATGGATTTTTTTGGTACTTTTATCAGGGAAAAATATGGTATGTTTTTTAATTTTTATCAAGATTATATTGAATACCTTTCATCTTGTGAACAGATCCTACTTTGTGATTGATTTGTTGTTTGTGTTATTTTGACGTATAGACATAAGAGTCAAGAATTTATAATAAGGAGAAATTAGACAATTGCAAACATGTAGATGCATAGTTAGAACTTGGAATCAAAGAGACTGAAAAATAATGTCTTAATTCACTATAAAATGACTCATGCTATGTATTGATATAATCTCATAAGAAATACTAGTAAGTCATAATATATACATAGGTGATTGGAGAACCAATCTATCATAAGATGAAATCATAAAAAATAGTTTTAAACTTTGAAGTCTATAATAAATATTGTCAAACACTACAAAAAAAATTAAAGTTTTTGGAACATGCATATTTATTCATTTGATTGAATGCAAAATCCATATATATATATATATATATATATATTAAGTTGCACATGCACATAAATTATTTTTGAAAAACAACTTACATTTATTGAATTTTCAAAGCTGATTTCACTTTTCTTATTAAAATAGAAGCTGAAGTTAAACTTACATACCACATACTTTGTATTTCCTGAATAGTTGTATTATCTTTTTTATCAGTAATGTGTGGACTATTCCATAAAAAAGGTAGGACGAAAATATAAATAGTATTGTTTATATCCAGACTCTAACATGAAGTAATATTACATGTAAGTTGTTTTCTTAGAAGATGGTGAAGTGGATATTAAAATATTTAATAATTCAAATCTTATCATGGAGGAATTATTTCGTAATTCTTTAAATATATGTGTGTGTGTGTAAACACTAACCAACCAGCGGTTGTTCCCTAAAGAACAAGTCCATGAGAGAGGCCCGGAAGGGACTTTGGTGTAGGCTATGTTTTAGAATGTTTTGTTTTGGGTATTTTGTGTTTTAGACAGCAGACATAGCGGGACAGCGTGGCCGTGTGGAAGAAGCAACTAACTCTACCGTAGGCACACCAAACCAACTAGTTAAAGCGCATGCGTTTTCAAGAAAATTCTGGATCACATTATGCTTTCAAGAAAAGAATTGTTGTCCTTAGGAATTGGAATGAACCTACAACGTACCGAAGAGGGTCTGATCACCTAATGTTTGAATGTCAGAAAAGATGGTTGATATGGTTACATCTGGGTTCGTTGGTGTGGGAATCCAAATGGCAATTAATAACATTACTGTCCTTACTACTGTGTGTACATCTACAAATAGCAGAGCACTTTTAGAAATGGGCATACCAGAATGAGCTCTCCGAATTTTACAGAGTGTGCAAGGGACATCTGTTATCCAGTGGATCAAAACGGTCATCAACACTTCAGAGGGAGCTTCAAAAGGACTGGCGCGTTGCAGACTCGTCGTATTGTAGTATCTGATTAAGCTATGATGCTTTGCTAGTTCTTGACATGTACGTACGTGGAAGATGAAATCTGCCAGACTCGACATGTGAGTGAGATCTCGTATTGAAGGGTTGCTGGAAATACACTATCCTTATCAACACGGACATGCTTATGTGGATCTCTTAGCCAATAATTTCTGTGACTGTATGTTCTCTGATGCAGACCCTTCATGGGGGTGGCGCGAAATTAATGTCTCTGTGGGAAATGACTGGACGCATTCCTGGGCAGTCAGATTTCAACGCTTGAAAAAAATTTGCAATCTCTACTGTGTAAACTCTGACCTGTGTCAGAGGCAGCAAAGCTCATTACAACTCATAAACGCTTCCAGCGTAATTAGAGGTAAATATGGATTGAAAAATGTATGAGTTATAACATACATTATTCAATAGAAGATTAAAAATGTCATTCAAAGCTCAAATCACACAATTGACAAATATTTTCAAAATTGGTAGTCAATGACATGTAATGAACATGGAGAAAAACATCTCTAAAGTCTACTCTCGTTGGAAAGTAACATCCAGAAGATATTGATATGCAAAGTTTTGTAAATCCTGGAACGGATGATCTGGTTTCCAAATCATAATACACGTACGGGATTTGTGTAAATTTGCACATAAGAACAATGTATTTCACCGATCAAAAAACCAAATAACAGGGGCATTTTTCATTCTTGGAAAAAGGGACTCGGATCCCAAGCTTCTTAGGTGGATGGATACAAACCTTCTTCGGGCTAAACTATAAACCAAATTTGGGGAGACAGCGACTATATAGTAAGTGAACAAAGTGATGAATGACCATGTCCAGTCCATTTCCATACTGGATGCCTTGAAAGTGGCCCAGTTTAATGGGGTGAAGACTATTTGTTTTTGGATCCATCTATTCCTATGGTATTGAAGAAGATTGTATTGCTAACTACTTTGGCTCTTGCCTTTATTATTTTAAGTTGCCTCCATTGGTTATGATGCTTCAATCACCTCGGATTCTTTCCTAGCATGATTGATTAGTCCCATATTTGCCTCAATTTAATCCATCATAGAATTATGAAGAGATAATACGTGAATATTTGTACAGCATGTACAATACTGCATTCCAACAATAATCAAGAGAATCTTCTTTTTCTTCCGCTTCTTTTGATGATAAGAAAAATGATTACACTAGTTTTCAATCTCGAGGCTGTGCAAATGTTAAATCTCATTTCATCGACACTTTGATAATTGAATTTCAACTTCAGATCTTACGGATCTAGTAACCCACAACTGATGGTAAAAATTCCGTGTAATAAGACTGATATCCCTACCCTTAGATCATGATGTTTTATCAATGGTTCACAATTAGTCTTCGTCGATCTTAATAAACAGGTAGAATATAGAGGTAAATCTTATTTTATATATCTAGCCGAAAGTAAAAAGAAAATCTATTTTTCAAGTTTATGTAACTTATTTTAGTAGTAAAATACACTTAAAAAATTCAAAAAATAAAGGAAATTTAGGGTGTCTATATGCAAAAGATGAAATAGAAGATATATTGTGCATAGTAAAATTGTATAATTTTTCACAATGAAAATATAACTAATCATTTTTTTTAATGATGATTTGACACTCTCGTAGAAATCAAAGGTGGCCCTTAATATTCAAAGGATTATACTAAACATATATTTAGTTTTGATTATTCTTCTCATAATAAAATATTTTAATATTATTTTTAAAGATACATTAAATATAAATTTAGCTTCAAATTTTTTCTTCTTTCTCAATCAACATTTTGAAATTTATTCTAAGAGTTATAATAAATATATATTTAGTTATAATTTTTCATCTTTCATCACGAAATCATTTACATTGAAATTATAAGAACATCCATCAAAACATACTTGAAAATATATTGTATTATTGGTTCTTTAAATTCCCTTTTCTTCCACTTATAATACATCACTTCATAAACATTGACCTACACTTGAATTGAATAAATTGACACTACTTATATTCCACCATCTTATATATGTCCATTAAAAATATATAAACACCATTGTACCACAATTTTTATGTATGTGGGTGACACCAGAATAGAAATAACCAAAATACTAGAATAATTGTAGAATATTTACGCCTGGATGAGTATTATTTTCTATCTTGGCCTTTCTCCTTCCTCCTCAAGGATATACCTCTTAACTATACACTTGGAATGCTCATTCTACTCATAAATCCCCATGCTTCATTGTTTCTTAGTAAGATTTGTTCATGGCATCCATAAAACCTTGCTATAGCATAATCATTGCCTCAATGGACATCAAACCTCAATGCTATTTTTTCTCTTTACTAAAATTTTTAGTGTCATGGATACTAATAAAACGTCGGATATACCTTTCAATGGGGGTTCATAACACAATGTAAGTGGCCATATTAATAAAAAATGTGATTGATTAAGCTAAATATTGAATATTGTGCCTAATTTGATGTTATAGTAGTAGTAAATAAATGATGCAATGAAATACCAAAATATATCAAAGTGAATTAAGAAATAATAATGACACCCTAATGCACATAGAAGAGTAATATTCCTAAGCCAATTCTTCGAGTTCATGAAAGTGCATAGAGTTGGAAAATAGAGAAATACGAAGCAATGAGCATTCTAATGAAGCGTAAAAAATTGTAGAACTAATGGAACAGGTTGGACAAGGGTGCCCACAGGTGCCTGTATACTGATTCTAGGAGCCTGGGTTTGCAGAAATGCTCACAAACCCAAATTCTTAAGTTCGCAAGATGTTTTCTAATGCTCACATTTTATCGCTACAGATTCACACAATGATTGTCGAGGTCACAAAAAAAATGCAAAGAACTATAGACTTGCAAAACCATCAAATAGACATCAAATCCGAAAAAAGAAAGATGGAAAATGAGGGATCAGACTATTCTTAGCCGCCACAATGGTGGACTTACAAATGAGATTTACACTATATCTCACACTCAATGTAGTTTTATGTGGGTGTGTGTGCAGAATTGTGCCCTAGGTTACTCGTGTTTTAGTCACACTTAGATAATGAGAAAGTATATAAATGTAAATGAATGTAGTAAACGTGTGCATGGAATAAAATGAACTTCCCTCCTAAGATGTGTATGCAGATGAACCAACCCGTGTGTCGCTTTCGATTGAGCTAGATTGATGCAATGGAGCTCTTATATGCCTTGATGGATGTAACCTTAGGAGGAGATAATAGATGCTTAGTGTTTGGTCCCTTATTATGATCACATAACTTTATATTTATATTGTTCCTTCACTTGAATTTCATAATTAACCCTGAAAAGGTTGAATACCAAAAATAAATATTCTCAAATGAACAGAAAGGGCTCAAATAGTGTGAGTAAAGTATAAAGAGGACAGGGGTGCCTAGATTGGATGAGGTTTGCTAAGTAATTCCAAAAAATGAAAAGGCAGAATGAGCAAGTACAAGTGCAAGATTGAAAGTAATGATAGAAAGAAAATAAAGGTGGCCAAAGACATGGGTTAAATAGTATCACTTCGTACTTAGGAATCATATGAATAGTGGTATGTAATCAACAATGGATAATTTCCCAAAGTGTGTCATTTTGTGTTTATATATGCCCCCACTTTATGTTGGTGAGAGGAAAGATCCGTAACAAAAATTATATAGAGATGCTTACTTGATATCCATGTCGATCGATGTAGAAAACATTTTGAGTGACTAGACAAAGAGTGGAGTGTTAAAAATGTGAAGCGTGGATGTTAAGGAGGAGAAAGTGCAAAAAAGTGATGAAAATTAACCTAGGGTAGAAACATGTTTGTAGATGACATGATGTACCTGTTATTATGTTGATGTGTGTGATGTTGTTGATGTTGACTACCAATTCCCATATGGACGGACATGCAAAATAGAAGCTGAAAAGTATTCAAATACATATGTATATGAGTAACAAAAATGTAAAGGAGTATGTAAAATGAAAAAGTGTGAAAAAAGAACATGTGAGCCTAACCCATGATGAGAAAAAAAATGTAGAAAGGATCCTGAATATGATGTCAACATGTGAGTTTTTTAGGTGATCTCAAGCCAATGTAATGGAATAAGTCTAGGGATAACTCTCTTGTGTCATATGCCAACCTTAAACTACTTCCCGATGTGTAAAATACCATTACAGATGGTGTGTATGTGCTAAGGAATATCTACCCGTTAAATTCCACTATGTAAATGCCCATTGCTAAACTACTCTCTACCCTATCAAAAGCATCGGTGACATGCCAAAGAACTGTCTAATTATTATCTAGTTAATGGAATTCCATGAAAGACCGTTGTAATGCGCCCTTGTTTCAAGAATCCAAGAAAGACCATTGTGTTAAGGACCCAAGTCTGATTGTGAGCCCTATCAAAACAGAAACTATATTGTCTCGGTAATGTGTTCTGTAACTCTTTATGGGGTGAATGACTCACCCATATGATGCCCCCCTTAATTGTGGGTTCGTGCGACATCATATAAGGAGTATGCATCCTAAATGAGGATCGACCATTGTGCTGAAACTATTCCCTACATGGGGAAGGGAATGTTCTTGGTGGAAACCATGGAATACACAAACAAGTGGCTAGGAAAAAAAATTGTTAGTAAAAGAAAAGGAAAAAAATTGTGTATAAGAAAAAATATAAGCTAATAAAAAAATGCGTAAACACGCAAGAAGATAATGTAGAACGTGAAAATTGGGTTACAAATACTAGACATCCCTCACCATGTTGCAAGATAGTCAAGGCCATCATGGTCGTAAGCATAAAATTGTACACACAAGAAAAAGTGAAAATCCCTCAAAAAAGAGCATACAATTACAAATAATGGAAAACAATGTATCAAATAACCATGGAAGCAAGTAGTCTTGCATAAAAAATGTTGCACAAGAAGCACTTGGTAGTATGTTAGAAAGATAAAAATTATGTCAATGCATGTATAATATGATAAATTAGTTTGCTATAAAAAAATGAAACAACAACCCCTGTAGTGTACGAAATTTGATTCCCCCAGGAACAACTATAGGAATGGTAATAGGTATTGCACCAAGCATCCATGTTGTATGTAGAGTTTTATTCTCTTGTTAGTCCATGCTGTGTCAAATTGATACCTTCTAATGTATGTGATTCTTGTTAGTTGAGTCTATGTGGTGAAAATTGAAGTTTTATAACACTTGGAACAGACGGAATGTGTTCATTTCAAGTGGATGAAATCATATCATGGCTCAAGAAGTCAAGAAACATGTTTTGGAGTATAGTGTCACTTCTAGCCAAAATTGGTTTTAAGAAACCCACATGTTCTTGCATTCAAATGGATGAGATAGACCATTTCAAAGATAATTTTGTCAAACCAATCATGGGAGTTGGTGGAGGTAGGTATCCTTGTTAGGTTGTGGTGCTTGTTTTCAAGTGTGAAAGTGTTGAAAAACTATACACTAAGAGTACTATACACTTTCAATCATTGTCTCACTAGGCTTCGGGGGCACAGCCCTCGAGATTTTTTTTTTCGCCTTGAAATGTGCTTGATATACTAGGAAAAGTTATTTTCTCATGTATTTGGTATTTTTGACCCATAGGTTTATGGGATAATTTTGGCCCATGGTTTTAATACCTACAGTTTTATAAAATTACTTAAGAAGTTGTCTTCTTATGTGGTTTTGTGCATATGGTAGTATGGATGTAACATTGCAGATGTGTATGAATTCAGGTGTGAATTCTGTAGAGTTTGTTGAGCATAGCTCCAAATAATATAAGTATTGCATTGAGAGAGAAGTGGCTTGTAATAAAATATGAGCAAGTGATTCTTGGTGGACGTAGCCAAAATTGGGTTAGCCATGTTAAATATTGTCTCTTTATGTTGTGTTATTTTTATTCGACACTTTTATTTCGGATCTTTAATATTTTCTGCATATTAGTTTCTACTATTATGATCCTGTGAGGGACTATTCTGTATATTTAATCCCTTATTTCCTAACAATTGGTATCAGATCCTGGTTTAGTTTGCTAAAGTGTTGAATTGTAGGGAGAGTTTTAGCTTGAGTGGGAGCTATGACAGATGATGGAAGATCAAGGGTTGATAAATTCAACGGGTAAAATTTTCAGTCTTTGGATGATTACCTTTATCAGAAGGATCTTTATATTCTGTTGTCTAAGAAGATGAACAAACCCTTGAGCATGACAGATGTGGAATGGTATTTTTTTGATAGGAAGGCATTTGGGACAATCTGGTTGTGTCTTGCATCTGCGGTATTTTGTAGTGTTTCAAAGGAAACAACTATAAAAGAGCTAATGGATGCATTAGGTAAGTTTATGAAAAACCCTCTACCTCTAATAAGATATTTTTAATTATTTTTTTTAATATCAAGATGTCTGAGAATGGTTCGGTAGCAGATAATTTAAATGATTTTAATACGGTTGTAAATATGCTAGCTTCGGTTACACTAGAATTTGTTGAAGAAGTTAGGGGTTTATTAATTATATGCTCTTTACCTAAGAGTTGGAATAGCCAAGTAATGGTGGTAAGTAACTCAGTTCTAGCTCACTCAAATTTGAAGTTTGAGGATGTTGTAGGGGTGATTTTAAGCAAGAAAATGTGAAGCAAAATCTCTAGGGAATCTTCTACTTAAGGGAGTGCTTTGACAATGGAAACTAGAGGGAGACATAAGAATAGAGGAATCCGTGGAAAATTGAAGAATCAGGCAAGGCCAAAATCCAAAATGAAGATAGTATGCTGGAACTGTGGAAAGTATGGTCATGCAAGGAACCATTATTAGGAGCTTCAGGACAAGAAGAAACAACAGGAAGAAAATAAGGAGACAAATGTCACACCTAGTAATGTATGTCAGGATGCTTTTATTCTTTCTTCACACACTATTACTGAATCTTGGGTTTTATATTTGGGGGCTTCTTTCCATGCTACTCCACATAGGCATTGTTTTGTTGATTATGGTCAAGGAGATTTTGGGCACGTTTTTCTATGGTGATGATGAGTCTGGAAACATAATTGGAAAAGCTTGTGTTTGGGTTAAGATGTAAAATTGGAATACTTTGATATTGAAGGATGTAAGACATGTTCCTACATTAAGATGAAATTTGATATCGACAGGGCAGTTGGGAAGTGATGGTTGTACTCTGATATTTACAGTGGAATATTGGGAGGTTATCAAGGGTTCTCTTATGGTGGTAAGGGGTAAGAAGGTTGGAACCTTGTATTTAACCACTTATAGAACTAATGTTTGTAATATTGTTGCTTTAGAAGTAGATACAACATTGTGGCACTATAGGCTTGGCCATATGAGCCATAAGGGCATGGAGATCATAAAGAAGGATTTTATTGGATATAAAGAAACATGTTTGGAGTTTTTTGAGGCCAAAATATATGGGAAATAAAAGTGATTCGGGTTTCTCAATGTTGGATGTATAAAGAAAAAGATTAAGTTAGAGCTAGTGCATTCTGATGTCTGGGGATCAGCTCAGGTATCATCTCTTGGGGGTTCAAGTTATTATGTTACTTTTATTGATGATGCAATAAGGAAATTTTGGGTTTATTTTATTAGAAACAAATATTATGTATTTGAAACTTTTTTTAAATGGAAATCCTTGGTAGAGAATGAAATGGGTCTTAAGCTAAAATGTGTCAAGTTAGATAATGGAGGGGAGTATTGTAGTAATAAATTTGATGATTATTGTTCTAAGAATGTAATCCACAAAAAAAATACAGATTCGATGAACTCAACAGCAAAATGGGGTGTCAGAAAAGATGAACAAAACAATAATTGAACATCATAGGAGCATGAGGTTACATGTAAGACCGCGTCTTTCTTTTTGGGCCGAAGTGGTGAGCATAGTTATGTACTTGATAAATAGAGGACTCTTAAGATCCTTGGATGGAGGCATACTTGAGGAGTCTTGGTATGGTAATGAAGTTGATTATTCATTTCTTAGAGTTTTTGGATGTGAGCTATTTTTTCCATATAGACAAGGATTATAGGACCAAGCTAGAGGCTGAATAAGAAAAAATGTAGTTTCATTGGTTATGGTGGTGATGACTTTGGATTTAAATTTTGGAGTATTAATGACAAGAAAATAATTTGATCTACGGATGTGGTCTTTAATGATAAAGTAATGTATAAGAAATAGTTGCAGGAAAACATGGAAGAATCAAAGAAAGAATATGCAGCAGTAGAGCATCTTCCAGATGGAAAAGTGACACGTGAATAAGTTCAGGAACCTCATCAATAGGAACCCCGAACTCCTATATTGAGGAGGTGTTCTAGGGTAAGAAGAGAACCTGAATGTTTTTCTCCTTCTCTTTATTATTTATTACTCACTGATAGTGGAGAGCTAGAGATCTTTGATGAAGCAATGTAGGTAGATGCCAAGAAGAAGTGGGAGAAAGCCATGGATGAGGAGCATCAGGATCTCATGGAGAACAAAACATGGGATTTAGTGAAGCTACCCGAAGGAAAAAGAGAATGACAGAACAAGTGGGTGTTTAGAGTCAAAGAGGAAGGAGGTAAGAAAATATACAATGCCCGGTTGGTGGTCAAGGGGCTTCCACAAAAAAATGGTATATGATTTTGATGATATTTTCTCTCCTTTAGTAAAAATGACTTATATTAGAACTATTCTTCGAATAGTTACAGTAGAATACTTGCACTTAGAGTAGCTTGATGTAAAGACTACATTTATCCTTGGTGATTTGGAGGAGGATCTATATATGCAATAACCAGAGAGCTATGAGGTCAAAGGTAAAGAGGATATGACATGAAAACTAAAGAAGAGCTTGTATGGCTTGAAACAAGCTCCATGTCAATGGTATAAGAAATTTGATAACTTCATGATGGATCAAGGTTATATTAGATGCCATTCTGACCATTGTGTGTATACAAAGAAAGTTTAGGATGGTAGTTATTTTATCTTGTGTCTATATTTGGATGACATGTTGGTTGTAGGTAAAAGCATGCAGGAAATAAAATTACTCAACAAGTAGCTAAGTGAATCCTTTTCTCTGAAGGATTTGGGGGCAGCCAAAAAATACCTTGGTATGAGCATATCTCAGGATGGGAAGGAATGAAAGTTGACTTTATCTTAGGAAGAGTACATTAATAATGTCTTGGAGAGGCTTAATATGTAGGATACTAAACCGGTTAGGATTTCTTTGGTAGGCCATTTAAAGTTATCAAATGAGTAGTGTCCTAAGATAGAGCAAGAGAGAAACTAGATGTCCAAGGTACCTTACTCATCAACGGTTGGGATTTTGATATATGTGATGGTGTGAAATAGGCCTAATATTACCCATGTAATGGGATAAGTGAGTTAATTTATGAGTGATCTAGGTAGAGATCACTGACAGGCGGTAAAGTGAATCCTTCAATACTTGAGAGGGACATGGGGATAGTTTTGTGCTACAGTGGATCAGACACAACTTTGTGTGGTTATGTAGATTCAAATATGGCTTGAGATGTAGATAGCAAGAGGAGCATGACAGGTTATGTTTACACTATAGGTGGGACAACAGTGAGGTGGATTGCACGACTACAGAAGCTAGTGGCTTTGTCAACCATGGAAGTTGAGTATGTTTCATCCATAGAGGAAAGAAAATAAATTATTTGGTTACAACAATTTCTTGAGGAGTTGGGGCATAAGAAGGAGGAAGAAAAGATACATAGTGATAGTGAGAGTGTTATACACCTAGCTAAGAACTCAGATTTCCACTCTAGGATGAAGCATATATAGTTAAGGTACCATTTCATCAGGACAAATTTGGAAGAAGAGAATTTGAAGATGGATAAGATTCATGCCATTCAGGATCATATAGAGATCATTACCAACGTGTTCACAAGAGAAAAACTGAATTTGTCTTCAACTATAGTTGGTCTTCACAGAATCTAATGAAGGGTTGAGAAGCTTGCTCAGAGGAAAAATAGTCTCCAAGTGGGATATTTTCAGGTTGTGGAGATTTTTTTCATGTGTGAAAGTGTTGGAGACTATTCACTAGGGTTTGAAGGTGCTACCCCTAAGAATTTTTTTTGGCCTTTAAACGTGCTTCGTATACCGGGAAACATGATTTTCTCATATGAGTGGTATTTTTGACCCATATTTTTATGGTACGATTTTTCCCCATGGTTTTCATACCCACGGTTTTGTAAAACTACTTCAGTAGTTGTCTACTTATGTGGTTTTGTGCATATGGTGGTATGGATGTAACATTACAAATCTGTATGAATTCGGGTGTGAATTCTGAAGATTTTGTTGAGCATAGATCTCTAAATAGATATAGGTATTGTATTGAGAGAGTGGTGGCTTGTTATAAAATTTGAGCAAGTGATTCTTAGTGGATGTAGCCCAAATTGGGTGAACCGCATTAAACACTGTCTCTTTGTGTTGTGTTATTTTTATTCTACACTTTTATTTCAGATCTATAATATATTTTACATAATAGTTTCTAATATTAAAATTATGTGAGTGACAATTCTGCATATTTTATCCCTTATTTCCTAACATTCCTTGAGATCCATGCAAAATTCCATATCCCCGCGAGGTCATGTGAACAAGTTATTCAAGCTTTTGCAAACTAGTATATTTAAAAGTTCATTTTGAGCTTCCTGGCTTCTTAGAAATCAAGAAAAACTATGGGGAATCCTTCATATAAATCATAAAAGGATTATTTAGAGTAGCAATCTAAGCTTGAGGTAGTGTAAAATTTTTCAGTTTAATTATACTTGTTTTGAGAAATTTATAAGCATTTCTCTGACAAGTTTCTTCTCCTTCGTGGCATGTGTATTAAAACATAAATTCTAAGTTGAGTTTTGTTTGATCCTTGATAAAATTTTTGAGTGCTAAATTTTTTTGGGAACCTATGAGAATATCTCTATGCCCTGATGATGAAAATTACAAGGTTTCAAAGTGAGTTTCTCAAGCACATCCTTCAATTATCTTGGAATGAAAACTATGCTCTCTTGAGATTCATTGGTACAGTCTTGTACAAGACCCCAACGTTGGTGAAATGGTTGCAACAAGATCCTAGAAATCCTTGACAAGTCATTTTTAAGGTGATTATTTAGTTGAGGAGTTTTTGGTCTACTTATTTGATTGAAAATGTTTTTGGAGTCATGTTTTTCTCATTCACAGTCATGCAACTGTGCGGTTCTCCAAATAAAGGATTAAATAAGGGTCTCTAGGAGGAAGTTTCATGTTTGGGAAATATTTAAAATCTTCAAAATAGTTCAAATTAACTTATTATCTCAATCAAATTCAATTGTAGTCAATAACTTTATCTAAACACTCTCTACTTCACTATACCTATCTTTCTTAATTTCTCAGAGCATTCAAAGGGTTTCAATGATGGTTTGAGAATCAAGAATGGATGGATGTATTATTTTAACTATGGTTTTAGTTATTCTAAGGAGATAAAGAGATACCTATTTACCTTAGGATAAACGTTTTCACAATTTAAGACCCATAACTCTTCACCGTGTTCAATATGGAACACTCTTGCAGGTATCTGAAAAAATAGTTAATATTTGTGAATGAAAGGAGGAACTTCAAAAAATTAAAGTAATCAAAATATTTGGAGGATGGTGTTACACACTCAAATCATTTTGAAATTTTTAATTTCATCTATTATAGATGGATAACTCTTTTTGATTGGTTCTCGAGCTTCATAATGTTTAGAACCCTGATCTAGGGTTTCCACGAAATTGTTTTGATAGAATCAAAATCAATAACGTAAAAATCTTAATTTTTTTGGAACAAATATCTATGGTTCTCATATAAAATGGTTGTAAAAATAATTCTTGTATTTGGTCTAGTATTGACAGAGACATCATTATCATAAATTTCAAAATACCATGTTCAGTCAGGTGTTGGACAATCTAACAAGGTTTTTGAAGTGGTTTTGCAAATTTCTCATTGTGGGAAAATGTTGAAACCTTCGTTTATGCAATTTAATTATGAAAACATTTTTTTCAAGAATTTGATAATCATCCATATTTTGTGTGTTGTGTGGCTGCTAATAATGGAATGTTAGTCCTAAAAAGAATGACACAATTTAAGACAATATTGTAGTTTTTCTCAAAAATGTTGCTCAAATCATCAAGTTTTAGAGTTATTGATGTAATGGAGCCTTTTGAATCTGAGTGACATCATGAATATTTTGTAATCTCAAAGTTAAAATCATTCGATAAGTATTATCATGGATATATAATCAGATATAATGGAAATACAATAAATAGAAGGTAGAGAGTGTGAGGCTTTTTCCTCTATCACTTGTATCTTGAGTCCTAAAAAATAAATGTGAAAGGTCATAAGTCTCATGTTTAGTTTGAAATTGTAAGAAAGAAGTTGAAAATTTTGGAGAACATAGGTTGATGGTTGAATTCCTTCAAGTAAATTCTATGAGTAGTGATATAATATGATATATAAGATTGAATTGAAAGGTCAAAAGTCAAAGTTAAAGGATTGAAGTTTAAGAGGTGGGTGGATCAAAGTTTTTGAATATATTGACAATGAATGTTGGCTAACACAATGGATGAAAAAGTAGAGAAAAATATATCACTAACAAGAAACATAGAAATTAGTGATCAAAAGGAAGAGTGATGCATGCTAATGAAGAATAAAAAAGGAAGTATGAACAATAGTGAAAACAAGAAGAACATATGACTGTCATAAAGATCTGAAAGTGAAAAATAGAGAGAGGGATATACAGTGAAAGTTTGATTCGAAGAAGCACATAGAGACATATAAAGCATAATAGCAAACAAGTGAACAATAGAATGAAAGATCTATGAAATCATGCAAAGATGTTAAACCTGAGATAATAGCGGTACAATACAATGTATTAATAACTCAAAAACAACATTCTTAGTTGACATTGATAAAGAAAACCATGATATTGATGTTCCTGAGTTGGTAATTATCAATAAGATAGTGACATAACCTATGCAGTCAAGATCAATTATAAGTTGCAAACTCTAAAAATAGGTGGATTGTGAAGTTTTGAAGTGAAGTGCATTAGTAAGGGTTCCATGATCTATTGATGGAGAAAAATATCCATTAAATGGTCATTTATTTTTACAAATTTTGTTTGAGTAGGTGCTTGGTATTCATTAAGTAGGTGATTGTATGATCTTTCAAAGTGGGTGCTTCAATGATTAAGTTTGTGCTTAATCAATTGTAAATTAGTGTTTAATTTTATTTTTCTAAATAAAGAGGTTGGTTTGGAAGTGCATTTTTCCCTTCTTGGGATTCCCACTATATACAATTTGTCGTGCTCACTTCTGTTGTTTGATTGAAGCTCTTCGTTTGTTCATAGTCTAAATACTATTTCAAGTTAAGCAAGATAAAAAGTTTAAAAAGACCTAAATTGTGCTAAGCATTGATTCACCCCCACTCTCAGTGCTTGGTATTAGAGAAGGGATTTTAGTGAAACTTTAAAAACTTCAAGGTGATCCTATCTTCACAAGCATGGAAAGCAAACAGATTCAAGGTTTATTATCAATCTCAAGTTCACCACTCTATACAGGGACACATTATACACTCTGGAGAGTTATAATGAATACTTATCTCATGTCACTTGGTTTTTACATATGGGAAAGTGTTAACAAAGGATACAATCCTATAACCACTCCAATTACATGTGTAATAGATAATACTAAGTATGAGAACAATTCATGACATATGAATGAAATTTTATGTGGGCTAAATGAAACTAAATTTGTAAAGGTAATGAATTGTACTATATCCAAGGACATTTGGACCAAACATCAAATCATTTATAAGGGATATTAAAAAGTCAAGCTTGCAAAATTATAGACCTAACGAGCATAATTTGGAAGCTTAAAGATGAAAGAATATGAATGCATTGCAACATATATGCAGATTTTGGATGAGGTAATAAACCTTATTCATTACTCTGGAATTTTGAAATGAATACAATAATAAAGGATAGAACATGGTTAACTATGAATATTCTGATGAAGAAGAGGGAAAGGTGAATCTACAGGATGAATTGGTAAGTGTCCTTGAAAAACTCCAAGATTGTAGAAGAATAAATCAAAAAATAAGATGCACCCTAAAGGAATATGAAGGTGAAATTCAAATTCTTCAAAATAAGAAAAGTCAAAAGGAAGAAGAGGATATGAATGAATTCAAGGAGCTTGAATCTCAAGTGGAAAATCTTTCTCAATCCTAAAAGGTAAAAGAAGAAGAATGTCAAATATTAAATCTGATTTAGAACTCCACAAGGCCGAATTAGAACAAGAAAATGCCAAACTCAAGATGTATGAGAAGCTAGAAAGGAGATCAAATGTCCTAACCAACATTGTAATCAATTGTTGACATTTTTACACTAATGCAACAATGGAAACTCAAAACATAGTTTCAAATGATAAGTGTTGATGAGATGGACCTAACTAAGGGAATACATATAATTTTCTTAAGTGTTTTAGCTTGTAGCAATTGATTAACAACATACAATCGGCAGCTATGTGTGTTGTTGCAGAATGCAACACCTCACATACGATGTCATTCCATGTTCATATTCAACAAGGAAACATAGATGCCCTAAAATACAAATACATAACCTTGATGAAGGTCGGAATTACACTACATGTGGAATGTTAAAATCTAAAACAACAAAGATAATTACTAATTTCATGCAGAAGGATTCATTATTAAGTTACAGGTACATCAAATTTCATTATTTCTTTATGTTTAAATGTTATTAATCATGTGATTGAATTGTTTATTTCATTAAACAATCAATATGTATCATAAAATCTAAATTTAGAAATAAATATACAACTCAGTTATAGAAATTAATGTCATTTATTCATGAAGAAATTCTATGTTTCCCACCTAAGTTGTGGGATGTAACTTATGATTATTGAAACAAAAGATACATGTACACAAATATAAAAGAATATGAATATAAAAGAAACCCATCACTTCCTTTGAGTCTTCTTTTGGTCTTCATCCAATTCAAACTCCTCCTTCTTCATGTTCATCTTCAATTGCATCCTAGTACCTGAAAACAGAAAAATAAAGTTTATTATATTATGAGCTCAGGGTTTAGTCTGCATGCTTGTACTATTATTTGTAGGAAAATGAATATTTTGAATTCAAAAGGCATAGGGTACATCAAATCTAGATACAAAATTGAGAAATTATTACCTTACTGGAGCACATGTGATTCTCAGAATCGTGACAAATAGAAAAGAAGAAAGTAAAGTCACTATGGATTACACGAGAGGATAAAGGCCTATTTATTTTCTAACTTTTTTTCTTGAGTGTGCAGGTACATGTAGCTGTTGAAAATAAAATACTTAATATTATATTCATCTAAAAAAAATATCTTTCCAAGAAACAAAGTATTGATGAGATCATACAAAATTCAATCATGGCATGGCACATACTAGAACATTCAGATCAGAAAGTACTACAAGCTGTAAGATGAATCAAATTAATTATTAAAAAAAAAATTTCAAGAGATAAATAAGTAATGCAAAGTATAGTTATGTGTTTGCAAGAATGGGATGCTTCTTCAAGTAATAAAGTATTTTTCTTTTTCAAAAGACTACTTCAATTTTTTAATATCAAAGTACAGAAGTAGTTTCATTTTATGATGCAATTTAAAGTATAGAGTGTAGTAAAATCAAGGTGCAACTCCATGACAAAAGATGATTTGATAGTACAAGATAAAAATGAACTCTTCATACAAATGTCTTTAAGTATATACTATGTAATACAAAAATGAAATAACTTCTACATTGCAAGGTGCATATGAAGTATAGTAAAAGGCATGAAGATACAATCTTCCAACAACACAAAATAATATAAATAATGTAAACTTCTATATAACGAATGTGGCATGCCATCAAGATACTAATCCTGTTAAAAAAATGTCAAAACTTCAAGATAAGGAAGTGTAATTTACAACAGATCTAAAGTGTTTCAACAATATTTAAATGCACTCTATAGGTGAAATAATCAACTCACTAAATACAAATTTGTAAAAATCAAAACTTAAATAAATAAAAATCTATAAACTGAAACTATCACGATCCATATGGAAGCTGGTCTGTTCTTAAGGAAATAAGACCAAGGCTAAAAATACCTTTATATAATCATGATGAGATCAAACAGAAGTCAAGCTTTACAGATGATACATATCTTAAAGTTGAAGCTAATTGTTTTAGGGGCTTTTCAAAAGTAATTTTGCACAACAAAATACAAGGTATGCAACAAAATCACAATGCCATTTCAAGCATGCAATCAAGGGCCGTCCAGGAGTAATTACTAAAACATGGAAATAAGATATTTTATAGTCTTCAAGGTGAAAGGAGGATCACAAAAAAAGAGAACTTCTTTTCAGTTTACAAAAGAAAGAACCCATGAAACTTTTGCAACTAGGTTATGAATTTACATAATTTCTTATCTCAGTAAGCTATGAAAAACCACCATCTCATGAGAATGGGTGATGTATATTATAGAATTATCAACAAGTGAGAAACTAGCCATTTTATGAATGTTAAAAATTAGAACACAAGTACCCATCAAAGAAGTTTCCAGATCTACAGAAGTTGTTTGCAATTTGAAAGAAAGATTCAAAACTTTAAGTAACATGAAGAAGCATAGAAAATATTTAATAAATTTGGTCTAGATTATTATAAATAATCTAACAAATAATATCATAAAAACACAGAATATAAAATTCATCTTGGATGTTGTATTCATCTAGAGATATCTTCTTATACAAATGCTTGATCCTAGAATCTAGGAGTCAAGTCTTATCACTTATTCTTCCTCATATCTCTCTCTTATCTCTAGAATAACTCTAACAAGCCTTCATTCTCTTACACACCAATATAGCTATGTGAGTTGTTCTCACAACTCACCCAAATAATAACTATATTATTAATATGAGTTTATATAAACTCATTATTAATAATACTACACTATATTAATAATGTTACACAATATATTTGTAACATTCACTTACCTCTTGTTAACATTATTAATTCCCAATATAAAATCCCCTAATGTTGAAATGGTAAAAATAAATTCAGATGCTTATCTACAGTATGCTCATGCATGTGGCATGCCCAACTTGGCTCATGACCTTGATCAAAAGAAAGGCTCTCTCCATCCATGGTTTTAAATAGGTTTACCACAAACCTAGATGTGATAGGAACCATATCCTATCCACCTCATGTGTTTTTCTTGATCTCCCACAATCCTTTTCAAGATCCACGAACTAACTTAGATTGGTGTTTTTGATCTTCTGCAATGCCATGACATTAAGATAAAATTTAGGAAATATCACTCACAAAGGATCTAAATTATTACAATAGTTGAATAGGTATGATTCATTTGTTCTTATTTACAGAAAGTAAACACACAACTGAAAAAATAAATGCCACAACACCGTTGTGCGGCCCCATCGCTTGCAACTGGAAAGAGATCGCTGATTGATCTCCTTCCTTTTTTTCCTCCTTCCTCAATGTAACATGTTGCTAGGTCAACAAGATGTAATTTTGAATCTCATTTTTAAATCAGACACCGGGTTACATCAAAAAAGTGTCTATAAGGAATTTTTTTTAATATCGACACTTTGGACTCAAAATGACAATACAAATAATTCTAAGATCACCTATTTAACTCTTTTACAAACAAATGACTATGACTTGTCAAGAATACATACAATATTTACGATGGATGTAAAAAATATTTAAAACTATACTAAATAATTTAAAATTGGCAAGTAAAAAGTAATTAAAAATTACTTTTCAATAAATAGATGACTCAATTAAAGACTACTTTTCACAAAAACACTAAACGAACAAAAGAAAAACCTATAAACCTAAAAATAAATTTTATGGTAAAATAAACTACACCAATTTTATTAAACCACGTGCCTATTTAATATGAATTTTAGTGCTTTCCAGCATCCAAATATTCTCACGTTTAAACTAGAGATAACTTTTGAGGCATGAGTTATATGCACATGGATTAATTTTTTGAAAATCCAATTTAAAAGAGTGAGACCAGTTATCGCTAGGTTTACTCGGTCTTCATGTGTAACTTGGTGGACATTCCAATACTCTGCAAAAATGTGTCCAACTTAATCAACAATATGATGTGACCACCCTAACAGGAAGGCTCTCCAATTGCATATAGGAAGATGTTCAGATCAAAATCCATAATTTATTGCAACTTATAGATGTTATAACAAGAGGCTACAAAAGGTGGTTGAAAGCACAAATGTAAAAATAAATGAAACTCAGCCTCAAAAAATCAGAAATCAGCCTAAGGTCAGTCATGAAGATGATGCCCACACCATTAAAAATCTGATGGTGGTGATGATGAAATAAGAAGAACACATGAAGAAGTAGAAGAAGAGGCAAAAGAATAATAAAGGAATGACAACAAAACACCTTGAAGGAAAGTTAAAAGAGACCATCCAAAAAATATGATTATAGGGAGTAAAGAAGGTATGCTCACAAGAAGGAAGCTAATAAGTCAAAAAAATAATTAAAACACAACCCTCTTATCTATGATAGAACCTAAAAATGTGAAAGAAGCATGCAATGAAAAACATTGGATAGATGCCATGTGAATGAAGAACTTGATCAAATTGAGAAGAATAAAACATGGGAGCTTGTTGTTAGGCCAAAATAAAATAATATCATAGGTAAAAAAATGGGTGGTCATGAGTAAAATGAATAAAAAAGGTGAAGTGATAAGAAATAAGGAAATACTTGTGTGTAAAGGCTATGCAAAAATGGAAGGAGTTGATTTTGATGAAATATTTTCACTAGTGGTAAGGATGGAAGCAATGAAATTATTCTTGGTATATGCAGTTCACAAGAAAATCAAAAAAATTTAAATGGATGTCTAATCAACTTTTATAAATGGAAGATTAAATGAGAAGGTATATTTTTAAAAAATTGAAGGATTCTCTTTAACTTGAGATAAGGACTATGTATGAAAATTGAAAAAGGATTTTTATGGGCTTAAACAAGCTCTTATATCTTGGTATAGCAGGTTGGATGCTTATCTTATTGAGAAAGGTTTCAGGAAGGGAATGGCTGATAGAAATCTTTACATCAAAGAAGAAGAAGACAAGTTTCTTATTGTCATAGTGTATGTTGATGACATAAATTTTGGAGAGGATCATAAAAGAATGACTCATGAATTTCATGATGTGATGAGTAAAGAGTTTGAAATGTCTATGCTTTGTTATCTTTCATACTTTCTATGCCTTCAAATAAATCAATTAGGTCAAGTCATCTTCATATATCAAGCTAAATACATTAAAGAATTTATAAAAAGTTTTAAAATGGAATATTGAAGACCTATACGGACACCAATGGAGGTGGGCTATAAATTGAGTAAAGAAGAAAACTCACCTAAAGTTGACAAAACACTATACAAATCTATGATAGGAAACCTTATCTATTCCATTACGTCAAGGATAGATACTATGCAAGTTTTGGTATTAGAAGGAATATTTCAAGAGGATTAAAGAGAAACACATCTCAAGGAAGTTAAAATAATACTCAAATATCTAATGGGAACTTTATAGTATGGCCATTCGTATCCTACAAGAAAATAATTTGACATAAGAGCATACACTTATGTTAAGTAGGCTGGGAAAATTGATGAGAGGAATAGCATAAGGGATGGAACCCTCTTTGTATAAAAATATCTAGTGTCATGGTTGAGAAAAAAGAAATATTTAGTGGCATTATCAACTAGTGAAGTACAGTACATAGCTACTACCATGTGTTGTACTTAGGTTATTTGGATGTTATAAATGTTGGAAGACTACAAGGTAAGATTTTTTAAACCAACTCCCTCTATTTGTGATAAAACTAGTCACATTAGTGTTTCTAAAAATTTAGTGTTCCACTCAAAAAAGAAACATATTCCAATCAGATTTCATTTCTTGAGGGAACAAGTGAATGATAAAAATATTAACCTTGTATATGTGAGAAAAAAAGAATAAATTACAGACATTATCTCAAAGCCACTTCTAAAGGAAAAATTTGAGCATCTCAGGGATGAATTAGGAGTGATTCTTGATCCTACCAACAGTTAAGAGATTTTCGACAACTCAAGGGAGCATTTATCTTGCAAAATTAGCTCCTAAAATGTGCAAAAAAGAGCTTCAAGAGGGGGAGAGCTAGTCCAATAGCTCATGGTATTGTTCATGATATTCTTTCACTCAAATGTGTTGCATGTGTGTCCTTTTTCAATTCAGGTATGTCTTCATATCAGTCTTTGTTGACAATTTTACACTAGTGCAAAAACGGGAACCTCAAAAAAAAATTTAATAGAAGGAATTGAAGAATGGACCTAACTAGGGGGAATTTCATACAATTTTCATTATGTTTTAAGTTTCCATGATGGATTAACAACATGTGATTTGTATCTATGTTTGTTGGTATAGAATGTAACACCTCACATAGGTTTCCATTCCATGTAGGAAACACAAAAGCCCCGAAAGACCAATGCATTTCCTTGATGAAGGTGAGAATCATAGCTTAGGTGGGATGTTAAAATCGAAAAACCAAGCATAGTTGTTGATTGCAGGTTGCAGATGTTCATTATTAAGTTATGTAGCTCCCACATTTTATATCGTTAGTTATTTTATGACTTATTTATTCATAGTTATGATTTGATAGGGATTTTGACATATTTTGGACATTATGTTATGTTATTTGATCTTCATGGACATGTATGGTGATTTGGGTGCGTAGCACCAATTTATCTTCATTAGTATGTTGGCACATTTTATTAGATTTTGTGGATACTAACATATTGCTATTTTATTTAGTCCTAATTGATATAGGATGGATACATAGTTTAGTCATATTTCTTGATGATTTAGATTATTCGATTATGGATGAGAACACATGATAGCATGGATATATTTCATTTGTATGTATGGTAATGGCTAACACATAGTGAATTTGTGTGTAATTATGCATGTTTATCACTTAAGATTCCATGTTGATGTTGTTATATCATATATTTCATGTTTAGACTTGATTCTTATTGATTATTTGATTTACACTTGTATTGGGCAGATGTGTTTAATGTGTGCATTGAGTGTGCAAGTTATAGGGCACAAGAGAATGTGGGTTTCAGGGAGGCTACAAAAATTTTACACAATCAACCCTCGGGGGTAAGTCCAAACCATGTTAGATGAATGAGGCCTTATTGTTTTCTTGTATTGTTGGGCACCATGATTGAACCTTATTTGTAATTTTTTATTTCATATAAAAAAATTAATTGTATTTAGATTGTTTAATTTTGTTAAGTAAACTAGGTTGGGGGGCTTAATGGTCTTAACTTGCATTAATTATGTTTTATTGAAGTGTATTAATTAAGGAGTATTAAGAGTCACATGAGCACCCTTGAGTGGGCTCCACATCCTCTACATATGTGCCCAAATCCAAACCAAAATTTGTCTATTTTTGGCATTTTAAGTGACCCCTTTTAGATTTGGGAGTTCACTTAGCATGAAAATAAGCCCTTAGACCCTACGTATTAGGTAGGGGGATTAATTCCAAGGCATGGAGGGAGTTTCCCTCCCATTTAGGCTCTCTTTTATAAACATACATTTACAATGGGTTGGAATGTGTGTGTTGTGAAAAGTTACATAAACTTGTCTCATTTTCTTTTTGGGTAATTGTTATCCAAATAACTCTCCCAACTATTTGGATGTCTTTTAATCCCACTATAGCTATGATGCTTCACATTTCAGGTTGCACACCCATAGGCTTTCTCATCTAGAATTTTTCATAGGTTGTAGTCCTTTCGAGCACTTCCCCATGCCCTGTAATTCTTTTGTGCGCCCTTCTATAGACACCTTCCAATCAGTTGAGTTCTGGGTTTTCCTATCGCACGCCCTCTTTTCTTTCCACCCTCGCATGTCTTCTTGTTTCTTCCTTCACATTCTACCCCAATTCCATTTCCCCCTTTATGTGCCTTCCTCCCATGTGCTCCCTTTCTTCCCTTCTTCATGTGCATGTGTGCTTTCTATTATGTCCCCGCATGCCCTCCTCGAAGATGAAGTGCTTATTTTCTCACTCAAGACCCAAATCGACTATGTGTAAAAAAGGCCAGCGGAAGCCTCCACATGTCTCTTCGACATACTTTTGGTATGATGCTTAAAAGATAGATCCCCAAATGAGCACAGGCTCTCCACATGTCTAGGGCCTGAAAAATTTGTGTCGACCATTAAAAAGTATAAACAGTCGAAGAGCTAGCGGAAGCCTCCAGATGCCTCATCAGCGCACCTTTAAAAGGTACGAAAAAAGTGGGGTTCCCAAACAAGTGCATGCCCTCCACGTGGTCAGAGCCCAAAAAGGTAGAACTAGCCATTGAAAAGTCCAACCATGGAAAAGGCCATCGAAATCCTCCACGTGTCTCTTTGGCATACTTTTGGTATGATGCTCCAAAGGAAGGACCCCAAATGAGTGTAGGCCTTCCACATGTCTAGGGCTTAAGAAAGTTACAATTGCTGTTGAGAAGTCTACGAGCCAGCGGAAGCCTCCATGTGTCAGCCCAGCCTAACTTCAAAGGTAAAATCCAAAGGTAGTCCCCAAATGAATGCAGGCCCTCCACGTGGTCAGAGTCCGAAAAGGAAGAACCGACTGTTAAAAGTTCTAAGCATGGGAAGGCCATCTGAATCCTCCACATGTCTCTTCGGTGCACTTTTGGTATGATACTCCAAAGGTATAACCCAAAATGAGTGTAGGCCTTGCATGTGTCTAGGGCCTGAGAAAGTTACACCAGCCATTGAGAAGTCTAAGAGCCAACAGAAGCCTCCACATGTCAGATCAACAAAAATTCAAAGGTAAAATCCGAAGGTAGTCCCCAAACAAGTGCAAGCCCTCCACATGGTTAGAGCCCAAAAAGGTAGAACTGGCCGTTGAAAAGTCTAAGCATGGGAAGAGACAGTGGAAGCCTCCATGTATCAACTCAGCACAACTTCAAAGGTAAAAACCAAAGGCAGGTCCAAAAATGAGCGTGGGCCCTCCATGTGTCTAGGGTCTAACAAAGTTTCTCCTAAACAGGTGGAAAATACGAAACACATATAAAGAAAATAAGGCTCATGAATGATGCCAACTATCAGCACGTTGCATTCCCAAGACCCTAAAAGGCCTACGTGGAATGCCCAACCCTCGACCTTCAGATGGCCATAACTTTTGACTGGGATCTTAGATTTGAGCAATAGAGAACTTTTTGGAAAGGTATCAACGTCTACTACTCAATTACGACTGGAAATATTGAAGGCTATAAGGCTTCTCACCTACCATAATAATGAGGTATAGGCTTCCTTTCTTGCCCAACAAGGAACATTATATGGAAGCATGTGTTTTTGCAGTAAAACCCATCATTGTTGCAGGTGAATTCAATGCTCTTTTGGGGTAGTTGAGGGAGGTGAATTCAAATCATTTTCTTGGGTGGTTGGAGTAGGATTTCAAATTATTCTCTCCTTTCTTTCTCATTCTTCCTATACATTGTAAGGAGGGGAATTTTTCTATAAGTGGGGTCATTATTTATCTCCTTCCCCCCTCCCTCTTTCTTCTCTAGGGTTGAATATGGAGCTTAATCCTCCTCTATTTGCTTTGTAATGACAGTTTCTTGCCTCTTACCCACTGATGATGTACTGTGTGAATTCATGGAGTAGTAAAATATGTTTTGTGATGAATTTTTTCCATCCTTTCCATATTTTATTGTCTCTTCTTTCATCTCACCATTGCAGGATATATTGTGCATATCTCTGATGTTTATTGTAGGTTTGGGAGCTATGTTTAATGGGTTGAAGTGGTGTTTTTTGTGAAATTTATCTTTGGCCTATGATGCATCTTGTCCATCCTCTCCATTTCTCACCTCTCTCCATTTCAGGAATTTGAATTTGTGATCAACAACCTCCTTCTCTGGTGTATCACCTCTTTAGTGTAGGCTTTGTTTTCATGAACTCTTTGTCCCTAGTCCCTTGGAAAGTTAGATTAGGATTAGATAGTTTTCCTGCATTAGATTAGATTGTGGCAGGTAGTTTAGAATCACAGACCGACCTTCTCTGGAGGACCATCTCAAGCCCACAAGTCCCACAACTTGAGATATGGTCCAATGTTATGTAGATTACACTAGATGCCCCAGTCAAATCTAAGGAAATTCGTAGGGTGTTGTGATTCTGCATCAATATTTTTGGCATGCCCGGTGGGACACCAAGGGGTTAGATTTTTCTCATCTTTCTAAGGTGTCTCACTATCAAACAACAAATATTAAGCCACCGTGCAACCCTGCATCTACAGTTTTGGCATGCCCATTGGGACAGGTTTAAAGCACCTTACTAGCGCATTTTAGCAGGTTCGGTGTGTTCTTGTTAAAATTTCATCTTTTGGAAGTATATGCAAGCACATTTGGCAATTCCATTTGGTCCAAACAACCAATTCTCTAAAGTTTTAGACCTTTTCTCATCCATTTTCACACATTCTTCTTTCCAAATCTTTCATCTTCTTCCATTCATGAAGTCATGTAATCATGACTTCATTCCCATCTTGGAATTCACAATTGCAGCAACAGTAGTGTAGTACACCTCCAATGTATTTCTCATCTCCTCCAAATCAGCATTAGGATCAGATTCACAACCATCATGCTTACCCATATGAGTAGTGTTAAAACCATTTTGGCTATGTATCTTATCAAGAGAAAGGGTACGCATATGATGATAATAGTTATATGGAGAATGCTGACCTTCTGGAGAAGATTCAAAGAATGGATGTTAACATCATTCAATCCAGGGCTATAACATAGATGAAATATTTCAAAATTGGTTGCAGAGAACCTTGTCTATGGGATGGCCATTTTCCAAGACATTACAACCTGCAGGAGAATCTTGACTTCATGGTTGAAATGCTACCTCAACTTGCATAATGGAATGATGAAAGAGAGGGCTACGAGCTTGGTTCTAGAAAACCTTGTCAATGGGTATGTCCACCACCTCATAGATTTTTTTTTCCTCTCTTTCAATCAGTATCATCGCAACAGTGTCATGAGTCTATGTTTCTCACTTTCTTCCCCTAGTGTTGAATTCCATTTTTCCATATTCTAGTCTCCCATCCCATCTTAATTGCTATGCCCTTTTCCATTCCAAATCCAATTCCCCTCCACAAGAGCCAAAAGTAATACCTTCCACACCCACCACTCCTCCTTCTTTCCTGAGCCCATTTCGAGAAGAAACTCAAGAATCTAGTCAAGGGGAGCAGCAAAAAGAAGATCCAAGAAACAAAGAAATGATTAGAAGCTTGGTGAAATTGGATCTTAGATTCGGGATTGATAAAATCCCCTTGATGGTCAAGCCCCCAAAGTAGGCTGAGGTCAAGCCACAAGTGGTGGAGGATTCGGTTATAGTGAAAAGTGAGGGATGATGCAGCTACCCCAAATCCAAAAGAGGAGTGAATTCCAAATGGTTGTGGAGGAGAAACATATAGTTCCATAGGTTTTAAGTACAGATCAGGCCACAAAATATCCTCTAGTTCTTCCTCCCAATTCATCCCCTTCGAGCTCTAATGTCGAATAAGAGTTTGAGCTTTCAAACTCCATGTTCAAATACGAGGGGAACCATGGTGAGAAAATTGCGTATCCAAAGAACACCATGGAGGAGGTCGAGAAGACACATCAGGACAATGAGGAGGTAGATTATCTATCTAACTTGGAGGATTGCTTTGATGGGGAGTAGCCCATGGAGATTGTATCATTTTCTCCTCCATAACCCACCTTGTAGGTACATGGTCCGACTATCACGAAGGAGGAGATATTCAATTAATGTAGCCTGTAATTCCTAATAGCCCTCTAGAACCAAGGTTGGAGGATCCTAATCTTCCATGTTATTCTCAGGAAGAGGAAGGAATCAGTGATGACACCATTTCCACACGAGTCATTAAGGAAGAGAATAAGTTGCTTGTAGAGGAAATTCAAGATGAAAATCAACATGCAAACAACCTCCCTTTTCAAGAAGGTCCACAGGAAGACTCCATTTTTGGAGTTGAATTTTAGAGAAAAAGTTACATCCATCAGATCAAACCATTCTCAATCAGGTACTTGACTTCATTCAAGCTAAGGGAGAATCCAAAATGAGTCATGCTTACTTTTGAGCATGAGGATGAGTTTCAAAGTACCAATGATCAGCTGCAATGCCTCTTCAATCCAAATGCAGAGCAACTAAAAGAAGTTTTTGTTCTTGTTTCTAGTTGATACCTTGATGATTAGGGTAGAGGATTATCCTCTTGTCATTTTGGTACTCATGATAATAGTCATGTTTAGCTCCAAATTATATACATGGCTGCCTATTTTGAGAAAGGGAAGCTACTTTTCCTTTCCAGTTGCAGAATATGTTTAAGTTCCATTTTCTTCCAGTTAGCATACAATAGGTAGGTTTGTTTTTAGTAGAAGAAGTGATTTTACACAACCTGGATGTCCTACTTAAGGCATGTATGTTTTCATATTTTGTAAAAAGATTTTGTTTGTATTGTTTAAGTTAATGCAGTGCATCATACCCTTCAGTTGTTAATTTCACAAGAAAGCAAATGCAGACAAACTAAAATAAGTTTTCCAGACAGTCTATTTCAAGAATAGGTGAAAACTCCAGGTCAAGACAATTTTCTACCCTCAGAAACCTCATTTTCAAGATGTTCTTATGAAAATGGATAGCACAAGTAGCAGAGAACTTTCAAGATCAGAGAGTGCAAGCTTTAGGTTTAGGTTTCAAGCACAAGATCGATATCGAGTTATCATTCATGACTCCATGCCAAATGGATGCAATAAGGTAACTGATATCTTCATCTAGCAGGAAAATAGCCCCGAAATTAACCAAATTATTATCCAAAAAAATATCCTAGCTATTTGAAAAAATTTTACTCTCACTTTTTCTCTGATGCTTCACATTTCAAGTTACACAACCATAGGATTGCTCATCTAGCACTTTGCATAGGCTGTAGTTCTTTCAAAAGCTTACTTGTGCCTTGATATTTTTCCACGATCCCTTTTATCGATGCCTTCCAAATTTTTTAAGTTTCGAGTCTTCCTGTCATGCACCCTCTTTTCTTTCCTCCATTATGAACCTTCTTGTTTCTTCCTTCACATTATTCCACACTTTCATTTCCCCCTTTTTGCTCCTTCCTCTCACGCTCTGTAAAGCTTTCTTCCCTTCTTCCTACGTGCATGCCTTATTTTCTCTCCCCTCGCACCCTCTTCAAAGCTGAAGTGCTTATTTTCTCACTCGATACCCAAATTAGGTAAGTATAAAAAATCCTAGTGGAATCATCCATGTGTCTCTTCAGTGCACTTTTGATATGATGCTCAAAAGATAGATCCCCAAACAAGCACAGACTCTCCACGTGACTAGGGCCTGAAAAAGTTACATTGGCTGTTAAAAATTCTAAATAGTCAAAGAGAAAACAGAAGCCTCCACGTGCATCATCAGTGCACCTTCAAAAGTTACGACAAAAGTGGAGTTCCCAAATGATTATAGGCCCTCCACGTGGTCAGAGCCCAAAAAGGCAGAACCAACCGTTGCAAAGTCTAAGCATGAAAAATGCCAACAGAAGGCTCTGTTGGAACATAATGATTAAGTGGTCTGGCCAGCCCTTAATATATATGGGTCCATCACTAATATATAGGTTAATATTTAATAATATTAAATATTTATATTTCTATTATTAAATATGATAACCTAGGTATATACTTTAGGTTAAATATTTAATATCATGAAATGATTATATTTATAATATTAAATATTATAAACCTAGGTGTATGTGTCAACCATTTTAGGTTGAAGAGGTTGGTCGGGACACAAACCCGATCACCTTATATAAAAAATACTTTAGGTCCTCATTTGATATATTCGAGAAATATATCAAAGCTGTGCAAATCAAGTGATATGGTTTTACCCTTGCTAAATAGGGTTTGAAAGGAGGAGGTGATCTTATTGGATGTAAAATAAGTTCTCTGAAGTAAAAAGGTTATTTTTAAAGTGGTTTTTACCCTATTGGGGTTTTCCACTATAAATAATGTCTCACCTGTGTTATTTATTTCATGTAAGTATTTCTTTTTTTACTTATGCTATGATGTAATGTTTATATAAATATTTATTGTAATGTTATATATAATATGTGAGTTGATTAAATCCATCTTTATTAGAATCATCAAATTCTAACATAGTATCAGAGCGAGGTAAACTAAACAAATTAATATCAAATGTTTTGTATTTTATTTATTTAATTTGTACAGGTTTTTTCAATCAACCCAAAAGGGGTATTTAAAATTATCCGGTCCCCTTCTTTTTTCCCCAATATATTTTAGCACTACATTTGTGCAATTAAACTCTTGGTAAATTTTTTAAGGTTTTTCAATTTTAAATCCATAATTTTTTTTTTTTGGGGGGGGGGGGGTTCGGAATTTTAATATGATATGATTCTTACTTTCATTTACATTTTGTAAATTATATTGGAATTAATGTCTGTTTGGACATTGATGTGTGCACAGGTGAAAGGGGCTTCAAATATTTACTTGCGTGAAAATCACATACAAAAAAGGAAAGGATTTATTACTATATGAAATAGTTTTCATGGTTTCTATAATTTCAAATGTTTTCAGGTTAAATATTTCGGAAGGTAAATTCATACCTGTGTTCTTTGGTCCCCTCTAAAAGGATTCAATTTGAAAAAATATAGTTTATAGTTAATCTATATCTATATCCTATATAATTTGAAAACTCTATTATTATTTTAAAATAAAAATATATATAATATAGAATAAGGTTTATATAATAATTTATATAAACATCATATTAAAATTTATATAGTTTTGGGAAAAAAATATATGTTAAAAGCCTTAAACCATATTAAAATTACATGGGATTGAGGGAAGAGTCAACAGCCCATAATCTAAGCCTAAGTTTAAATCATATTTAAACTTAACTTATAAATCTACGCATATATAGTTTATAAACAAAGAACAAAACCTAAGTTTGAATCATATTATATATATGGTTAGTTTTAAACTGATTAAAATATAAATTTTATTAGATTTGGTTTATATATGTTTAAAAAAAAACTTAAGTGCTTATGTTTTTTTAGTAAGGGGGCATGTGTTTATTGTTTGGCCATGAAGGGATTATTTTTTAAAATCTTAATACTTATTAAATAAAACCTAATATGTGTCCCTAACCATTAATATTATCCATGTAAGGGGGCGGCCCCATTCATTTATATCTTATAGTTTATGAAAACTATATAAATAAACATATTTAAATATATTTTTTATATAAGAGTGGGAGTGGAGAATAAAATGAGATAATATATCAGGTATAAATGTGGAATTCTCAAGTATAAATGGAGAATTAAAAAAAACGGGGGATAGTTTATTGGTGGCCCACGTGAAGTGTTGTAAATATTTATTACAATATTGGTAGTTATAGCCACATAAAAGTTTTAAAGTTTTTATCTTGAGGAATTATATAAAATATTTTGTAATATTTTCATAGTTTTAAATGTGTGCAAGGTAAAATTAAGAGTAAATGAAGGGAGGAGACATGGTTAATGAAAATATGCATTTCAATTTATTTCATTGGTCGGGTGAAATTACTTGTCCCCTATGTAAAATATGTACGTTAATCTATACTCGCATAAATCTACTTGCACCTGGTAAAATTCTTTTAACCTGGTCTATGTCCTTTAAACCCCTTTATTAAGAGTTTAATTGTTTTTTTATATAAAAACAATATACTATAGTTTATAATGAACTATATGTTGTTTTTTATTTACATTCTATAAATTATATAACTTTTTTTAATAAAAAGGTGTATATATTATTACATTATAAATTATAATAGGTTAGTATAATGTGTTAAAATATAACCTCTCTAATATTATACAGAAGAAGAAATTCTGGAATTTCACATTCTGGAAATATACAACAAGTTTTGGCTTCATTAAATTTGACGGTCAAATGACCATCATGGTAGACCAAACATAAGACAAAATGACGGTCATTTATACGTCAAATTTAAGGTCATAGGTTCCAGGAAACTTTCACTTTGTTAAAATTGACGATCAAATGACTGTCACGATAGACCAAAAAATAAGCCATTATGATGGTCATTTAGACATCAAATTTAAGCTGATCAGAGTTTTGTCTACATTATTTTTTTTTAGAAATTTGAAGTTGTTATGCATTCTTAGGGGTCTCTTCTTCACTTATATATAGTCGGAAATATTTTTTTTAGAAATTTGGGGTATAATGCAGAGCCCTTTATATTGCGGGTTATTATTTTGATCATGAGAGGTTAATTTGTTTACATTATAATGACAAAATTAGTTATGATCAAATAGTTTCTTTAGATATATAAAATTTAGATCTGATTCTATTAAAAAATTTGTTTTCATCATCAATAAATATGTATCTAACTCTATGGTACATTGTATATTATAATGGTGTTTGTTTTTCGAGTTTAGGAAAATAATGGTGTCTAGCTACTTCTATCTTGATGAAACCCGGATCTTGAATGAAACCAACTACAACATTTGGGTCAAAACAAAATTTATGGCAAGGAAACTATGGATGATTATTTTTGGATCTGAGGTTGCTCCCATTGGTCATCAAGAAATTGTAGATAACATGAATACATTCTTACAACAAATGCAAGATATTTTTTCTATGATTCTATGCAATGCAAACCAATGAGTACCTTCTACACATTGGTAATATCGAACATCTGAAAGAGGTATGGACACAACTAGAATCCATACATGAAGGATACTTGGTATATCAAGGATAGTAATGAGATTACTATAGCTGAAGGAAATCAAAGAAATAGTTTGTATATTTTTTATGATTTCTCTTCTACATCTTGTTTTATATCTCAAAGTTTGAATAACTCAAAACTATGGCATGAAAGGTTATGACATGTTAATTATTGAAGCTTATATAAAATGTCTAGATATAATCTAGTGAAAGGTTTGCATGTATTGTCTTCTTCTCTTGAAGTTACTTCATTAAATGCTTCTAAATGATGGTTTTGATTCTGATTTAGTAAATAGTCATGATAATATTTTGATGTTATAGATGTTTCTGAAACTCTTATCTTCCTAGATAAGAAATTAAATTGGGCTCAATCTATGTTAGAAATTTTAAATCCTATTAAGCTTAGGAGAATGACCTGATGAAGTAATATGTACCATGCATTAATTACCTTGTATGAACTTGAGCCGCAAAGTATTATAGGGTCTAGGTTGATATACAAAGTAAAATATAATGCTGATGTTAGTATTAACAAACATAAAGCTAGACTTATTATTATAGGTTTCACTTAGAAACTATGTATTGATTATGTTGAGACATTTCCTGTAGCTAAAATGAGTACTATTGGGGCCTTATTCATAATTGTCACTCAATTTGAGTCATAAATGCACCAATGAATTGTGATTTAAAATAAAAAATTTAGATGTTTCAAACTAAAAGATTTGAAGAAATTGGTAAAGAAAACTATGTTTGCAAGCCGAGAAATCCTTGTATGGTTTAAAACACGATCTTAGAGCTTGGTATTATTAATTTGGTAGAGCTTTTCAGATTAAAAAAACACCGAATAGAATGATAATATAATTGAATTACAAACATCCGGGATATATTATTCACAGGTAGAGGTTACATATATAGAGTTTGATCTCCTCGATTCTAGGAGTCAACACTCATCCACTAATCACTCAGCATCCACAAATCTCTCTCCAATACCATTCTCACTCAACAAACCTAGAATCTCTCTAAGAGATCTCTAACGAGTTGTCACCAACTCATTATTTGCACAATAATAATAATGTTCACAATATTAAAACATTGCTAACATTCACTCCCCTATTGTTAACATTATTATTTCCACACATACACTCCCCTAATGTGAACAATGTAGAAAATAATAGTTACACTTTCTCTGCAGCTTGCACACCCCTGTTTGCTCATGATCTTGGTAAACATATAGACCTCAGTCCAATGTAAGAATCCCTGTTCAAAATAACGGACCTCTGTCCTAGGTACGAGCCCCTGCTCATGAACCTCTGTTCATCCTCTTTAAGTATCATAATGCCGACTTTGTACTTGTGTTTTCTTCTTTCTACTATAACATATTTACATCAGGAGGTTATAAAAGGAAATACAATTTTGAACAGGAATGTGACATTTGTTCTTATTATAAAACACACAATAATGGAATCAAACACACAACTGAAATACTTGGCCACCAAATCAATATCGCGGCTTCATCGATGGTGCCTGACGAGAGGTCGCTGATCAACCTCCTGCCTGCCGTTTCCTTCCTCCAGCCTCCATCAGAATATCCCTGCTAACTCAGCAGAAAGTATAGTCGAGGACGATACGTGTTCCCTGTCGCGATACAGGGCGGGGTCGAGGGGCGGAGCCCCCGAAGCCAGGAACGGTTTTTCATTGCATTTTTCCTTAAAAAATGAGTGTCCGGATTACACCGAAATGCACTCACTTGTCGTTTTTTTTTTTTTAATTTTTTTTTTAACAACTTTTCGACTCAATTTGATGACAATAGAATGGCAAACAAACATATACCCTAAAATCACCTATTTTGACATTTTAATGACTCTCAAAGACACTAAAAAATACTCAACAGACTTCAAAAATATCAAACCTATTGTATATCGACTAAAATAAGTTAAAAAACTCGCATCGACCTTATAAAGACTACAAACTCCATTTTTTTTCAGACTTTTTAATACTTACAAATATAACGCACTTTTTACTGAAAAAAACTTAATATTATTTTTAAACAAGAGACTATTTGACTCTATCAAAATCTATTGCTAAAAAAATAATATTTAATTACTTTCTAAAGTGACTGAACTACAAATTCCAAATTGACCATTAAAACAATTTAGTCACACTCAACTACAATAATATTTTTAAGAGCGACTAGATCAAAGCTCTCAAATAGAGATCTTCAGAACTCTACATACTGAGCAGGAACAACTGATAGATGCAGGAGTTGGCGTGATAGGTGGAGCTGCATTCAAGGAATTTCTGATGCGTATGGAAAAACCAAATCATAGACTATGCCTTGAAGTTATTTAGAGGGACTTTCATTGAATGTTGAAATCAGGAAAATACTTAACTGATGAAGACACTCCCGCCACGTGGTTGTAAAATGTGCATTGAAATTTTTTCACTGAATAGGATTCACAGAGTTCACACGATCTGGCGAGATAGATCAGCATGAGATAAATTATATGTCACGTTCAGGCACCAAATCCGTCACGGTTCACCTGGGACGCATCAAACTTTGAGATCTATTTGATGTGGGTATGATACGGCTTTGCATGCACCGAGCCTTTGGAAATCAGAGTCCGTTCCTCATCTTTGAAATTATTGTTGGTAAGGAAGAAATAATGCTTGCAAATCACAGTTGGAAACTAAAATGAGCTCATTCGAAGAGATAATGCAGCACCGATTGTATATGGAGAGCCGTATTCGTAACAAAACAATATGTTGAGGAATAAAGTACATACAATCTATTGAGGAATAATTTGTTAACAGGTATATATAGACTACATAAATCTGCAGACGTTTCAGAGATGTGAATCACTACTACAATCATGTCCAATCATCCAAATCAAACCGAACCAATTCTTCAATCTAGATGCAGAAACTTAGAATGATAATCTCTTTGGTCGAGCTCTACAAAAAATATCTCCATCGTGTCATATGCGTATGGATGGACGTGGAATAACGATTTGGACTCACAGAACTCTTCTGCTGTAAAAATTCGTGAATCACGGTGATGGCGATTGGAGATCACTACTCCTGAAATTTGAAATCACGCAGAATAGACGTATATTATGATCTGACGTGAAGCACAGCAGATCTAAGAATGATATAAGGTGAATGAATTTACATCTACAGACTTGGACGCAAGCATATGTAAGGAAAATGGATCCGTAGTGAAGTCAATGATAATATGCGCAGTAATATTGACATCCGTTGATACACAAAGAATCAAACCATAAATTGTAATAACAAATAAAATCCTATCTCAGTCGCAATGAATATACTCACGCAGGAATAATCCAATCCATTGTCACCATTGAAGAACTAGCACATGACTCACATGGCTATGGTTGACCTGCTCTGATACCAGATATTAATTTTGGTAGAGCTTTACATATTAAAACAACCCGACTAGAATGATAATATAATTGAATTACAACAGCCGGGATATATTATTTCCACAGGTAAGATGTTACATATCTAGATTTGATCTCCTCGATTCTAGGAGTCCACACTCCCCACTAATCACATCAGTCCATCCACAATCTCTCCCAATACCTTTCCTCACTCAAAACCTAGAATCTCTCTAAGAGATCTCTACGAGTTGTCACCAACTCATTTATTTTGACAACATAATAATAATGTTCACAATATTAAAATATGGCTAAAGTGCAAAAAAATTTCCGGTTCTGTGTAAATTGGTTAGTTTGTTAATTAATTCTTCTAATATGATAATTCATTAAGCAAAGGCATGCATTTATCAGTTTATAATGTATCTATTGTGATGATTTTCTTATGCCTGGTGACATTCTGATTTAATTAATTTTAGGATTAAGAGAAATTGAAGTAGTACTTTTGAAATGAATGAGTTAGGCTCTCACATCATGTTTATTTGTATGATTGTTTTTCATTCTATTGGTTATTATTCAAAACACAATATGCAACCATTGCATGAAAAGATTCTTGCTGATTGATTATAAACCATTTTCTACTTGCCATGGAAGAATGGATAAATCTTGATCTTAAATTTGCATATTAAACAAAGTTGGTGTTGGTATCATAAATTGATTCTCCCTGTGGGGCTGAGCAGCATCACAAACTAGCATGATGCTTAGAGATAGATGAATCAGATATGATCATTGTATTCGAGAATGGGATTCACTTGAATATTGTTCACACTCAGTTTTTGTAGATGGATAAGCCCCTCACTAAGGTTTGATCACCCTCGATAATTTAGGTTTGTGCCTTCGACATGGTGAGAGTACCCTGTTTCTGTCACCATGTTGCTGAAGGATTCGAGTCCTTCCTTTTCACAACTTTCATGAAAACCCTTGAGAAAATATGATCAATAGAACACATCTAACTCTCACAGTTAATCAACTAGAGGTAGAGATGTTTTCCCTGGATAAGGTTCGGGTTACTAACGACAAGAATTGCAAACCTGATTGTCTCTGCATACTTTGGCAATCAATTTTTGTCATTTATGGATACAGAGTAAGACAAAGGGGTAATTCCCATGTAGGAGTTCCTCGTTGAGAAATTTATGTGGGGAGTTAGCCAAGATAAGTTGATTATACCAAATCTTTGAGAACCTTTTACAAAGTTGGAAAAAAACTCACATTGACAAAAAGGGCTTCAAATAGCCAAATAATTCCTTCAATCAAATCAAACCATAATATGTGTATCAATGGAGACCCATAGATGAACTGTTTTTCAATAGTCTTCAAGAATCCCTAAAGGCTCATGCTAAAGACTTCAATTAACGGTGAAAATCCCTGATTTGTCACACCTAAGCTACACTCATAGACTTACAACAATCTTTATCACATACTGCCAGTCAAGTGCTTTAAATGATTTATTTATCCATGACTAGCTGATAATCTCTTCCATATAATTAAAATTTCCGACCATACTAAACACATGGATATATCTTGTGTGATTTAGAGGGGATTTCAACATAAGATTGCAACATTAATATAAAAATTGTTGAAAAACATTCCTGAAAATAAAGCAAACATAATATTCTCATGATCAACACAAATTCATTTCAAGGTCATTAGATTCATCATAGAGGGAGAGTTTCTTTAAAAATATGCAGAGCTTTTCAATGGTTGTACGACTTGCTACCATATTGACACGTTTATCCTAAAACATCGAAATACACAGGTTTCTCAGACAATCTCTCGGAAAATGGTTTCTCTCAAACTTTTCTCAGAAAGTTAACCCCACTATGGAAGATTATTCTAATTACATTTATACAATTTTCACTTGCTCACGTCCGCTCAATTTTCCCCAAAAGTATAGATCTTACAAGAGAATATTCCTCTTACAACATACTACTATAAATAATGTTTTGTTCCCCTTAAACATATATTGCTTTTCTATTGGCCAGGGTTGGATAATCAATTACCTGATTCCTTTTTCTTAGTTCCTTAGCTATTACTGGGATGCCATGCCATAACTTTTTGACAATCTCTTTATCATTCTTTTATATGTCGTGAAATATACCCCTTTTTAATAATTCTAGGTGGATCCATATGGCTTTGATCTGACCAGTAATTCTTTTCACCTTTGAGAATACACTTGAGGAATAGATACATGCAATCATGCCTCTCAAAATGATTTCCTTATATGGATTTACCAACAATCTACGTTACGAGTCTGATCGACCAAGTGTAAAGACGAGCAAGGGAAGCCTCCATGTGTACCTTAGCGCAACATGCAAAGGTTAAGTCCTATAGGAGGTTCCCAAATGAGTGCGGCCCTTCACGCGTTTAGAACCTGAGAAGTTGCATCGGTCGCTGAAAATTCCAACCATGGGAAGGTCCGTGGTAGCTTCCACGTGTAGTTTAAGCACAACGTTAAATATATTAGTCTATATGTGGGACCTTCAACAAGAGTAGGATCTCCATGTGCCCTGGGCCCAAAAACGTTTCCTCGGCCATTGAAAAAGTCGTCATAAATAAAGAGGAGCCACACGATGAATCCATGGTCCTCTTTGGTGCACTTTTGATATGGTGTAAAAAAGTAGAGACCCACCCAACCAATTACAGCCTCTATCTCCATGTTGTCCTACTTCTAAAAACTACAAAAACACCTTTTGTTGAAATTCTAATCACAGGTCATAGCCAACAAAGAACCTCTGCATGTCTCCTTGGTGCAACTCCAAAGGTCAGACCCATAGGTGGATCTCAAATGAGTTCAGCGCCCCTCATGTGGAAAATTTTTGAGTTAGTGGTCCTGGGGTGCTTGCACATTTTTTTATCACTTAATAAATGTGTAATTTTGCAGAAAGTTGGCCCCACCCATCCACTTTTTATATATGCTTTACACATGGCTTTCCTGGGGGTCAACGGGTTGTGGCTTACTTTATGACTTTCATTTCCTTGCAAAACAAAGCCAAGAATCTCCAAATGCCCCCAGCAACCCACCTCCCCGCTTTGAATTTGCCAATTTTGACTCACACATGTGACCTTATTTGATCCCCAGCGGAACCACGGATCTTTCATAACTTTTCTCCTTTTGAAAACAAGCTAAAATTCCAAAGTCCCTCTCCGGTGACCCACCTCCCTAACTTTTTAACAACTTAAATGGCCGCGTTTCCATCTTCCAGGTCAAAGTAGAAATTTCGCTCCACTTAATTTTTGAATAGCTAATTAGAATTAATCAGGGCCACTGACCCAATTTGGCATTTTTGACAATTGTGAAAAGTAACAAAGTTCCCAATAGACGGTTTGTGCCACTCCAATTAAATATGACCGCATAAAATAGATTTTAGGAAGGATTTACAAAGGAGACATAATTCGTGAAAATGCCTAAACCAAAAGCTTTCCCCATTGAGAGAAGACTTAATAATACCAAGTCCATGTGATCCAAACACCCCAAGAGGACTGAAAATGACCTCCCTGTGAAGGAAAAGAATTAGCACACCCTTATGAGAAAAAAGTGTATCAAACTACGTGGGTTGAGAATGTTTAACAAACAGGTGGATTAAATTTTAGCACCAACTCACTCTGACTTGGGATTGGCACTCCCTTCGAGTGCCACAAGAACAAAATAATAGAACATGTGCCAAAAATCCATTAGGAAATGAGTCAAGAACCAGCTTGGAAAATTAGAAAAAACAAATTCCAACCTCCAGAACAACTAGAAATAACCTAAACAGCCGCCAGGACTGGTAAAGGAACCAAATTAAAAAAAATGTAGAAACAAAAAGAACAACAAGATTGACAAATCAATCATCAAAGATTTTTCAGTGCCTGCCTTACGAACTCAAGCTATTCCACAATCGAGTCCTTTCGGAAAAAGTTTTTTGTGTTCTCCAATCTGGAATGTCAATAGAAAAGGCCCATCCAAAATGCAATCAACTTTCCATCCACGGCTTCCCTTAACCTCATGTCTGCTATCCCAAATAGCACAAGTCTCCCCACACTGAAAATCTTGGGAGTTACCTTTTTATCAAATAATTTCTTTCCTTTCTCCCTGAAATTCACATGTCTTTGGTTGGAGTCTCTTCTCTCTTCAACTAATTTCAACAATTTGTTAATACGATCATGCATGGGACTGACCTCGTGTCCTCATAAATTTTTGATAAATTGATAAGAAGATCATTTCATATGCAGGGAAGTAGATCTTGAGTTCTATACACCAAACCTCAAATGGAATTTTTTAGAGAGCTCTTCGCATTAATTCTTTAGCCCAAACAAGAATTTCAATTCTCGCCCCTCTTTCATTGTTTAATTCCACGGTCCTTCTGATTATTCAAAAAATTATTGTTGATTGAGTCTACTTGTCCCATACCCATGGGATTTATAATAATTTGGAAGCATATCTAAATTGTATCCCATACTCCATTACCATAGCTTATCAAAAGTTTGCTGGCTCAAAAAATCATAGCATTGTTAACAAATATCTTAGTAGGCACTCTAAAACTAAAAATTATATGATTCAAGAATGAATTCCATACAATTTGGTGGGTACGTTCTTGGTAGGGATGGCCTCCACCCCTTGGTGGAAGTTCAGTGGACACTAATATCCACTTGTGGCTACACTTGAAGACTCTGAAATCTCACCATGAATTCCATTCCCTACTAATTAAATGTGGCTCAATTGATACAGGTTAGCAAGGGAGGTAGACTAAGCTTTCAATATCCTGAATATGTTTGACCACCTCACCTGAATTCCTGCCATAAAGATTTTCATCCTTAAAATGAGTTGGCCACTATTAACCCAACCCTATATCTTATGGGGTGTGACTCTTCCAACAAAATTCCCCCAAAAAATCCTCCCATGGAAATCAGATCATCAAGTTATTTTTTAGGGCTTCATCCTCAGTGATACATCTCAAAAGAACTCCCTCTGGGTTCTTCCAAGCTAACCATATAAGTGGTGAGTACTTCTAGGAACTAACTTAGTCTCTCTTTTGATTCTTTCTTAAATACGTAAGACAACTGTAGATTTTGAGATAAAAAGATAATATCCTTTTCTAATTCAAATTTTCACTTCTCAGAATATTCAATCTTTCTTCTTCAAAACCTCATTTAGCTCATATTTGCTAGGTTGCTTCTGTCATTAGCTTTGTTAGGCCCAATCCTCTGACCAATCCTTTTAGTTTGGATGTCCTATATCATATTCTTGCAAATTTCTTTTCCCATCGGCATATTTTTACTTGAAATTTTACATCGTTGATAGGTATCCTTTAACCATGGTTGGGAACATAAGCATGACTTTTCGGCTCAAAATATAGGGCCTAAATATTTTGTGGCTTTAACAAAGCTCGAAGGAGTTGTCTCATGACAATAGTGTACTAATACTTCAACTCTAACCCCTTGTAATGATTATAAAGAAGCAATAGGCCTTTTCATTCTCCTTCATCATCCCTTGTTGTAACAACACATATGCAATAGTATTCTCTGAGCTAAGGAAAGCATTTGGAAAAACTTTTTTAATCAGGTGATTCTAAACAAGGGCATTCTTCAATGCTTCCTTAAATCTCGGTAAAGTCTTGAGTAGGCTATTTCTTCCCGTCTGATACTCTGATCCCTATTCACATACTGGTGATTGGGGTGTTAATTCAAAAATATGGGAATAACTCTCCCTCAATAAAATTTTATTTGCCCAAAAAAGAACTGAAATTCCCTTTTGTTTTCTTGGCATAGGAACTTTTGCTAATTGATTCCACTCTCCTCTGAATCAATCATGACCCCTTCTTTGACCCTATATTCCAAGACTATTTTCCTTTTGACTCGAAAATAACATTTCTTAGGGTTCAGTGAATCCATATTTCCTTGCCTCTAACAACACTTCTAAATGTTACAAGATGATCATTATTTTCCTTTAAAATTAAATAATTGTCACAATCTCATCCTGATACACAACAATTAAGTCTTTATTATCCTGAGAATGCTATCATCCATTTCTTTTTTTTGAAACTGTGTCCTTGGCATTCAGCAGCCAAACGTACCAATGTACCCCATGGATAATGGAAAGCTTATTTTTTCTCTCTGTTTCTCACAACCACTCTGGTTAATACCTAGGAAAACACATCCGTAGTAAATAAAATTCTAACATGTACCAATTGCAACATGTTATACCATGTGTTGGCAAGGCTAGTTTGTCTTTAATGATGAATTTTTTACATTTCTAAATTCAACACAACAATCTTTATCCCCATTTTTCTTTTCGACAGGTACCAGGTTTTCTACCTATTGACATTTTTTTGGCACCCTTGTGTAAAAGGTCAATCAAAAATTTTTAAGTTTCTCAGATTGGTTCGAGTTAACGATTTAGCTATGTTTGGGACACGCCATCTCGGAAAATATATAGTTTTTAAGCTATGTGTTTTTGGGACGTTGAATTCCATTTTGGATTAAAATTTGACAACTTTTGTACGTTAAAAATGCCCATTCCTAATAGATGCATCCATTCCTTTTGACAGAACCTTGTTAAACTGTGCACATCTGTAAACACCATTGCAAAGCACACTGAGGAAAGGCCAGGAAGGGTAACATGTATTCAATATGACGTTTGAAAGTTGTTGATAGGTTGTGCTTTGGAGGACAAGGTGCACAATAAATTTCAGTCCATCTAATAACATCAAAGGTACATTTTTTTGATTTTAATTATTTCCATGATTAATTGAATTAATTTAAGTGTTTTGAGTGTACAGTTCATTAATTAATATTTAAAATGAATAAAAGTCCGAAAAAGAACGAATATACATCTCATTACATGAAAATATGTTCATCTATTCATATGGAAGTAAAAGTACAGTGGAACCTACACAAGCGTGGAAATAATTAGAAATCACGGTGCGTAATGAGAAGGAAATATACCGGAAGTTGTGAACACAGAAGGTATGACATCCCATAATTTCTTGGATTTTCATCAATTTTGGTTGAGATTGTCCTCACCTGCCCCTCTCCACCATCTCAAACCTAGCTGCTGTCCATATACCTGAAAAGGGACTAAAGGATCTTCAAGGCTCAGATTTCATGATTTGGCCCTATATTCCACTACTTTGAGTAGGTGTTATTTAACATAATTAACTTGAAAACATACAAAATGAAATAAAGGAATCATTTACACATATACAATTGGACCAGTGAAAAGAAGGATCTAACAAACATTTTTAATTTTCTTTCTCATTCAATTAAGTACAGACACAGTTATGTTCCATGAAAAGAAAATTTAAATTCTTGAAAGTTTAAAAAAGGTACAATCAACTACATTAGACTAAACAAGTAACAAATAGCTCATCTGAAAATAGAAATGGAACTCAAATTTTCGTTTATTCTACACCATTTTTTAAGATAAATTATATATTTTCATTATAAATTGAAATGGACTATGTAAGATTTCATTTTCAAGTAAAGCAACTTATAATGGAAATATCGTGATTTATTGAATGTTTTATCACAAATGACTAAGGACTTATAGAGTTTTCACAACCAAAATCAGGAAGTAAATGGCACAACATAAAAGAATGGTCAAATAGACAACGCCAGAGAACTTTAATATCCAGATTTAAGGAATTACCAAGGCATAATGCTTTGCAAAAATCCCTCATTCTTTTTGAAATCACATGATTGAAGCCTTTCAACTTAGAAAATTAGTACAGATTCAAGAATATTAAAAGCTTACATCTCGACGTACACTCTAAAGTACAAAGATCATGATATAATGCAGAGCATATGAAATCAAATACCTAGAAACTCACACGAAAACGATATAGAGAATCATGTAGATGAAAGCTGAGTTTGAACCCGTAAGTGTGTTCTTGAAATGTTTAAAAGTCAAAGACAAGAAAACACAATAAACCATGAAATATGCCAGATATCTAATGTAAATCTCCATGGCCGTAAGGGGATGAAACAAAACAAAAAACATAGATTAATGGAGTGTCATTTTCAAACCCTCTACATTGATAATGCTTGAAATCAGAGCATACACATCTCCGAGTACAAATAGGGGTTTTAGGTATTTACAAGTTCCTGGGTAGAGGAACTAGCATGCAGAAAATATACAGACAGGAAAATACACAAAGTGGAAATAAAATTTTGATTCTACATTTCTTGACACTTGGTTCAGTGAAAAATCAAATCCCATTATCACTTTTTATCAAATAGTGACAAAATATTCAAGGATTATGGCTCTCAGTGCCGTAGGCTACTCAACTTTAAGTGAGGAAAACTAACATGCAAAACCTGAAATGGCAACATGAAGGATCAAAAATAAAAATAGATTTCCAAAGGCCATTAATATCTTCAAATCGATTACATAAATTGAAAAAAATGACAAGTTTTAAAACAGATATCTCATAAAAACTGCCAGATCTGGAAATTGAAGACCGAATATGCATGAAAGAGAAAACCCGTCATCAATGAGCTTCATAGTTTATCATGTTTAAACGTAAGAATGGATACCAATTTCTATATAAGGTAAATATAAGATATGATGTCAGTTTTAAAAAGAGAGAGATCTCAAAAAATGGACAGAAATGATCCCCTGAGAGCTCGATTCCAAAACATTCTTACCTGTAAAAAGTAACGTTTAAGTGATAAAGAAAACCCTTCATCAGTAGTGAAGCTTCAAATTTCTTATCAATGGTGTCCAAAGAGATCCCAACGAGGGATTTAGACAGAAGATCAAAAAATCTCAAAGAATGGGAAAGAAATGCTGAGAACAATCTCCATAAATAGTTGTTTCCGGGAATAAATAAAACAAAGGGTCGAGCATCACTCAAAAATCCTCAGGACAAACCCCGACAAAATGAAACGCATTATAAAAATGCATAGAACTTGGATTCCTAAGAAGATCCCCAATCTTCACGACAACGCCCATTGTCATTTCCATTAATCGTTCTCAAGTTTAAGAAAATAAATATAGAAGATTTTTTTCTTTACATAAGGAAAACCCCTCAAGAAACGAGCTTTAGAGGATTCACTACCATGTAGAGTCAATATAATTAGAAAATTATATAATACAAGTCCACCCGAGCTCAAGTCTAAAACAATGGAACAATCTCCTAGAAGGCTTTCTCATAAATCTCGAACAGATCAGAGACAAATTACAGATTCTCTAAGGCTAAGAAGCCGAGAAAATGTATTGATTTGAACTTCAAAATCGTCAACAATGGCGTCAAGCAAAAAGTTGGCAGGGCTTCTCCCGCAAGAAAAAAACAAATGTAGTGATCATTAAGGCAAGGACGGTTTAACACACAAACTTGAGAGATAGTTAAATGAACACGTACCACATGTAGAGATAAAACATAGGGAAGGGAACAATTACAAGATCACACTGGATGGCGATCCAAGTTCGAAGAAAACCACCAGGTGATGGTAACACTACCTCATTGAATGCAATCAAAAAACCCTAATAAAAAGATCATATTGATACAAGATAAAAGATGACATAAGATCAACGACCAACATCAATTAGATTTATCAATGAATACCCCATGTTATTTAACTCCAAACTCACTGAAGTTAAATACCCCCAAAACAACATGCCAAGGGTTGATTTCAACATTGGAGAAGGGCCGACACAATGTTCAAATTATCATTTGCAATTGACTGAATAAGTATATACTATAACCATGATGAAGGCTGAAAACAATCCATCACTCAAAAGCTAAAAATTTAAACCTTAGTCTCTTTCAAATTCAATCTGTCAGTTTTTTACAAGGCTGTTATAATCAAAAGGTGTCAGTACTTATAATGTGACATATACTAAATGCAAGGGTGGTGAGCCTCTAGTATATTATAGTTTTGCTCAAGGTGGCCAAATATATGTTCTTTTTACAAAGTGCACTTTGAAGTGTTTAAACCATAGTACTTTTTCTAAGTCCACAAGAGGTCGCCGAATAAATGAGGACTAACATGATGTCAAAGGTGTCCTCATTGTTGAAGGAGTTTTGAGCTAATTTCCAGTATGTTCACCCATGTGCCCACTAGAAAACAAGAGTTTATCATGTGCCATGGACAAGTCCATCCCACAACCTATGAATTATTTTGGTAAATATTACAAGATTGTAATTATTTTTTTCACTCATCAGAGTAGTTTTTCATACCTTCACAAAAGTACAGAACTGACAATAGCAGGATTTTCCCATGCACATAGAAGGAGACTTTCTCATCAGCACGGTTTATTATTAACAAATTTTATTAACCATGCTCTTTCTAAAAATATATGTCAACTTGTTGACTGTATGTATCAAAAGGCTATTAATTCCTATTTGTAACTAGTTTTCTTTATTTTATTCCGTCATTATTATTAATAAAGGATTAAACTAATGATGTATGGTGAGTCAAAACCTTAGTCTCTTTTTTTAGGACGGAGGGTGGGAATTTTTTCTATTCTTGGTGTTTCCCTTGCAAGCACAAGGGAGTTAGAGGAGGACATTTTCGTACATGATGCTGAAAGCAATTTTCTGCAGTTTGTTGGACCTTTGAATGTGAAGTTTTTTTTGCCTTTCCAATTATTTGGGGGCAATCTTGTGTATGTTTCCATTAATATTTTGTAAATTTGAATTCCTGATTATCATCTTATGTTGTTGATAAATTCTACAATCTCTGCAAGATATGAATGTGTATGGTAACTAGCAGTATTGTTGTGATTCTATCTCTCTAACACGCAAGTGTTTACCCTTAATTATCTCATAAATCTATTAGCTTGTGCATTAGAAATTCTTCCATATCAAATTGTCATGTAATTAGTCAAAGACCTCATACAAGTTTGGTTGTATCACTTATTTTAATTCTTTTTAACAGTCCTGTTTTACCCTTAAACCCCCGAAATTAGTGTAGGATACATCAAATAAGGAACCGGCCTTGATACCAAGAGATTCACCTCAAAATGGTAAACCCACAGACCTGAGGTGTTTCCTTTATATCTATTAAAGAAAGAGATAAATTTCTAATCTTAGAACACCTGCGGACCATCTCTCTATTGGTGCAATTTTGAGAGTAACAATTTTTTGCACACCAGGCGAGACAAAGGAATATAACTACTATTTCTTCATTTTGAGAGTCAAGTCCAAGCATAACTCATCTGGTGACTCATGAATCTTATTTCAGATTAGTAAACACTTAACAACATCATCAATTTTCAGCTAACAGTTATTCAGTTTTTTTTCAAGAAAATCAGATTTGGTTTATTTGTTGTTATCAGTCCGTTTTTGAGCTGCAGGACCTATTTTTTATAGTTTCACATTATTTTTGAGGCTTTCAGCCATGAACCCTCATTTTCAGTGTATTATTAACCAAGCCACCCTTTTATCCAAGTCCCTTTAACTAGTGTCAGAACCCCTATTAGAATGAAGCCCTTATGAGACCCAAACCTTAGAAACTTGTATGATTGTCAATATGTGATCATTATGTCCTTCAAGGTGAAAGTTCCTGTAGAGGTAGCTGAATGTGAAAGGAAAGATAGTTTTGAATGAGCGTATGGAACTTAGCATAATTTTTTATTTGGTAAGGTGTTATACGAGAATCCTTAGTGTGAAAATTGATAGCTCAAAGTTTATGGACCCTTCAAAAGATTTTTCCACTTACCTTCCCTATCAGAATTCAATGCTTATATTGGGTTTTTTTTTTTTCCCCTTGTCATCCAAACAAATGCCTTCATCAAATTTTAATTATCAGGATTGTGCGATTCCGACTTTTCCTACCACCGCATCCGCATGTAATCAAAAATAAAGTTTCCAAATGTGTTCATATGTTGTCCAAAAATAGATTTGGTACCCATCCTCTCTTTAAAGATTCAGTTAAGAATAGAGATCTCCCACTCCTTCCTTTACTCATACTTCCAGTCTAGGAAAAATAGGATCATAATTCATTCAGTAGGGTAAGAGCGGCTGAAAGACAACAATAGGTTGGAGTTTTTACAAAAAAGAACATAGAGTAATGGATTCTAAATTGTTAGTTTGATCAACTGCCAATTAGAGATAACCATTCAAAGGTATAGTCTGATTTTTCAGTAGATCAAAATCAGATTAGGGGTGATCGACATTCTTTGTGTTTTTAAGAATAACATGCATAAATCACTATACTCCTACAAAGCTAATTCATCCCAGTTGGTAGAACTTGAAATAACTTGTAAAAAATGTTTGAGGTGGGGAGATCAATCAGCCTGATCTAAGGGACGAGAAATCACTTTGGGGCAACTTGGTTAGTTTCATGGTGATGACCAAAAAGAACCAAATAAGTTTCAGAATAATCATGACCAAACAGTTGAGTGTGAAACCCTTATTGTGACCATGCAATTGAGATAGCTCATTTAGTAGGACGTATAGTTTTCATTGGACTAGACATGGTACAACAAGTATTTGAGAGCAACTATTTTTTATTGAGGAGAAATGAAATGTTCAAAGAACCATTGTAATGAAGGGATAGAGTAAAAAAATTGAAAGTTTTCCTGCATGGGTCTGTCTTGTTATTAGTGGCATCCGGTAGATTGAAAAGGATGAATTTTTTTTGAAGACTTGAAAATATTTTCAAATAGTTTAAAGAAGGAGAACAAACTTCTCATCATCTTCACAGTGTTATGATTGCTGATATACAACAATTTGAGAGGCCTGAAATTTTTTTAGATCGTTTTTAGATTGTCAAAAGGAATATACAACAGTTTTAATAGAGTAGATCAGTTCTTAGAATAGCCTTCAAAATAGCTCAGAAAGAACCCGTGATAAAAAATCAGGTTCATTTTTTAGTACAAGATAAGAAGATTAGCCTTTCAATTTTTGAGGCCATGCAATATTTTTGTATCTTACTGGTTCAACCACATGCCATGTGCAATACTAGAATGCATGCTCATATCAGAGGCTAGGAATAAGTGTCAGATACTAAACCAATCAATTCCAATCCCTTTAGAAGAACCATTTTTAAGATCAATTAGAAAGATGCTTCATGTTTTGGGCTAAATTTGGAACAAATTCAAGGACAATATCATTTTCAGTATGTCATGCTACTTGTTTTTGGGGGGAAAAGCTGATCATCGTCTCAATTTTTTGAAAAAGGAAGCTATTTTTCACCTACCTTTCTCAGTTTTTATTTAGCCGCATTTAACAGTTGTAGATAGGGTAGATTTAGGATTCCCTTTCAATAACGGGCAGTTCATGCACATTTGGTAGTTTCAATTCAATAAGTCATTCTTGGCACGTGATCTGATTCACTCGATCCCTTTCTAGTTGGGTTGTTTTCAGAAAAGGAAAGTTTTTAGTTGTATGCATTTTGAACTCCATGGCCCATGGACCAAGAGCACGCACTATTTACAACTAGTAGGCAACTTTCCCCTGCAGGATTGCAAGAATGTTGACATTTTTCACACCCTATGTGAAAAGGCCAACTCAAAAACTTTTTAAGTTTCTCATATTGGTTGAGTTACATTTGGGCTATGTTTGGGACAACTTCAGAAAAAGATATATTTTTTTAATTGGTTTGGTTTTGGATAGTTAGACCTCAATGTTGGTGGATTACAATTACAACTTGTGTCATAATTAAGAACCACCATCCTCATAAGATGCACCCATTCCATTTAAACCCTGTCAAAACTATGTAACACCATAAATGACCATGGTAGGGCCCGATGAAGGCAGGAGGGTAGAACGTACAGATATGACCTTCTAAAGCTGTATAGTTGTAGCTTTGAAGAAAGGGTGCGTAAATAATTTTCATTCATCCATGCATCATCAAAAGGTACAATTTGATTTTAATTTATTTCCATGAGTACGTGAATTATTCAATTTGTTTTGAGTGTACAAGTTCATTATTATGCCATTCAAATGAAAGAGTGCAGAAAGAAAATATATACATCTCATTACACAAAATAATCAATCTATCAATGGAATAAAATATAGTTGAACCCATAAAAGTATGGAAATAACTTGAATCAAGTTCATGCATGAAGCAATATACGTGTAAGTTGTGAACAAGAAGGATGAAATCAATCATTGCCTAAATTTTTATCAGTTTGGGTTGAGTTTTTTCCGTCTCTGCTCCTCTCCACCATCTTTCACTAGCTGATGGATTGTACCAAGAAAAGGAAATAAAGGGATCGTCACGTCTCTAGATTTCATGGTTTTTGTATTGATATTTTAGTAGGTGTGGGCTTTCAAGTATGATTTAATAATTACAGAATGAATAAAGAAGCATTTACCAATATACAATTGGGACCAGTGACAAGAAGGACATAACACTTGTCATCTTCTTTCTCATTCCAAGCAAGTAAAGGCACAATTATCCAAGGAAAAAAGAAAAGTTAAAAGATTGAAGTTTTAAAAGGTAAAATCATTGCAGAAGATAGGACCAGTACATAATATCATCATTCTGACAGAAATGGAACTCAAATTTTCTTTCTGCATCATTTATTAAGATCAAAGTATGGCTTTTCATTATAACTGATGGACTATGTAAGGTTGACAACAGTTATGAGTAAAGCAACTTACGATGGAAAGATCAGTTCTTCAGTTCATTTTTCTCACAAAATGACTAAGGTTACATGTTCACACCAAATCAGGTAGAAAATGGGCACAACTGAATGAATGATAAATAATACAACTCCAAGTAACTTTATATTCCAAATTTACAAGGAATCCAAGCCATAATGTTGCAAATCCTAATTTGTTTTGAAGAAACATGATTAAACATATCAACTCAGAAACATTGATAAAAATTCAATAATTTAAATACATCTCTCACAGTACAACTTAAAGTACAAAGATTCATGAATATAGTGTTGAAAATATGAAAATCAAAATACCGAGAAGCTTTCAAGAAAACAATATAGCAGATCATTGAGATGAAGCTTAGTTTCGAACCTAGTCTTTTTTCTATGAATTTTTTAGTCAAAGACAAAGTAAACATAGAAACCATGAAATATGCCCAGATCCCCTCCAAATCTCCATGGCAATACATACAGTATTACCACCATAGTGGGATGAAACAAACAAAAACATATACTAAAGGAGTTTCATTTTACAAACCCTCTACACTAACACTTGAAATCAGGAGAAGCGACATGTTCCTAGTACAAATAGAGGGTCTTAGTATTTATAAAGTTCCCGGGGTGGAGTACTATCATGGCAAAATCTATACGAAAGGAAGATACAAACAAAGTGAAACTACTTTTGAATCGTACATTCTAACACTGGTATACAGTGAAATCAACCCATTATCGCTTCATATCAAACAATGACAAGATGTTCAAAGGATTGTCTCTCTTTTGTGGCAAAACTCAGCTATAAGAAGGACAACTAATCCGCAAAACACCTCAAATGGGTAACATGAAGGATCAAATGAAACACAGTTCTAGAGTCCATTAAATCTTCAAAGCATATTACAATATCAAAATAAAATAAACGAGCTCAAAAACCAGAGATCTTAAAAAAGTTCCAGATCTGGAATGAAGACAAATATACATGACAGAGAAAACCTTCATCAAAAAACTTCCTATTTATCATTAGAATATAAATAATGATACCCATTTCTATTAATGGTAAATACAGAAGATATGATTCATTTTCAAAAATGACAGATTTCAAAATGACAGATAATAGATTACCTTGAATATCTCGGTTCAAAACATTTCTTACATTGTCAAAATCAAACATTCCAATACAAGTATAAGGAAACCCACATCAGTATTGAATCTTTGAGTTCTTATCATGACGGCCAAGAGTCCCACAGGGGATTTATACTAGAAATCACAGAAAGCTTAAGAATGTGAAAGCAATTCTCAGAACAATCTCCAGGACACAACTATTGTCGTGGAACAAATATATCAAGGGTTGAGCGTACTCAAAAAATCTCCAGTCAAACCCCAATAGATTCCGACCCTCCTCCATACTAAAAAATGTAGATAACTTGAATTCTTAATAAGAAAGCCCGCAAATCTTCACGATTGCAATCCATTCATTTTCCGAATCTCTCAAGCTTCATAAAGAATAAACTACAGAAGGGTTTTCTTTATAGATGTTAAAAACCGTATCAAGAAACAGCTTTAGAGTATTCACAAACCATGTAGAGGTCCAATTATTAGAAATTATAAAATACAAAAGTACCAAGTCAAATTTTTCAACAATGGCAGATCTCCTAGAAGGCTTGCTCAGAAAGCTCTAAACAGATCGTAGACAAAAGATAATAGATATCGAAGGCTAATAAGGCCTAAAAATGGACTTATTTCAAACTTTAAAAGCTTCAACAATGGCTCAAGCTGAACATTTTCAAGCTTCACCACAAGAAGAAAACCAAATGGATTGATCATTCAGGTTAAGTAATCTTACACACAAACTTGAGAGTGATTTTTAATGAACACACCTACATTAGAGAATCAAGTAGGGCAGGAAATAACAGATCACCGCTGACGATCAATCCCCAAGTGTCAAATAAAACAACCATGGTTATGGTAACACTGTCCTCATTGAGTGCAATCAGAAACTAATAAATTCAGTATGACGAACATATGTATTAAAAGCATGACAAAAGATCACGACCATGTCAGTTTTTCAGTTATCATGCATACCCCCAAGGGTTAAATGTAACTTGACCTGAGTTAAAATACTCCCTGAAAAAAAACATGCCAAGGTCCGGGATTCAACATTGGAGGCCAAACCCCTATGGTTTCCAAATTATCATTTGAATTTCCTGAATAATTATATACTATAAATCATGATGAAAGGATGAAAAGATCATCATTGAAAAAGGTAAAATTTAACCATTATCTCCTCAAATTTAAATTCCGACAATAACTTACAAGACAAGGCATGTGATAATCAAAAGGTGGTCAAGTATTAATATGTTCCATATATATACAAAGGGTGGTAGGCTATAGTATGTAATATGTATACTACAAGGTGGCCAATATAATATGTGGCCCTTTTCAAGTGTACCTTTGTGCCATGTTTTTAAACCATAGTAATTTTTCTAGTCCACCAGAGTGGCCAACCAATGATGACTAATCGTCGATTGCAAAGGGTGATCCCTACTATTGGAGGAGTTGGAGGTGATTTTATGTACGGCACCCCGATGTGACCACTTGAAGACAAGAAGTTATCATGTGCCATGACAGTTTGTACCGACATAAGTGAATGAAGTATTTCACAAATATTGCAAGTATTGTAATTATTTTGTTCACTCACAGAGTAGTTTGCATGCCTTCACAAAACGTACGAACAACAAGAGGTACAGAATTTTCAAGCACCTAGAAGGGTACTTCTATATTCCTGTCAAGCAAGGTTTATTATTATCAAACTTATGCACCCATGCTTTTATTACAAATAGAAAAGGTCACTTTCACTTTTGACTATATGTAATCAAAGGGCCTATTAAATGCTCTTTGTAATAGTTTATTTATTTTAATTCCTTATTTATTATTAATGAAGATAAAAATAGATGCATGTGGTGAGTACCACCCCCCCCCCCCACCGCTTAGTCTATTTTTAGGCAGGTGGTAATTATTTTTATTATATATTGGTTTTGCCTTGGAAAAGCCCAAGGGGAGTTTAGAAGAGGACTTTTTAGCATATAGGAGTGCTGAAGAAATTTTCTCGCCAATTTTCCCTTTGAAGTAACTATTTTCGTCCTTTCAATTATTTTCGTTCTGTGTATGTGTTTTCATATTAATCTTGTGAATTGAATTTCTGATTAATGCACGTACCCTGTTTGAAATGGGGTAATTCTCGCTATATTACTGGTGTTGTGTAACTTAGAAGTATTGTTGTGATTTTCTCCCCTCAATACACAAAGTTGTTTTTACCCTTTAATTATCTTCATAAATCGGTGGCTTGTGCATCAGAATTTCCATTCCAGATCAATTGTGGTATGTATCATTAAAATAACTCATACATTTGTGTATCACTTAGTTAATTCATTTTTTACAATATCTTTTTACCCTTAAACCCCATAATTAGTTTGGATACATCATAAGAATTTGCTTTGATACCGGAGACTCACCTCAAAATAGGTATACCCTACCCTGAGGTGTTTCACATTGTCCCTCTAGAAGAGAGCGTACAATGGTAAGCTTAGAACACCTGCAACCATCTCTCTCCGGTTCACTTTCGACAGATAACACTACCCACAAGGAGTTATCTTGTAGGTATATATTCCTCCGCCATCCCTTTTTAACTTTTTCAAACTCCTTTTGTGGCATTTTTTAGTAAAGAGGGCATTAATTGTCTTTTGTTTCTTCCCTAAATGGCTTGGCATTGGCTTCCAGGGGTAATTTCATGCTGAAAAAGGGCTTCCCTATATGCTTTCATTCTCTGAATATTACCAGGCAAAAAAGGCCCAAGAACTCATGTCTTTTTTTGCATTGGACATATGACTGAGTTTCTCTATGTTCAAGTTTCTACCGACCAAATTTCTCCTATGTTTATCGTCTGTGCCCAGTTATATTCGTCAAACACCCGGAGGATGACACATGTCTATAAAAATGCAATATTATTGTCAAAATTTATTCCATGCAATCACACCTATGGGAATAGTATTGGTTTCAATTGGATAATGTATTTCCAAACAGGGTTCTTTTCCATCATTTACACAACAATTGGTTCCAGTCATACTTTGATTGAAAAATCCCATGTATTAATCTAGAAACCTTTGACTAAGCATCATCTTCAAACCCCTGCTAGTGCTGTGAGATTGTTAGAGATAACGACCTGGTCATATTTCAATATCTATTCAAAATAGGGGAGACATTTATAATTTTTAAACCTAGATCCTAAACTATCACATTTGTCTGCTACAATATTATAGATCCTATCATTATGTATTATATTAACAGAATCAAACATTTCATATGATTCCCAACTGAATGTTTATGGTTCATTTTTTGATTCTTTGTAGCATCAACTTCTAACTGCTTTGACTATCCCTCTCCCCAATCCATTTTAACAATATATCCTTGACACCATATTTCCATGCAATCCTTAGACCCAAGAGCATTGCTTCATGACCAGTAATATTTTTTTGTGGACTCTGTTCGTATCCAAATTTGTTCCTTTTTTTCAAGCTGACAACATCAAAGATTTGACATGGAGCTTGAGATGAAATAAATCATAATGTAATATTCATTTTATATCTGGGGTATGAGATCTAATTTGGTCTTTGTCACTCATATTGGGAGAGATGGTATAACAACCTTCCAGATGATTTACCTATCCTCACTACTACTTTAGATTGTAAACCTAGATTGTAAGCGATCCTCTACGTTTCCTCTCAACTAGTGAGAGGACCTTAAATTTCACCTCTGTTTGATGAAGGAGATGGAGATATCCTTCTTTTGAACAAATTTTAATGAAGAAACCTTGGGAAGTATATCAATACTCCCATAATAATTTAAGTCCTCAAGAGTTATACTTCTATAGATGGAGAATAATTTAAAAACTAGGCTAAGTTACTGAAGACATTAATGAAATCCTGATTGTTCTCAAAATAATTTTTTTTTTTTTTATAAAGTTTTTTTTTTCCTTTTTGGATCTCAGGGAAAAATATGGGAGTACAGATTGGCTTAGGAAAAACATGGACAACTCAACAATATAAATCTTTTACACTAGTTAATACATTCCTTAAAATCACGAGAAGGTGTGCAACAATGGAGGCCATATTTTGCATATTTCACACAATCTTTGAGAATCTAGCACGAAGGTTCTAGTTAAAAGACTCAATTAAACACCAAAATCTCTGAAATCATCCTAATGTACACCCAAAGACTTATACATAATCGGCTGGCAACAATGAAGGTAAAAGGGATTTTAAATTGTTTATTTCATTACCAGGTGAAAGATCTTCTGATAAACGGAAATTGGGCAAATTGCCCCACTAAACATCAAAAGGATGATATTGTTGTGATTTCACAAATATTTCAATGTAAGAATGAAATAGGAACACGAGAACATTTGCAACATTCTGAATAAGCAGACACAAATTAATTTCAAAGGCTTAGATTCATCAGCAGGGGAGAGCTTCCAGAGAAAATCTCAAGATTTTTCAATTGGCTATACATCTACAACAAACTTGACAGATAGAAATCTAACACATAATAAATAACAGCTTATCTCAGATGGGTTTCTCAGATGGATGTTTTTTGTTTCTCAAATTTTTATAATGACATTTAACCCTTGACCTTTCGTTGTCTAAAACATGCTATATAACTTCTATTCATACAGTCCCTTCTTTCCCAACAAAACAATATCCTAAGATAAAGTTTTATTACACTTTCACTCACAATTCACAGAAAGGGATTTAACAGAACAGTGTACAAAAGTTGTCGGTGTTTTCTAAAACTGAATCATTTACAAATATTTTCAATAATTTCTTCAACACGAGCTCATTTTTCATATTCTATCATGGAGACCACCCTTTTCTTCCTCATCATTTCAACCTTTCCATTTTGAAATTTAATACTCTGGCAAACTTCTAAGATCTGCATTTTTGCATTTTGCACCACGATCCAAGTAAAATTCACTTCGCATGCCCACATTTTGCAACGCAATTTATAAATTGAGCCTCCCAAAACTGATTTACTTGCACCTTGTAGACCAAAATGACACAAATTCAACATCAAAATTTGATGAAGAATGATGTAAAAATCAACATTCCAAACACCTAGAGCCCATTGGCATAAAACATCAAATGAAATGCACCGCAACGTCGATCTTTCCTTCATCTTTTAGTCTGAGCCATCTACGTGGAGAATTTTATTTGAAACTCCTAGGGCACTTTAAAACTTTTAATTAGATCCGGCCAAGTGGAAAAATATGATTGGAAACGGCCTGGGATCACAACCTTTCAACATTTAATAACATTTTAGGAAAAGGAAAATTTGACACTTTTTCTCTGGACCCCCCATCCTTGTAATTTTCAACGGCAACGTGTCGATCTTTGATTCACGGCAGGGTCGTGTTTTAACCGTCATAACGTCATTTATCAAAAAGGGAAAAAATTCATGATCTTTGTCGAGGTTTTGTACCTCCCCGCAAACTTGACAACAGGTTCTTTATGTTTGGTTTGGGGCCGTGACTCTCATTTATGCTTTATTCCTTTTTAAATGAAGGTAAAAGTGTTCAAAGACCCCCGGCTGGAATTCCCACATCCTTGCCTTGAATTTTCAACCCTGACACGTGTCCTCCTCTGATTTGTTGTGACGTTAAAGTTTCAGTTTGCAATTGTTAACTTTTTTCCACAAAAAGGAAAAATTTGAAAATTTTCCAAAGCCGGCTCTCTCCTTTCCCAATTTTTTACCCATCAAACCATGTGTCCTTCAATGATTCATTTGTAGGGCGTGTTCACTTATAACTTAATCCTTTTGCAAATTCCAAAAAAAAAAAGTATTCTACCATTCCTTCTCCCTACCCTTTGACTTTTCAACTGGCCACCGTGTCTCTCTTTGATTGGCATGGAGTTAAAATTCTCTCTATAATTTAACCCTATTCACAAAGTTTAAAGTTCTAAATTCCTCGATGGTCTTGTCCATTCATCACCTTTTTAAATTTTTGAAAGGTGACGTGTCCTCTGTTCTAATTGGCTGCCGGGGCCTTAAGCATTTATTTTCCCTTTTACTCTTGTTCCTATTCTTCAAGGAATAAAAGGACCCACCCACACGTAAAACAGATTGGAGATGAACCCGTATACACTTCAGGGAAAAAATAATAACTTCCCATTCCACTTTACTTTTGTCTTTAATCAGAGCCTGTGGGGCCACACGGGGAGATTCAAACTTTTTTCCAAAGTAGCCAAAAATAACAAGTTCATAAAAGAAACCTCTATGCTCATCCAATTAAAGAATCCACGTAAGCACGAAAGACCAATATGAACTTAAGCGGAGCCATGGACCAAAATTTTCCCTCTTGCCAAATATATAAAAGGTGATAAGCTCAAAACATTTATCCCATCATCCCGCGACCAATTAAAAGGTCCATGTATCGTGCTGAATGATGAGGTAGAATTTACAGGTAAAGATTGCCCGTCAGATTGTGAAAATCACATAAATCTAACCAGTTTCACACGCCGGATCCAGTGTTTTTGCTAATGATGGAAAATTTTAAACAAAACAATGTAAATCATGGCTCCAAAATTTTTTCAACCAGAGAATGGATTTTCAAAAGGCTGAAAAATTTTCAAGCATCAATGATCAGAAGAGGAAAACAGCAAAGCCTGAATTTTGAAAAGATTTCTGGCAAAATTAGGGTACATTTGGGGATTCTTAAAAATAAGGCATGAACAGGAACCTTGCACACAATTCGTGGTAATACAGCGGAGATCATTTAAAACTTCAATTTCATCCATCGAGAGATAGAATGTTTCAAAGCACGTAGATGAAAAGGAACATTAAGGTAAATGGTGCGATTTTTTCAATGAGCACTAACATCAGCTCAGCTCAGTGATGGGCACTCCCAGCGAGTACAACAAGAACAATAAGTAGACCAGTGCCAAAACATCCATTGGGGCAACAAGGCAACTTAGACAAGAAACCATAACTACCATATAAAAATGACAAAGAAAACCAGCAAACCAGTCACCAGGCCAGAATGAACAAACAACACAAAAGCATAAACAAACCAACGAACTATACACTATCCAAATTTGTTCCTCAAACCTTGGTCTATGAAAATAAAACAAGGGAAATGTTTCAAAATTCCTCCCATTAAAAGTAAATTCACAAGCAGTTCCCCTCTAATTATTTTTAGGAGAAGGTATTTCACATTCCTATGTCAATTAAAGAGGACCATCCACAATGCATCAAATTTCCCATGCGTGTCATTATCTACACTGCCTGCGATCCCAAATAGGACAATATCCCCAATAGTGAATCTCGTAGAGTTCACCTTCTTGTCAATAACTTCTCAACTTTTCTATGACTTCACATGCCACTGACGGAATGGTCCCTTCTGTTTCTTCATCTAACTCTATAACTGATTATTTTCAAGCATCATATTGTACTATCTTCTTTTATCTTAAATTTTTTGAACAAACTAAATGAAGAAAAATTTCAAGTGCGGTACAGCAGCTTGAGTTCCATATACCAACGTCAAATGGTCCTTTTACCAGAAATATTTTGACAGTGATGACTATCAGCCCAAGAAACAAACTTCAGTTGCTTCACCCCACTTTTTTTGTTCACTCCAAGTTCTTCTAATATCTTCAACAAGTTTTATTTTCTGGACTCAAGCTTGTCCATTTCCTTGGGGATTGTATTAGAGCATATGTCAAATTGATTCCATACCCTTTGCACTTACCACCCAGAACAAAGGTTTGGCTCTAAAACTCATGGCTTATCAACAAAATTTAGCTAGCACTCCAAATTTTGGGCATATGATTGATTCAACATGAAGTCCATGATAAATTCGTGTGTGCTGCTTTCTTGGGGGATTTTCTTCCACCCACTTAGTGAAATAATCATTGGCTACTAGAATCCATTTATGACCAGTAATGGAGGATCTGAAATATCAAAAATTTAATCCATTCCTCGTTGCTTAAATGGGGCTTCAATTGACAAAGATGTAAAGGAAGGGAGCCTGAAGCTTTACTTCTTCCATAAAAACACTGGAAAACTTCACATTTCCTAACCAACTAGAGTTTTGTTATCTTTGAAGAGAGTTGGCCACCAATAACCTGCCCTCAAATTTTTCTGTGTTTTGGTAAACTCGTCCCTAAAATTTTTTCCCACGACTCCCCATTGAGAACAGCCAATTACTTTGGATTCATCCTCACAATGCATCTTCAGAGCACTCCTCTGTCAGTTTCTTCCAAGCTAACCCCAAATTGTATGACATATTTTTGAGAGGCTAACTTAAGAGTTAATTTTCTAATTTTACTCAATGAAATCCAGTGCAAAACATAGATGTCTGAGATAAAGATTATATCTTTGTACCATTCAGTTTTTTTCTTAACCAATTTTCACGCATCCACCTTCACCCTTTCTCCTTCCTACTTCATCATTCACCTCAATAATTTTCAAGTTTAAGCTTAGCCTAAGCTTAGCGAGCCAAACCTCTTGTCAATTTCGTTGTTTTAGATATCCATGTCATATTCCTGCAACTTGTTTTACCAATCTACTATTTTGCTTGAGACCTCCATTTCTTATAATATATCTTTCATCAACCATGATGTGGGTAACATAGCAACCATTAGAGCCTCAAGATTTAAGGTTTGAAAACCTTTGTTTCTTTTAACCCAGGAAAATGCTTCTTCTCCATGATGGTGTACTTCAACTCCATCTCCTTGCAATGCAATTACTAAAAAAGCAGTGGTCTCTCTACCCCTTCAATCATTCTTCTATAAAAAAATAGATGCCATGGTGTTTCTGAAGCAAAGAATATTTGAATGATCTTGTAATTTGGAGCTTTCCAAAAAGGGGCAATGCTTTAATGCTTCTTTTTATCCCATGAAGCTTGAATGTGATATTCTTCCCATTTGATACTTGTTTCTCTCTTTACATGCTAGTAATGGGAATGGTCAACTAAGTACAGTTAGAAAAAAATCTTATGATCAGATTTGTCCAAAGAAGGCTTAAATACCTCTTACTATCAGAATTGGAACCTTTGCTGAGTTCCACCTCTCTTGAGATCATCATACCCCTTCCTTTGATATAATGTGACCAAAGAGCTTTTCCTTCACACTATCCAAATGGAACTTATTGGTATTCAATGATATTCCACAATTTGTACATCTTATCAACCTTCCTCCACGTTTTGAGGGTGAAGGGATGCATTCTTTTTGTTTTTTTTTTTTTTTTTTTTTCTAGAAAAAAAATAAGAAAAAAAAGACCCCAAAAAACATAAAAAAAAAAAAACAAACACAGTTACACATCATCTTGATAAACAACCATGAAATCATTATATACCAAGAAACTAAAACCCAGTTACCCAATTGTAGAATATTTCTCCAGTTGGACAGATGGTAATTAATCTTTTCAATGATGCTTTCTTTTTCCAAGGTTCCTAAAGTCCATGCCTACCCGTAATCCTATCCATTCTTTTTTTTCTGATAGTACTAAATTTGCAAGGCCCATATGAAGTACCTTGTGGGATGAATGATCCCTCCATTCCCTCAACTTCTTCAAATTCGTCTTGCATTTTCAAAGAAAGGAGCACATTGATCAGCCTCTATTTTTACCTGACAAGCTTACTTGTATTAATATTCAAGAGTAATTTCATTTGGAAAAAATCTTCCCTTTAGCCTTCAACTCAGAGTACGACCAAGCAGGTAGTATTGATATTTATTCACAATTTCACATAGGCACTGCTTCTCTCCTGCTCATATTGCTTCCTAACCAGATTTTATGTTGGTTTTTTTCCTTTGTGCCCAGGTCGTGTTATTCCACATCTCTTAAAACTGAAATACTATTGTTATAATGTGGATCAACATTATCAAATTTTTATTCAAGTGGCCCCAAACCTTTGGGAATCATGTTTTTTCTTTTTCTTCAACTAGATTGATGTCTTTTCCAAATAATTTTTCCTTCCGTAACAACACACACCATTGGTTCCCATCTATCTTTGTGTCCTGCAAACACGCATTGTTCTAAGAAACCATTCACCTGTGCATCATCTCGACCACTTTTGCCAATTTTTTTTTTAAAACGTTGTCAGGATAGATGGCCTTGTAGTATCTCAACATCAATACTCACAAATGAGATACCTACACTTTCCAAATCTGCTTCCTATCACTGCTACGTGTCTGTAACACTTAAGCTTCTATCATGGTGCGGCACAATATTAAATGAGTCAACATTTCAAAAAAAATCCCAAACTGCGTGCTTGTATTGTTTCATCTATCCAATTTTTGTACAATACATTTTTCTAATTTTTTTACATCAGTTCTCAATATCCTTTGACAATAATATCCCTTTACACCATATTTCCATGGCAATTAATCAAACCAACCCAAAAAAAATGCTTCATATTCAGCAATGTTTGTAGTGCATTGAAATTGAGTTTGAAAGAAAAAACAAACTCTTCCTGGCCTATAGAATAAACAATATCACACCATTTCTTAAACTTGGAACAGCTCCATCGTACAAGGTCCAAGGAACCTACTTGTTCATACCTTTACATTGATCAATCCTTGTGCTCTTTTTCTCCCAGCAAATCCCAATAAGTTATCAGCATCTACATCATCATAGGACACTTCATAAGAAGCAGTATTGGGATTTCTTCAATGAGGCACACATTTTTTCCTCCTCTGATACAACTTTACAAGGTTTCCTTCAATTGGAATATGGAAAATAATATCCATCGAACACTTCCACAACAATTTCAAATCCCACTTTCTTGAATAACACATGCCCCGTTGGCAGGGAAATCCATATAACAACAGGAAGTAGCACGTTCTTACCACGATAGCGACAAGTGTACAACCAAACCTTTTACACATCCTAAAACTAGCACCTCTCTAGAATCCATTGCAGTACCTTGCAATAAGCATTGGTCACTTTAATGTTCAATTCCATGCGTGACTCTATAGGCACAACATTGCATGATTTCTGCGGAATCAACCATACAATTGTAAAGTAATCTATCTTAATAATCAAAGTTGTAAAAAATGGATCCACATTTAATTGAGACTCAAGCAAAGATGTTCCCAGGTAACTCAGGTGATTCACCTATCTCCTCCATTCTGGTGGGTTTTGTTCTCGGTCTGTAATGGTTGGAGTAAGGAGTGTCTCACATTATGTATATTTCTACCTTGGTACTCCTATTTTCTCTCTAATCCAAATACTCAAGAGCTCTCTTCTTGTGTTGAGAATCCTAAGTATTTTTCAATAATTAGAACAAAAATCTTGAAGCTGACTCAAGACTTGGCAATTTCATAAAGAATGTACTTGTGAAAATTAGCAAGTTGAAGAAATATTGATAAACTCAATCAATGGCACAAGTTTTTCACATTTTGAAGCATGGGTGGGAACATCAAAATTCTACTTGAGACAACAAGTTTCTTTTCTTCCAGATACATCTTTCTTTGGAGTTTTATTTTTTGGTATAACTGGTGAGAAATGGGTTTTTTGGTTTGGTTTTAGGCCCTTCCTCCCCTTTGACAAATTTACTTCTTGTGTTTATACCCTTTTCTGGGCAACACAATGTTTCATTAACAACTCCTATCCTCCTTTTGAAGGATTCCCCCCCATTATACTTCTTAATAAATAAATCCCTTAGATCTCAAGAATCATTATTAGAAGTTCAAAACTTGTACCTATATCTATTTTCTACAGTATGAAAGGGAGGAGAAGAGGACCCGGTGATTCAATCACAAAAACTTCAACATTTCTTGGCACTTATTTACTTCCATTAAGTTGCTCCTGTTTGTGAGCTTGAGAGCAGTCCACATGCATCATCATCATCATAAACCTCTTCAACTTGTTATTATCCTTCACATGGTGGGTGGGGTAATGAAATATGTTAGTCCATACTAATCAATTTCATTTCGCTCAACACAACTTTTACAATTTAGAGATCATATGCACTACTTCTATTTCCCTTAGCTTGGGGTGATCTAGCTCCATGGGGGTTCTTTACCTTGGCATCCAATCTCGAATCATTCTAGTTATTTGCAAATGTGTCTTATTCTTGTTCCTATGCTGACCTTCAGACCTTGTCCAATTCCTTTCTCTGCCCTTTCTAGCATGTAAGATATTTCTTTGAAACTTCCGTCCAAATTCATACAACTTCTCAAATCCACACTACTTGATTGAGGCTTCTCTGGTTAATCAGTTAACACCCTCCCTCTTAGAGGCTTTCAACTACTTTATGTTTTTTCTCATTTTTAAAATCCATGGCAAGGGCCTGCCTCTAATTTCAGGGTTCTTTCACTCAAATAGATAAGTATCTTTCTTATCAAATGCATCTGAAATACTTTATCATCACATGATTCATCCATGGCCTCAAATTTATAGGAATCTTCTCTCATGTTTGTTAAATCTTGTATTCAAATCATGCACTGATGTCATAGGATCTCTTAATATTTCAACTCTTAAAATAAACCTAAGGTTTGTTTTTATCACCATAAATTCATCTAAAGCATTTTCATTCATTTCTATCCAAGAATCATGTAATTATCTGGAAAAGATGTATACGAGTCCCTTGCATCTTCTTCTAGGGAGTATGGATAAATAATTTAATGATACATCCTCAAATTATTTAAATTCCTCCATCATATTCACAAAGCGCTTAAGTGATGATCACCAATGATTGAATTTTTCTTGAAACTTAGGAAATATATTTCTGACTCTATGTCACAAAGTTGGATAGCAAGGGGGGGAACAATACTCTAAACACTAACATGGGGTCTGGGTGGAGGCTAGTCATATTATTTTGAGGAGGTGACATAGAGGAGATGTAAACTGGTTAGGTTAGAAGTCTATGTGGTATAGGATGCATATCAAAATTACTGCCCTCTAAAGGCCTGTTTCTTGAAGATCGATCATTTCGAAACAAGGAGCAGATTGATAATTAAGTTTTTTCAAATACAAATGAAGGACCCTCTCTAGATGGAAGAATTGCAATTCAATAAAGATAACCTACCTTATCAAATTCACTTGAAGTAGTGCAATCTTTCAATCACAGCTTGATAGTTTTCAACAATGGATCTCTTTTCTTGATGCTTAATCTCGAACAACCTTCAAAATTCTCTTCCTTAGAATTAACCTTCCCCAATTCTTTGAAATAATACCTTCTACTAGGTCCTTATTGAAGAAATATCTTCTCTTCCGTCCAGCGTTGCAAATATTAATGACCAACTTCTTGATTTTGTTTAAGACACTGGTATTTGCACCGATTTGAAATAATAACTGGAGTCGCCACTAGGATTTTCACCTTTTTTGTAAAATGCCCTTGAATACCTATCAATGCTATTATCCAGATTATGAAAATATCACAAGATCTCTGCTCTTTCCTCTACTAAATTTATCAATGATGATACAACCTTAGTGCATAACATGTAGAGGTTGGAGATTACATTCCAAAACTTACAACTCTTTTGATCATGCTTACAGATCTGAACAAGAATGATGTGTTCAGCAATTGCATTAGCCCACAACATGGTAAGATCCTATCAGGGTTTGTAGTATCTGCATTTGTGTTAAAACACTTCAAAAGTCCCAGGTAATGGGGCCAACGAGTGTTGGTATCTTTGGTATCCCAATTTGTTTCTACTTTTCAAGTTGAACCAAATCACATATTTGACATGGAGCTTAAAGACAGATAGATCATAATGGTAATGTTCATTTTGTAGCTGGGGATGACATATCTAATTGGTCCTTTGTCACTAAGATTGTTGGGAAGATGGATATCCACCTTCAAGAGTATTTGACCTATCCTCACTACTTTAGGTTAGGCTCTTCAACCAGGGTGACAGGACCCTTAGTGTAACCTCTCTGTTGGATGAAAGAGATGGAGATATCCTTCTTTTGCCACAAATTGTATGAAGAAAACCTTTGGATAGTCTGATCAATCCTCCATATTTTTATTCTCAATTTTCACTTTGAAAGAGGGGATACTGTACTTTTCCAAACATGCGAAGGTTACTGAAGACTTATGAAATATTGATTGTTCTACATATCTTAGTAAATAGATTTGTTCCATTGGTGATAACAGGGCAAAACAGGGGTAGTATAGAGTAGTAATTAGTTGTTTGAATGACTTTTTGGTGGTAGATTAACAAGAGCAAATGGGACTTGCCAGAGCTTTGAGAAAATTCACAAAATTTGGACAACTCAACAACATAAAGCTTTAGAATAGTTAAGAATTCCTTCACCCAAAGGTGTGCAACAATGGAGGCCCAGATTTACATGTTTTTGGACAGTCTTTGAGACTGTAGAACGAAGGCTCAAGTTAAAAGACTCAATTAAACACCAAAATCTCTATCAATCACGCTTAAGGTACACTTACCAACTTACAAAAACTCTTGGAAAACAAATGAAGGTAAAGTTATTTTAAATTGTTTTATTTCATTACCACTGAAATATCTTCTGATAAATGAAATTGCAAATGCCACTAAACCATCAAAAGGATGAGATCTACGTGATTTCACAAGTATTTCAATGTAAGATTCCAATAGGAACAAGATAAACCATTTGCAGACATTTTGAAATAAGAAGACATAAATTTTCCAGAGATTAAACATAAATCAATTTCAAAACTACTTAGATTCACTAGCAGGGGAGAGCTTCCAAGAAAATCAGAGCTTTCATGGCTATACATTTGCAACCAACTTCACATGATATAAAATCTAACACAGAAGACTTTAACATGTTCCTCAGATGGTTTCTCAGAGTCGATTTTCTAAAAATATTCTCGTGAAATTTAACCCCCGACCTTTCGCATGTCTAAAAACATGCATTATATAACATTCTACACATCCAAGCCTTCTTTCTCAAGAAAAAAATATCCTAAGAATCATGTTTGTTAAAAATTTCACTTGTGATTCGCAGAAAGGGACGTTTTACAGAAACACATCCAAAATTTTCTAGGTGTTTCTAAAAGGTAAATCATTACAAATATTTCCATCAATTCTTCAATTGGGAGCACATTTTTCATCTTCTACACATGTAGACCCCCTTTCCTTCATCATTTCACCTTTTCCCTTTTTAAATTTCTCTGCGGCTTCTGGATCTAGCATTTTACATTTTTGTATGAGCCCAAGTAAAAATTCACTTCAAGTGCTCAAATTTCTCACCTCAATTTTCAAATTGAGCCTCTAAAACTATTTAATTATGCCTTTCAGACCAAAAGGACAAAATTCATCAAATTTTATGAAATGATGCAAAAATCACATCTCCAAACATACTGCAAGCTCCAATGGCAGCAAAATCAAATGAAATTCCCAACTACCGCTGATCTTGCACTTTCATATTTTAATCTGAGCCGTCTATGTGGAGAAATTTGATTTGAAACTAGTGTGGGGCCACTTTTAACAAACTTTAATTAGATCTGGCCATGTGGCAAAATATGATTGGAAATGGGGCCTGGGAGCACCTTTTAACATTTTATAAAATTTTGGGAAAATGGAAAGTTTTTTTACACTTTTCTTTGCCACCATCCTTGACTTTTCAATGGCCATGTGTTGATATTTGATTCACTACGGGGACGTGTTTTACTATCATACTTCATTTCTCAAAAAGGAAAAAAAAAGAATTTTCTCTGAGGTCCCGCATCTCCGTCTAACCTTTGCCACGTG